>JAXDDX010000018.1:4557500-5157500 GCA_034670405.1 Hoplostethus atlanticus
CTATAAATTCAAAACATGAGGCTTTGCAGGAACAGATTAAGCATATAAAATAGAAAAAATGTGACAATCCGAATGAAGAAGTGTGTGAAAGAAAAACATGATGTATGTGAAACGCCTGCAAAAGCGATTCCAAAAAGTGCAAAACTGGGCCTTTTGCTTACCGTCGGGCAGGGTGTGGAAGACGGCAGCACGACTGAAGCTGCCATAGCCGGCCATGGTGCGTGCCCGGACCTGCACCTCATACTGGGTGGCCCTGCGAAGGTCACTCAGCACCACCTGGTTACGGTCACTCTCTCTGTAGTAACACTGCTCTTCGCTACGCCGCTCCTACCAAAAAAAAGGAAGCAAAGCGAGTGGCGGGTCACGTGGGCAAGACGATACAGGGAAAAATCGGGGTCATTTTCGAAAAAGATGAAATGTGAAACCGTGCTGAACTCAAGCCAGATATTTGAAGGCGGGCGGACGGAGAGATGGCGTCTATTCGGTGTGCTCTTACCTTCTCGCAGTAGCGTAGCTGGTACTGCAGGATGGCGTAATGCGGCTGGGGTGGGACTGACCAGTGGAGAGTCAGGCTGCTTTCGGTGGACAAGCTCTTCCAAATCACAGACACCGGCGCCGGCACTAACACAGACGGACACAATAATAAACACCATATGAAATCCACTCACGATTTACACCTCTGTATCCGTTGCCGTCTTTCGCCTCTACTCCTTCCGCTTACCGTCGTGGCTCGTGGTGATGTTAACGCTTTCGCTGGCGGGGTCCTTGCCGCTGAGCAGAGACACGGCGTTGAGAGCCTGGATGGAGAAGGTGTAGGTGGTGTGAGGCAGCAGGCCCCAGACCTCCACCCTGCGGCCGTGCAAGCCGTGCTGGGCGGGCCGGTAGCTGACGCTGTCTCTGCAGGGCAGGCACAGCCCCCGGGGGGACCCGCACAGGGAGCACCTGACGGCGTAGCCCAGGTCCGTTCTGCCGCCGTTGTCCAGCGGCTCGTTCCACTCCAGGGTGAGCGTGGTGTCGTTGATCTGGGTGACGATGCTGCGCGGGGCCGAGGGAGGTCCTAGGGTGACAGAAAACACGCAAGTTGAACCACTTCGGCATTCCCGATATAATAAATACTGGGCTGCAAGGTCGTGTAGTGAGTAGGGCAACTGTGACTGCAAACCGCCATTGCTCGAGTGTCCACGAGCAAGCTATTGAATGTCTATCGGCTGTTCTGTAGCTGACCCTGCCCTCTGACCTCCCTGTGGAGGGGAGGCAAGCGAAAAGTGAATCTTTTCTCCGTTGCGCCATAATAATGGTGCACCTTTCCAAGGCACATGCAGCCCATCTGTTTGCTTTCTGCAATGTGAACTATATTCTGAAGACATTTTTTAATCAGACTGCAGAAAAGAGTTACCACGGAGAAGCTTCGAGCCACAGCGGGAAACAACAACGTGGTGCAGAATTTAACTGGTGCAATTACATTTGTCTACAATTGGATGATAATGATCAGCGGCTGGAAATTGTGAGAAGATTGTGATTGCTTCAAGCCAAGCATAACTAAACAGCAATACCACTCAGCCCCTGTGAATGAGTTCCTGTTCCTGCCAAGGAGACAGAGCTTTGTCACTGAGCCTGCAGCTAAGACTGAAGTGCCAATGGTAATGTTCTCTTCTCCTTGGGGGGAAACATCACACGCAGTTTAGGGACATATTCTGAATTCATCTGGGAAGGTTTTTTTTTAAGAGTCGATTCATTTGACAACTTTAAAAACACAAAAATAACCATTAACAAAATTAACAACAATGCCATAACAAGGTTAATGAAGTGAAAGACTTAATTCCATTGTCCTCGATGTGCAGATGGCACCGGTTTGACATTTTACACTGAAATACAATAAATGTAATGTGTAGAATTGCGCTGGAAAAATCCTGTACCATCATAAACAGCACATGAAAATGGGAATGGCCTAATGACGTGATAAATAATTAAGATAAAACCTGTCTAATTAAAGTTATCAGTAATTAGAAAACGGTGGATGTGAATGCTAGTTGGCATTGACGTCACACCTGCCGAGAATGGAAATAGTCAACAGCCTAAAGCTAAAGTTTCACATTGTTTCACAAACTCTTTATGGCCACTCAGAGAGAAGGCACCTAATTACAAGGTCCCTCCCATTCACACAGTGAACGTGTGGCTGAATTGAAATTCCTGAATCCACATGGAGGTGTCACTCGACACCATCAATGCCTCCTTCACTGTGACCGCCCCACCCCCCCCAACAACCTGTCACAAAAGACATGCATCTCAATACCCAGCACTGGGACAAAGGACAAAAAGCAGATGAGAGGAGCTAAACAACATCAGAGGAAAGGAGGAATAGAGCAAGAGTGAAAATAAGAGCAGACAGACCAACAAGCCGGGGAAGGTGAGGAGTGAGAATACGTGTGAGAACGAGCGTCTGGATGTTTGTGTGGCTTGGCGCCTCCCGGGTGTGACTTTGTGTACAAGTACTTTTGTATACTTACTGGTGCAGGGGGTGTCAGGATTGTCAGATTCGGCGCGCAAGTATCCTGGACGACAATCACACACCGACGCCCCCGTGGCAAAGGCTTGGCTGAATTCTGGACAGCCTGTGCACTGCCCCTCTGTACTGGACTTGAACTGACCCACAGGACAGGCTGGGGGAGGGAGGGGGGGGAGGGAGGGGAGGGAGGCGGCGAGAACAAAGCAAAGCACGTTATCATGGACTGCATGAATTGCACAACATCATCTCACCCAATGTGTCCTGTGTGTCCAATGTGTTATTCTGAGTAGACTCTCCTCTCAACTGGTGCACGTGAACGCAACACACACACACACACACACACACACACACACACACACACACAACCCAGGAATATAACAGTATGTCATATTGCCTCGTAAACAGGGAAGTCTTATGGGCTGTAACCTTATAACACCGTATACAGTGGGGTCCACTGAGTCCACTAACAAGAACTCTTTTGTTTCATCATTTATCAAAAACTAATACAAATGTTTAGTCAAGTGATGACAAGATTACATCATTCCTTTTTCAAAGTTAAGGTACTAGCATTAGCAATAATATTATATTATTATTATTATCTGGTATTAGTTATTAAAAGAGCAAAACTATTCACAGTGTGTATTAGGAGCAGACATGTGTTAATATTTGACAACAATTTGAGTAAACCTTACCAAATGTGAACAAGCACTTCTCAAAGATCTACAAATGTACAAGTAAAAGAATGTACAAACAGTTCTTGGTAGTGGACTCAGACGTTTGGACCCCCCTGTATAGTCATCAAAACCAGATGTGTTTACATTCGGTGTTCAACATGGTGGATAAAGCGGTTCCTCCAGAGGCTGAGAAGTAAAAATCAAACACCGTTCGCTTTCCGATCGAGAGGCGCAGAGGGCCGACTCGGGCCGGGGTCGACCCGCGGATTTCCCCACGTCACTCGTGCTGCGTGACAGGGGGCGCTGAGTGCTGCAGCATATCTGATCCGCTCACGGCTGTTTAAATATAGTAAATCAAATAAATCAAATGCCTATGGAGTGATAAAGGCTGACAGATGACGGGATTATTCAATAACCGGAGAGCTGCTGGAGCACCGACGCGGATATTTTTAGCCCTTCTTTAACCAGGTAAGTTGACAAATAGCACCTTCTGGTTTCCACCGAGAGCCTGGTGGAGTATTTGCAGCGGTTACACACACACACACACACACACACACACACACACACACACACACACACACACACACACACACACACACACACACACACACACACACACACACACACACACACACACACACACACACACACACACACACACACACACACACACACACACACACACACACACACACACACACACACACTCCCCTGAAGGTTGCCTTTATACAACCTTCTTATGGTCACGAGGATTCAACCGTGACATTGCTTGGTACTTGCAGCAATTCTTGCTTATTTAGATTATTTATATATTTTTTTGCTGTTTACTTTACGAGTTCTGGACCTTAGTGTAGAACGAAAATAAGCAACGGGAGTCCACTGGGGGCCTGAAAAATATTCAAAAGCTAAAAATACGACTCAAATTAAAGCGTTCGCTCTGGCGTGCTTGTTTGTATGAAGTTTGATGTTGATACTTGATCATCGCTGTGAATCCTGTCTAGCAAGCCTGGGGGGTTCAGCCTCGGTTCAGATGGTCTAAAAGAAACTGTATGGTTGTCTACATCGCAGCTCCATTGGCTTAATTATAAACCTAGACAATTAATTCAGCAGAGTTAATTAATAAACTCTGCAATCTTTAACGGGTGATTTTCCCTTTGGAAATCCAATTCTCTTCAATGTCAGAATACTGGAAGTGGAAGTGCCACCTTCAAACGGAGGCAGAAGAAAGTGCACACATTTCCTTCAGAAGATTTTGCATTTTGTAGTTGGGATTCATGTTGTGGTGTGTGTGTGTGTGTGTGTGTGTGTGTGTGTGTGTGTGTCATGTACGCGATCGGTTAATTGGACTCATTACACAGAGGTGCTGCATCACTCCTGAGAGAATCATCCTACTTCTTCCTCTTTATTGTCTGCTTAGCTTTGATGTTCACCTCTCCAGCTCTCCTCCCTCTATCACAGACGAGTCGGCAGGCCTTTCTGAGGCGTCTCAGTGATAATCCTTTTGACTCCACCCTTCACCTTCTGACCTCAGCGCTGCTCCACCTGACCTCTCCCTATCCCCCCCCGCCGTGCCCTTGCCTCCTTAAACTTCCTCCGTCTCCCATTTCCTCTCAAACGGTTCGACCCTCAGTGAACCCCACCCTTACGTTACCATTGTTTTCTTGTTTAGTCTTGCCTGCTCCAGTTTTGTGTCCCGGTGTGGGTGTAGCCTACACACATACAAAAGTGGTGAGAGAGCACTTTTCCCCCAAGTCCAGTCACACATTCACCGTTGCCATTACCTGTGCACCGTGTGTGTCCCTCAGCAGACTCGAATCCTGGCAGGCAGGTGCAGGAGGTTGTAGGCTGACCCACCCACTGGCCATCTTCCCCACAGAAGAGCTTCGGTGGCCGTGGGCGCGGCCCCTGTTGGGCGGCATGCTCCACGCACACACCCTGCGCCTCTTGCACCAGGATGCGGGGGACAGTCTCGGGGAAGGAGGAGAGGGCGCTGACCAGGGCGGGACACTTCTTGAAGAAGACCCTGGCCGACAGCAGGGCCATGCAGGCGCCCTGAGCCTGGAAGGCCAAGTAGAAGCCTCTCTTGGACAGAGGGCCCAGTCGCAGCGTCTTAACGTTGAACTTCCTCTCCCTGTCCTTCCTCAGGAGGAAGTCTGCAGCCACCGTGTCCACCTAGGACAGGAAGAAAGGGAAAACTGTAAAGGCAAGATCTAACTCTATACTGTACCACCGCTCTATAACTCTTAAGTAATGGTCAAAGAAGAATCCAATCATTACACTTCACTCAATCATTAAAGTTTGTGAGAATTAAATGTTTTTTTACTATACTGGATAGTTTACAGTGGAGAGACAGGAATGATGGGCAAGTGGGGTGACGGTCCTGGACCAGATTCAAACCCAGGGCAATGCGCAAAAGCACTTTTTGAACACTTCTCTATCCCCGGGTTATGACCCCCACCCCACAACCCTGTTTCAAATGGAAATATGTTGAATCAAGATACCATCGAAATGCCATTTCCTTGTGATTTTAGAATATCAGTGAAGTGAGCACAACCATGAAGTGAGCCGATACCTTGGTGTACGGGTTCTCCATCCAGGGCGGGTAAGTGTCCGTGGCCTCATTTGAGTCTGCCTGGTAGTAGTAGAGATTGAACGTCTCCTTACAGCTACGGTGGTGGGTAGTCCTGGAAGAACACTCCATCATAGTGAAGCGCAGCTCCACGTATACCTGTGATGCCCCTCGCCGTTGGATCAACCCGCTGCGTAACCAATGACTGGTCGAACTGTTGGTTTCGCAGATCTGATAGGTCCTCACGCTGTTGTTCTCCTCATCCAGGCCGCTCACTTCCTCCCACTGAGAGAAAACAGAGAACAAAGGATTGTCAGACAGCAAGTTAAAATGACATCTGACCCACAAAACATCTGCACTCTTTTTCCCCAATTCTCCAAGAAAGACTTTCACTATGGCCTTTGTATATTTGGTAAAATAAAAAGTCCTATTCCCTGTGATAAGGCTGCAATTCATGGTTGGCCCTGTGCTTTATCGCACCTGTCAGGGGCCTGTGAGACGGATCTAGCCTGCCACAAATTGTGATCCAGCCCACATTTGAATCTGGGTTGTTAAATCATTCTGTCCGGCCTAGTTGCAGCTGCAGTTAGTGGGAATACAAGTCTCAATTGCCACACAGAGCACATTATCACACACCGCATCCAAGACAGATGCAGCTTTCACCTCTCCAACACACACACACACACACACACACACTCAAACTGAAGCTCCAGAGATACCAGCAGGTGATCGCAAACACGTACGACGAAGTGAAAGGCCTTCCAAACAAAACAGAAAAAAACTGTGCTGGAGAGCCAAACGCAACAAGAAACCCGGCTCAAGCGGATACACACGAGGAACGAACACACTCGGGGGCAGAATTCAGATTTGCTGAACTCGAAGGCTCGGGAATTCAGTTATGTAAATATGTAAATGTCTAGAAATCCATTTGCAGTTGATATGGAGGCAGAAGACTGAGGTGCACTGAGGGCCAAGTTTGAGTCTCGGGAGGGGAGAGCTTTTCCCCGTTCATCCCAGATACAATGCCGCAGACTTCAGCAGCACTAAATGTTCTCTTTGATGAAGATCCACGTATCGTCCTACCGGTCCCATCTGACAGACTTGGTGCAAGGTGTCTGTCGTGAGCACGTAGGTCAAAGAACAATTTATACATACACACCATGCAGCTGTGTCATATTTAGGTTAGTTATATGGGACTTGTATTTGACTTGTATTTGACTTCAAGATACATTATTTTTCTTGACTAAATGCCACATACATCCACTGGGTGGGGTGTAACATCAATTAATGTTACATGTAAAAAGTAAGTAAATATATCCATTATTGTGCTTGACTAAACACCAAGCTGCTTTCACAGCCGTTGATTTGACTTGTTTCAGGGTCTCAGTGTTAGAAGGCTACATGGGACATTTAAAAACATGGTAAAACATCATTAGTTTGCATTGTTCATCTAAATGAAGACATATAAATAAATATCCAGCTCTCAATAAATGTGTCCCTAACTGAAACCCTCCTTGGCATGGCTTTCTGAAACAAGCCTAGGTGTGAGTGAGGTAAATTAAGGAGTTGTGGTTGGCCAGTGTGAGACAGAGGTGTTTTGGGATCATCACAGTGATTGTTATCATCTGTATCGTAATGGAAGGGCTCTTGTACTGTGTCAGGTCCACCCCACCCTTGTGGATGGGTCGCCTAGAGGTTGGGCCCTAGCTAGTGAGGGCAACATGGTTCACTACTCTGAAAGGTTCACTGCTTTCCCCCCACAGGTCATTTCTGTCACCACCTGATCCCGTTGCAAAGAGCAGGACTAAAAGCCCCTAATCTACGAGGAACCGCAGCTTGCATTTCTTTTCCCAAAGTCCTTATCAAAGAACATTCCTTGCAATCTGTCTCACTGGTTTCATGTTTTATTTTGAAGCTTGCCTCTGCATTCCCAGGTGTGAACAATAGTTGTTGTGCTTGTCAAATCATTGACTGGCCCCCTTGTGCTCTATGAACAGTCGTAGTTACTTATTCTCCCCGTGGACTGAGACAATGCCATCCTGTACCGGATCACTTCAATCAGGATAATAACACTTCACTGTCATGTGGATGCGTTCACTCAGAAAGGCTTTGTATTCAGTGGTACTTACTTTGCCCTCCGAGGGTCAGAACAAACCCCACAATACACCACACACCTTAACACCGCCACCCGAGACGTTAATGACAGAAAACAAGCACTCTGGTCTGTAGCTTGTGGTGTCACAGGTGCACTCGTTGCATTTTGTTGAATATGAAAGCTAACTCGTTTCGCTAGATGACCGCGGCTCGGCTGTCCTCTTTCAACATGAAACCACCGTTTCACACAGCATCCCCCTCAATGTGAAGTTCTTGATGACTCGTTGCAACGGATACTGGCTGCGTGTACTGTAAATTGACTGCTTGTCTGTTTTGCCTTGCATCCAAAACCAATGCACCCCATGCTTTGGGCCAATCCCCTCCATTTTCCTCATGAGAGACATCAGCAGTTTGGATCATTGAAGCTGCTGGCGACCTCAAACTCAGTCACATTACAGAGATGTCTTTAGCTGGAGCAGAATTCAAAATGGTGGGCAGCCAGTAACTTTCACTCCGAGACCGAGCATCTGCTTTCAATATGCTTTATATCCCTCATTTACTCTGGTGCCTCCTTTATTCTGTCAGTTACCTGCCATATAAAGAACCTGTTTATAGCAAGAGAAGCAAAGAAACAGCTGGAAAGAAAATATTCCCGGTAACTATGAGTCCACACAACAACAACAAGCGTAATGGGGTTGGGAGAGGCTAGCTTACACACCTCAGGCTTAGTACGGGAGTGGATGGTCCATTTGAGATCTGAAGTCTCTGCCTTCGTGTTCATCAGAACCTCTGTGGAAAAGAAAAACAACATAGTATCACTCACTGTATGAGATAAAAACATGACATGCATACAACTCTGCAGATCAATTTAAAGTCACATAGATTACAGATTTTGAGATCCAGGCACTTCATCAGTTTATTGCATTGCATCCTTCTGCCTCATATTAGCTGTAGCTTAGCTGTATGAGACTTAGAGGGACATTCCCGCTACCCTAAATGGTCTTTCCTTGGGCTTGTCTTTCTATTCCACCACGTCCCTTCTGTTCCCAGGCAGACACCATACATGTGGTCACGCTAACCCAGGGAGAGTCCAGGGAGAGTCCAGGGAGAGTAGGGACAAGCAGTGGGAACAAGGGTATCGACCACACACACACACACGCACACACTTTCATGCACGCAAACACACACTCGCATGCATTCAAACACACACACGCACTTTCATGCACGCAAACACACACTCTCATGCATTCAAACACACACACACACACACACACACACACACACACACACACACACACACACACACACACACACACACACACACACACACACACACACACACACACACACACACACACACACACACACACACGACCATTTAAGCCCTTCCAGACATGAGCTGTGATTACAATTCAATTGATTTTTTTCCTGTAATCTTTTGAAGGGCAGGCTGCCAGCTCACTAACAACCAGAGAAGTTCTGGTATAATTCTGGATCCCGATGCAGACTGGGAGCATAACTCAACTCGAAACAAGGCAGAAATGACAGAGCTAGGTTAGGGTGAAAGGACTTCTTTAATGTGAAGGCATCGGATTGACTCTGCTGTATTATGACTGTATTTATTGATGGGATGAGGTTTCCATCACAGACCGTCCCTAAGGAGGTTTCCCTGCAGGAGCTCATCTCGAGGGTCACGCAGTCTGGATTCACCAATAAACAGGATTTGATGTGGCTCTCCTGTGTGCCATATTCAAGGGGAGCACTTGCATAAAAATGGATGTTAGGAGGAAAGAGGAGTTGTGAGTGTGAGTTTATCATAGGGGTTATCAAAGTGTTTCGTTGAATTAGGCTCACAACATCCCCCTGGAAGGCTCAACAGTAAATTCCCGCAACAACCACCCCCAAAACACACGCTCTAGACATACATATGTGACCCTACACCTCCCCTTGCACCCAGAACAACACCACAGACAGTGCTCAACACAATCAAACCAGTAGGCTAATTGGATGACTGACCCTGCTGGATTGAAATGACCAAATAACAAAGACTACAGGGACGTCTGACTCTTGAGTCGAAACAGCCGACTCATTAACAACTTTGGTTAACAATGTCTATTTCCATCTTCCATGCTCTCTTCATTATTTGTTTCATATTGACTATTTCCACTGGTAAAATCATTATGTGTTGAAAACATTATTGAACCATCAGTTCCCCACTGCGTTAATAGATTACCGTTCTCTTAATACTGCATGCTGAAAGTCAATAGGAAGACAATTTGGACAATTGTACGCCAACAAATTCAAAGAATTTCTCTTTTAAAGGTGCATTAAGTACGATTTTTTACGCTCCCGCAGCACAAAATGACATACGGTAAGAGCGGGGGTTTGATAGGGTTGATTACTTCGCCATGTGCTGAGATGCCTGAATCTCATTTCCACACCCTCTGGTTTGGAAATTTCTCGATTTAATTTTCAACGTTAAATTCCTTATTTGTTCAAAGCGTTGCAGCCCAATCCTAATGACTACAATCAGTTCCTCACTGCACGCAGGACGCTTTGACATACATGTTGTCTCCTCCAGGTCAACGTGGCCAGGTCATGCACACAAATAGATTGTTGCAGATTAAGCAGCTGTACACACACACACACACGTACCAACTGTGCCACACATGTGAAATCAGTGTGAGAGTATTACGCATAGGCAACATTTCATCCGTCTCTTCAATCTAAACAATGATCCTATTTTACCACAATAACACTCCCGTGTAAAGTGAGAGGCAATCATATGTACCGCTTCGCAATAAAACACACGGTGCAATAAAATACGCATGAAGGCATGAAATAAAGTAAGATGAGACTCGGCACAATCGTCTCGCCCTTCCTACGGAGACAAATGTGGGGTTGTTATTGTTGTAGCCACCCAGTCACACTTTCAGACACCATTGTTTGACACTAATGAGGGTTAAACTGTTGATTATAGATCAAATATTGAGGAAAAGTGGGGCCCTATTCAAGATGGATTGTCGTGCCCTTAGTCCTCCCATCGCTGCACTCAATACATTGAACAAAATATGTGGTAAATCCATTGCGCTTGTTGGCCGTCTGCAATATCTGGAGCACATTCAGTCCAAAAGCTGTTCTAATGATTTTTATATGGATTTAATAATTTATTGTACTTCACACATCCCGCTAAGAAAGCTACATGAATTAATGAAACACAGGATGATGTAGGGAACGGTTCAACACCATGGTTCATCTTTGGAGAACTTGTTGAATTTAATGAATTCAATAAAGACACTGTCTCTCGCCCTTCTGCTACTTTCTCTGTAAATTAAATAACAATATTTTTTATGTTAAAATATGATTTGCTAACATTTTAACATTGAAAACAATTCCATCTATCCATCTATCTATCAATCATCAAATGTTGGTCTACCAAGCCTTCCCGCGGCAAGGCTGCTGCTTCGAAATCTCCCGCTCACATCTCAGCTTCTGCTCATTTATAAATGCATTTCCTCGGTGCACAAACATCTATTTCTCTCCCAAATTCACCCCCTTTTAACCCCCCCCCCCCCTCTCTCCCCCATTTCATTAAGGAATTACTTTGATCTTTCATATTTCTTCTGGTTTCTGTTTCATGTTTCCCTCGTCTGGGTCAACTGTCCTATAGGGAAGCGATGACATGCCATCTTCTAAAATTACATTACACTGAGACATAAAAAGCAACCTGTTTCCGTCGTCTCTCCCTCTGTAATACTCCTTTCTTTTTGACGAGCTACACACATCACATCACACACACAGACACGTGACACCCCTCTTCGACTTTACTGCTGCTACAAGCCTAACAGCAACGGTAGATGATGAAGAGCAGGACGGGAAGGGCTTCAGAAAGAGGCGAGAGGGGAAAGGTGGATGGGGAGGATAATTGGGCGACAAAGTTCAAAATCGGGTGTTTTCCCGTCATTTGCTCTACCTCTAGTTCGGTGTAATTTAAAGACCACGTTCATAACACTTGCGCTTCACCGTAACATCGCTCCGTCTGTACCTTTCATATGCACGCCTGCCTCTGTTTCATGTGCTGATTTGAAGTAGTGGAGAAGAAACGCCACACCCCCCCCCCCCCCAAGGCACAGTAATCGCCTGTTTATCGCTCCTCTATCATTAAGGTTTATGAGACAGGATGTGTGACCGCGAGTGTTTCTATGAGAGCGTGAGTGTTTCTATTATGTGCATGCACGGCCTTGCCTTTCGCTCAAGTAGAATCAGACGAATCCCTGTAAGAGGAAGCTGGCGTTTCCCCTGCATTCTTCCAGCAGCGGGGGCCACCCACTGCTGAAATTGCCTGAACTGCTAGAAAAATGTGGAGACAATGAAAATTCATCATCGGGTCACATTTAACACCCAAAACAAACTATTATACAGTAAATTACAGTACAATTGTCCGCATGAGAGGCTCTGTTACACGACAACAGTTATTGGAACTGATATCGAAACGAAGATCAAGAGTAGTATGACTGGGCTCTGGAGCTACAGTTACTGATAACTAAAGAAATATCAGTACATGTTTGGGTTTTATGTATAGGTACTGATATTTACTTTCTATTTGAAGTACACGCATTGTGTGGTTTATCACTGGTAGCATGGCAGAAAGTTTATCTTCATCACGGAAAAGAGAGAACAGAGAACAACAGAAGGTGTTGAATTTGTGTCTTTGAAAATGTCAAATCTGCACCTGTATTTCTGACAAGGAAGGAGTAACACTACACGGCAAATACTCCAGTCCCATTCTCCACACAGCTGTTTCTTGGTTTTCAATAAGAGAGCAGGACCCGTCACACAACCTCTTTTTCACATTCACGAATTCTTCACTTTCCTCTTTTATTTCTCTGCTGTGTGACGTGCCCCCTCTCCTCCCTTCTTTCCACTCTCTCTGTGGCTCTGGAGTGTGATAGGGAAATTATAAGCCTGTGAGCATTTGCCCTGCATCAGCTACAATTAGACCCCATTTTAATTAAAGAAACAGAGTACCAATTACCCTTACACACCTAGAAGACGGAGCATCTGAGACAGAGCGGCAGAACAGAGACAATGGAAAAGAGGAGTGTAAGCAGGACTGATGGGCTGGATGGCGAGAGATGTGAGAAGCTGAAGTGAAGGAGTGACAAATGCAAAAACAAGGGCGTTTGCCAAAAATAATATTACAGCTATTTGATTCAGAATAGCTGAAAACTGGGCTTTTCCCCCCCAGAATTGCCTGGTCGTCACGTCAGCAACCATAATATCTTGGTGGCGTGATATTTCACTTTCCACAACACCATGAGCAATCGTGCGTCCCATCTTCTCAACGCGCAATGACGCCGCTCACTTGAAGCCTATAATCATCTGTAAAATGAATGGGGAAATGGCTTGGTGTCAAGCTAGCAATGTGAAAACACTGTCAGACCGTCTTCACACGTTGCTAACCACGGGCGACGTCGGTGAGAGTAAGGCTGCTAGCGTAACATTAGCTCGCTGATTCATCGCTGTTGGGACTACAAACCTACATGGCAGGGGAGTTATTATGGTCTGTCCCATTTGCCTGAGTAGTGAAGCAATTCCATGGGAGTGTTACAAGGGATATCGCTAGCAAAAGGTTTCAATTTTACAAAGCTAAAACGCCCAAAATGATGCATGTTTTGGATCTTCTTGGATCTTCCAAGATAAAAAGAAACAATAAATACATTTTAAAAATCCCAGCCCTTTTTCCATGAATGTCCATGAATGTCAGGGAATGTGCAAAAACCGATGGGCTGAAAGTGTGCACCACTGTTTGTGTGTCTTTGACAGAGTTGTGTCTGCGAGGTAGTGAGATTAGGCCTTGGCTTCCTGTAGGTCCCGTCCCCTTCCTGTCTCCTGGCCTGGTGGGGGCCAGCCGCCAACGTGCACATCATTCACCACGGCAACTGAAGCGAGTAACACTGTGACTTCTGATCTGTAACAAAGGCTTCCTGTGGCACTTGTGGATGCAGATGGGCTACTACCAGTACGTGTGACTGAACGTAATGGTTGGAGTGGAGAGAGGTGAGAAGAGAGAGAGAGGTGAAGCAAGGGGTGTTAATGATCAACACCTTTTTTCATTCTTGTCTTCAGGGATGCATATCAGTAAGATTTGTGGCGCTCTCTGTCTCAGGACAGGAAGTAACCTAGTTAGGGAGGGAGCCTCAAACTGGACAGAACCCAAAAACTACCAGAAATGATCAACACAGCTGTGGAACCAAAATGGCCGACTGAAAGCACTAAGGATTAAGTGTATCCTCCCAAGATATCTGACCTCAGAATGTTTTGGCTTAGGTTTTCTTAGTCACCAGAGTCTGACTAGACAGAATCATTATATTCTACATTTCTCTCACTGATTCTGATAACCCAGATGAGGGTGTGTTTTCCCCAATAACATTAGTCACAGAGTTCACACTGGAGAGCTGGAATGAAGGAGGTCAGATGACTTCAGATGTTGATATGATTTGTTCCACACTGCAATGGGTGTGGTAATTTGTGTGATACCACAAATCCTGAACCTAATCCCCAGGAAATCATCTTGGATACTGCAGGACACCTTTTTTTTTTAATGTTTTCTAATTCATGCTCAGTGTTAGATGAACATCTGTGTGACGTCACAGATGAATGGGCGGGGCTACAGGAGACAAACGTGAATGTTCACTACAATCCACACAGAAGTATCCAAGGGCATATGAATGACATACGGACTAAATTTCATTGGTCTTCTCCTTTAATTGACTGTGGTAAAGTAGCAGGTGAAAATCGTTCTATTATTCAACCGGCATGAGTTGAAAATGAATCTATAATTTAATCTCGTTGGTATGAAACTCTTTACCCTCTTCCATATAATCAAAGGTTAACAGAAGGTTAATAGAATATCAGACATCTAGTTTTACGCCCCATTGTATCACCGCTACGAGTAATGAGTTTCGACCTCGGGTGTGAACAATGCAGAATTTGTGCCATGTCCCTTACATAAACAAAATTCACATATAGCTTTGAGGCCTAAGATATTCCAGGAGTAAAATGGACAAAAATCAATCACTGAAATGTGATCGATTGATGACAGATGGCGTTATTGGAGGAAGTGTCTGCTGATGTACCGTGTGCGTCAGGACCTGTGATGTTGGTGAAGAACAGTGCAAGCAACAGATCTGAACGCACTGCCAACAGGACTCTTTTAGTACACATGGAGGAAAAGCAACGTCTCCTAAGTTTCACACCCTTTACGCTGCAAAAACTGTTAATCGTTTGGAGCGCAGTTTGCAAGCAGGCTTATTTAAGAACTTCGAGCCTCAAAAGAATGAATCAGCGGCGCTATCTCTCATGTAATTTATTAAATTGTCTCACTTTACAGTATATTTCAGCTTTTTTGAAATATCGATCTGCCACCGAGTGTTTTAAAATGAATTCACCTCCTGCTAATGCCAATTATGGGCACCACTTCTCTGGCTCTGTTCAAAATTAACCTGTGTAAAATTGGAAGGTCTCTTGAGTATATTGGTGCAGGTTCCACCAACTCCCCTGAGGTACGGCTTCCTCATATAGAACCCTAAAACGATCCAATAACCTTGTATGAATTGCAAAAAGAAGTTATATCATTATATTAAGAGGGTGTACTGCACTTTTCAAACCCTTGGTATTTTCACAAATCAGGTTGTCTTTCAATTAAAGAGGAATATATCTGAGGCTGCACTATAGATGATGCTCAAATGGGCCTGTAACCTTCTACCTTTCCTCCGTGTCTCTTATTTCTTCACCTCGCCCGTCTCGATCATACATGATCATTCTAGGAAGACAAGTATGTTTGTCTCCTCTCATCTGGGCACTGATACTTTGACCCTTGCTCTTCTTACTGTTGGATTGGAAATCTAGAAATTTAAGGGCATCATGATAAGATCAACAGCTAAATGGCTAAAATGTAAAACTACATAAATATAGTTTAGTTTATATAGTTTCCCACTATAACAACATTTTCTATTTCTGTATCTATCTATCTATCCATCCATCCATCCATGGGATGTATTGCAGAGTATCAGATGTTTTTTTTTTTTTATTTAATATTACATATAAGAGGTAGTATTACAGCAGGATCCTGGCTGAATTACAGAAATAGAACTACAGATCTCATTTTATTTAGTGGGCCAAAAATGTACTATATCAAAAAGATTCAAAACAGAACTGAGTAGCTGAACTTCCAGCATAATCAGTGAAATGTGGAGGGACGGGGAGCCGCTTGTTTTCATTAACATAACACGGGGCAACCTTTAGAAATCTCACTACTCCCATTCAGCCATACCCGTCGATAGAAAATGTGTTTACATGGAAATCATAAGCTGAGTCAATAACAGAAACACCAGGCAGTCAAACTAAATCCAGTTAGCAGAGTTAGCAGAACGAAGCACTAAACACTCGGTTCTTTATTGAGCAGTAGCCAATAAATAAATAAAAAATAAGTAAAGGTTGTATTATGTGAAAACTTTAACAATAAATCTTCAAATCTTACGTGCAAATATTTTCTTTCAACTCCCACAATCCACTTCTCGTATACAAACTTTCAAAATGAGTTTAGATTTTTCTGCGTTCTGATTTGTTGGGCTGGACTGCTGCAGTACAGTGAAGTCTGGAGATGTAAACAGATAAAGCAGTGCCTCTATGTATAACCTAATAGCTCCTTAGCTAAGGTTAGGTAGCAAGCCAAGTAGCCTCATGTTACAGTATTCTAGATAGAAGAGATGCAGGCAGCCAGAGAGCTCCGGTCACATTCAAATAAAGTGATAAGTATTTAGGTCTATGTGTCATCACCACAAATGCACCACGGGAGCAGCACAGGTTCTGCACTTGTTTCCCCAACAGCCTATTGAACCCTGAGAGAGATGTTCATCCTTTTGCCTGCTCCCTTCCACAGGGAGGTCAGAGATCAGAGTCACCTCCAGAGTGGCACCGCTGGAACTGGTATGGATTTAGTGTCTTGTTCAAGGACACTACCACAGGGTGGACACTTGGGATCACGGGCTATTGAAAAAACCAGTAGGACACCCTGCCACCCTCCGTGTGTATGTTGTGTCCTTCCATGTTGACAGTTAGATAACTTTAGATTAATCATCAGTGTGTTTGTGTGTCTGTGTCATTTTGCTCTTGTCTGCTAAAGTTTTATCCTGTAGAGTTGCTGCTGTAAAACTATAGTAACTCAATATGTTAGACGCAAGACGTGGCAATGAGAACCTTTGTAAAATAATACATACAATACAATCTTATTTTAAATCTGGATTGATGAAAAACTCATACCCCCAGTACAGCACAGACAGACCTAACAAACAGGCACTCACCATGAGCCCCAAAAACATGTACTGTTGTTCTTGTAACAGAGTTTTTATCAAAGCTTTTACTGAAGAAGAATCTACTATCCATTCTGAAAGAAGACTCTTGCCCCCGTCCCACACACGCACACACACACACACACACACACACACACACACACACACACACCTTTCAGTGACTAATCTGCAGTGGGAGGTGGACAGCTTGAAGCTAACAGTGCAGACTCCAGCTAAATAAACCATCTAAGGATTGACACATCTAAGTAGAAATAAAAGAGAATAGTCGCTCTGCAAGACTTTCCTCTTCCATTCTGACACATCGCTCTCTTTCATAGTCAAACAACAGACGCATTGAGAGCTACAACACTAGGTCAGACTGTGCATTGCTCTTACAGGCACAGCACAAGTGCTGGCCAATGCAGAAAGCCTTCTACTAGGAGTTTGTGCGGTGATCACCGACATCTACAGCGGAGATGGATTCACATTTGGCAGTTAAGTCATTAACCAGAAGAAGAAGAACATAAATTGGCTTCTTCAGCTTGTCATGTTTTCACCGTGACGTAAATTTAGTACATTAGACAATGTGTGAATTGCACAAGCACGCTTTTGTCCAATCCCATAAAGTGTTTAATAGTACAATGACCCTTTCCTCGAGGAGAGTTGATTGCATCGATGTGAGCAGAGATGTGAATCACTAATTACCAAAAGCAATGGGTATTAGGAGGAACGTTACGAGGAAAGAGTCTGCATGCAGCACACCACAAAAACGAGATACTGAAATGCTGGAAAAAGAGGTGCCTGAGTGCTCCTTTCACCCAACCGACCCACTCCTTTTTGGAGCATGCAACCCTCTGGAAGCCAGTACGTTATCTGTGTGCATACTGTGGGAGGGTAGCTAGCACACAGAAATGTCAGTTATGCTGTATATAGCACGGCCCACTCAGTCCGGTGCCATATATAAAACAGGTCCTGGGAGACGTTCTCAAACCTTATGTATGCATCAAGGTGGAAACATTTTCTCCAGGTTGATCTTTTCCCAATTGATTTCTATTTTAACTAAAAAAAAAAAAAAAACACGGATTTCAAACATAAGATGTAGGTCAACCTGTGACGCATGGGAGGAAATTAACCCAGACTCAAATCGAATCGTGCCTACCAACGCCGTACGCTTTGAGGATGAACATTTTCATGCCGAGTTTGTTTTTCTAAAGGATTCCTAACATTGTGTACACATCTTTTTTTGTGTACACATCGTCTTAATTTTCCCCCTTACAGATGTATTTCTATTTTTGAATGTAACAACATCAAACATTGTGAATATATGGGACAACACGGGCATGTAGAAACACTACATAAACATACAAGTTTCCAAATGTGGAGCTCAGTATGTGGACATCACATGACAGCCTTGATTAATGTGCAAGATAAAAGCGCAGACAAACATCAGGCCTTAAATAAAAGAGTGCACAAGCCTCGCTGTAAATAGCTCATTTCTCCATTCCAACTCTAATTATAGGGCTTTTTTGTGCCATTATTATTACTAGCCCACACTCAACACATTATAGTGTTTATATATCTGGCCACAGGTGCTTTTACAGCATGCATATAGGCAATATACACACTATGCATAACGTGCAAACACACTCCTTGCCCTCTCTGCACTTGTTCTATTTCGTTGACTCGTGCCGCCCTCACCATCTCTCTCCTTCACTCACTTCAAAGAGAACCCCCCATCCCTTTAAAAAGTGCCATTCTCCTTGGTGCTTATGGCTGATAGGCTGTGGCCTCATTCCCTCTCCTCTGCAGCCCTGTCCCCATTGTGTCCCGCTCTCAGAGAGTAGCATGTGGAAGGAGGTAGAGGACAGAGAACACAAGCGAGCCCATGCCGACTCTCGACAGCGAATGCCTGACATGGATGTATAGGCTGAGTGTGTGTGTGTGTCTCATCGAGCTACACTATCATCCACCTGCAAGGCTCCACTGCCATATGCATCCTTGTCAGAGAGGGGAATGAGAGAGAGATGGAGAGAGAGTACTTATGGCACTCAGAAGCCTGTTTAACTCTTGAGGAAGCTAATCATGGGATTGAGGTGCTGAGGATGATGGGCTAGGGGCTTTCAGAGAGAGAGGGGGGGGGAGGTTGCTTTAAATGCAAATCCCTTTCTTATAAAAATCGGTTCCGTTTAAAAGGATTTCTGGGAAACGATCCACATTTCCACGGCAGGGGAGACAGTCGGCAAAGAGAAAACAGCATAGCAGCAGTCAAACATCAAGGAGACAGAGGACGTGGAAAGAGTAGCAAAAGAAAAGGCTACATGTCTGTGAAAGAGGGGATTGAGACCCAGGGAAGGCCTCTTAGATTCTCAATAAATACATCCTTTCTGCATTCACTGATCTGAGACACTTAGTGAGTTTAAGTTTAGATTGTGAAGCATTATGCGACTCATCATGGTAGTTACAGCCATGGATGAGGGAAGAAGAGTGGCAGAGAGGTGAGTGGATAAACAGAAAAGAAAGACCAAAGAAGGGAGTATATGCCCCTATGGGGAGTCTCTTGGAGGGTTAATCTTAAGGGAGACTTGTGAAAGTTTCACTGAGGCGGAAATTATTTTTCTCTTCAAATGATCTAAACAAAGACTTCTAAAAATCAGCTCAAGGGGGACTGCTATCAGTAGGCCATCAGAAGATGATCGCTGAATGTTTTATTTGTACAAAGAAGCCAGCTATATGTGGTTCAGCCGGCTGGCTAAGTGCAGCTCGTACTGTTTGTTAGGTTAAGACAAAGCACAGTTGTGTGTGGGCCCACCTCGCTGTCTCCATTTAATGTCAGCCCACCAGTCAACTGCAAATCTTTCTGCCCACAAGCTATACACATTTGACTTATTCCTGTTCAGACTTGGCATATTCGCTGTGTGTGATGAGAGTTTCGTAACGAGACTGCCTTCTCTTGTGTGAGGGTCTCATCTACGTCTTTCTGTCACTCCGTTGGAATGATGGAAAGTCTGCACAAGGATTAATTACATTTTCCATTTTTTTTGCCACCAAGACAAACGATGTGGCAAAATGACCTCTAGACAACATGAAGAACCTACAGGTAGCCAAACAATGTAACAGCATCACATTGAGCAGCTGCATATTAGCCTAGATATCAGACAAAAAGAAGGCTGTGTGCTGTAACCCTACGCCAGTATCACAGCAACACAGCAAATCAGGTTAAAAACAAACCTGTGCTTCAACCCATCCTAGAGAAACCAGGTTCTGATCCTCAGTGAACACAGACCTACTTCCAAACACCCTTTTCTATCAAGGTTTTAGAGAGTGTTTTGTCAGCAGCAGTTTTAATACACTCTGATCAAGTTTCAGTGCACTTCACATCATCGAGACTCCCCTACTAAATGTCACAAACAAATTATTTAGCAGAAGGTTAAAATGTTGCGGGGGCTTTCTTCAATCAAATAATAATAAACTGCCCAGCCTTGAAGTTGATTCTGATTTCTCAACGCGGCGTTGAGATTGAGTTCAACACAGCTGCATTAAGCAAATCATGTAATCATGTGAGTTACCTGCAGTGCACCCTGGGGGTCCATTTCCAGCCCAATCTTTTCTCTCTCAACTTGATCTCATTTGGCATTTTGCAACAGTAACAGTCTCATATTTGTGTTATGTTGGTGATGCCCAGCTGTATGTGTCTGTAAAACCAGGCAATCAGACCGGTCTTCTTCAGCATAACGACAGCTTTGAGACTGTTGAGTTCACAAAAGACGATTCGGGACAATCTGTCTGCTGATGTCAAGTGTGCTGCTGGAAATCTGTGCAATTTGCGGTCCAGATTTTAGTTTTGATGAAAAGGTTTAGTCATGCTTTCTCCAGCTGAGCATCGAGGATAAAGTTCTCATCTAGATTTCTATCTAAATGCTGCAGCAAGGCTGTTAACCACAACTAAGCCACATGGTCACATGGTTCTTCTCTTCCCTATAGTCTCTATTGAATTTAGGATCACATTTAAGGGTAAACTGCGTATGCAGTCTGGAAACCTCAGGCAGGGACCTTTTGGTCACTTGAAACTAAAAACTAAAAAAGGTAATGGGATCTCCTTGGAATAAATTCGCCCAAAACAAACTGAATAATTGATTGAAACCCAGAGAGAGAAATTACTATTTTTATATGAATATCCACATTTTAACATTGATATTAGTAGGCTGCTAAATAGTGAGTTTACAGTGACCTTATCATACCTACGGTATTTTTGTATCTACTATGGTATCGGTATACTATTCCTATTTTGTGTGATTTTTGCATAGCATCCTTTTAAAATGTATTCTGGGATGACTGTGGCTCATTTCCAGAAGGCAGTGGGGATAAATACCTCAGCACAATAACTATAGAAAACCAGTAAGACAGTGTTGTAAGGAAACTCCAGACTCACCTTCCTCTGCAGAAGCCAGAAGAACACAGTCCAGGATGATACACCCCAGAAGGACAACACTCTTGTATATCAGCTCCATAATGTCGAGAGGAATATTGCAAAACAGGCGAATAAACCAACACTTCTGCCTGGATTAAAAAGCAAGTGGCATGGGCAGCTCCGGCTGTGCAGCAACTGACCGCAAACCAGTCCGCATTTAAAGATGGACTTCAGTTGAAAAAGAGCTTCACGCGGCGGAGATGCGGTCAAAACACTGGAGCAGAAAAATATACTTTGATTATTTGTGCATCTAATTAAGTGCATCTAATTAAAACAACGCCTAAAAAGTCGATCATGCATTTGACTGCTTTTAATTGGCCTGATAGAGCACCATTGGTAACAACGGTCAGGGTAGGCTAGAGAAACTTCTCCAGATTGTCCAACTTTGTGTGAATGAATCACAAATCACAGGGCTGTGTCCGCTAGCACACCCCGGTCCTCCATCAACACAGGGAATGCATAGTTGAAACTTGTTGTATCCTCAACTCTTTGTGCTCCACACGACTCTTCAGCTCCCCAATTCTCTTCAGCTCGATGACCAAGCAGGCTCAATCCGCAACCAGGGCACTTCAGTGCATTCTATGAGTTGCAAAAAATACAGATGTAAAACGTTTTTCTTATCAGCAACTAGGCGCCTTATCCACACATTCTCGTCATGTTTTGCTAACAATCAGCCCAAGCATTTTTTTTTGTCATGGATTAGACTATTTGGTTGGGGGTAAAAAAAAAAAAAAATCCAAGAAAGGTGGTTAGGATATTCCCCGACTGGTCTAGTCTGGCCTGTTTTGACAGACAAAATTGAAAATGGTATTGGAAGAAAATGTCTCACAGGTCGCTCTCGTGAAATCACTGGGCTACACGCACAGAAGAAATCAAAAGTTACGCACTATTGTGGCTCGTAGGCTTACTACCGTAGGATGGTCACTGAGGACTTCATCACTGCATAAAAGCCGGAGTCGAATGGCACCGGCAAGCTCCGCCCACTCTCTGTTTCCATAACACCAGTGTAAAGCCAATAGAATAAACAAATAGAACTTCCGGGGAAAACAACTTTCAAAATAAAACCCATATAGACGAACATACGTTGCAACCACATTTATGCCTTAATTTAAAGAAGAATAAACGATATATTTAAGAGGAAATCTGTAGTAGATTAATTGGGTTTTCTCTCACAGATTTTAGCCCAGAAACTTCACAGACATACAAAACTTAGTTGACATATTGGAATGTCTACTGTCTGGAAAAAGTCGATTTTGACTCAAATCAGTGGCATATTGTCAAATCAGTGTCAGTTTAATACCTGGTTGATGCTTTCTGCGCTCTGTAGGGACACGCACGTTGGCTTTCTTGCTTCTTGCGCTCATGACAACAGGAGCGTGTACCTCCTACCAATGAGGTAATCTTTTCACCCGTCTGTTTGTTTGTCTGTCTGTCTGTCTGTCTGTCTGTTATTGGATATTGTTAGCGCGATATCTCAAAAAGTAGACAGATTTTAACATGGGCCAAGGAAGAACTGTTTAAAATTAAAAAACAAAAAAATGTGTGTGTGTGTGTGTGTGTGTGTGTTTGGGGGGGGAGTAGGGGCTTTGGGGGGCCCTGCCCTTCGGGGGACCCCAACAGTGTGTTATGAGCGTCATGGAAGTTCCGGCTCTGATGCTGAGGGAACATGGGGCTGAGGGAACATAGGGCCTAATTTGCATGGAAAAAAATGTCATGGGTGCTGAGGGAACATAGGGCTGAGGGAACATAGGGCTTGACCCCATGACAACCACCTGACAAGTCTAGCATTATAGTAGCACTGTAGGAAATGTCACCTTCCAACCGCCAAACACAAGAACAATAACTCTCAAACACAGCCAAAGTTTAGAAATGAGTAACGAGTAGAAGAAGAGTGGAATCCATTACATTTTTGAGTAACGAGCCCACCACTGGTCGTTCGTTTCTGCATGAAGCATGAACCAGGTCAATGCCTTTATTTTGAAGGAACATTTTTACAAACGTCCGGTTTCATTCTAGCTATTGATCGCTTACTTGACTCGGTTTTCCATAACCGCGGTGAGTATCCAGTGGCGCAGGCTGCTGCACTGGCTGCCCTCTCGCTAAGTGTCCCCTCAGTAAATCCATCCAGTAGATGGCAGTAGCAGAATCAGCTCAGGAGCTCAGACAGACGAGCTGAAAGAACTCACTGTGATACGGAAAGTAATGAGATCGTTGGTCCCCACGCCTCTTCCGGAGTGAAACCAAATACATTTTAATAATAATAGGATACTTTATCGAGTCCCGAGGGGAGCAACCAGGGCAGGTCAGAGCGCAGGGTTACCCCTTGCAGCTCGTAGCATACAGTGTATTGCTCAAAACCCTTCAGCGAGGCTCGTAGGCTTGTCGACACGAGAGGCTGAACCCTGGTCCTCCGCATGAAGGAATGTAGCCCTGCTGCCTTTAGCAGATGAAAGTACCTATTTTCTTGCAGCCTTATGGGAAAATGTAGATAGATGTAAATGCAATTTGTACTGTCCTCTGACTTACCATCTGAACGCAGTGGTCAATCATTTTTCAACAGTGACATGCCTAAACCAGTTCAACCAGTTGCTGGTAGCCTAGACCGTTTTCCTCAAGATCACTTTTACCTGAAAGATCTGGCCAGGACAGCAGCATGAACAAGGGCAAACTCATATTTCAATTCTAAATTACAAAATATTAACAGCATTAGCAGTTAAAGCTTCCTGGAGACTCAATTTTCTTGTAGAATTTATATTTATATAGAGTAAAGTAAAATTTATGAAATATTCAAAATGCAATTACCCTGCATCTTGGGTAAAAACACGTAGACACCAACCTTGTACGCTACAAGTGAATGGATCGGATTCTTCTAGAAACCACAACACACATGTTGCTCTACTCTATATCAACAACTGCTTATTTTATGCTGTACAGATAAATACATAATAAATAAAATCCAACAATAGCAAAATATGAGCTAATGACTTGTCAAATAAAAACAAAATCAGGGCTGCTGCTGCCCTCACACAATTCTTACAGTATTAGTTTCCTGTTTCTTTGTACAAAAATGTAAAAAAAAACAACATCCATGTAGAATGTTGGACTTCTCATCTCATCTAATTTTTTCTTTTCTTTTCTTTTCTTTTCTTTTATGTGTCAGTGTGTGATGCAAGTGGGTAAAAACACTTTCATAAGGATGGAGGATACACCTTTCATAAGGATGACACCTAGGGGTATTCCAATCACCAAAGCTGTCATATGCAGTGCATGAAATTCTTTCTTATAAGCTTTAATCAGGCTCTCACTTTCAGCGCCGGCAAGCAGCTGTGGGAGGAAATAATCGAGAAATGAACCAGAGTGGGAAATTTCCTTGGGAGAAACCATTTTTCTTCTTCATGCTAACTCAGTCGATAATTGTAAGTGTAAGGCAGAAGAGTGTTGGGATCAGGATGACCTACAGATGACAGAGAACATGACTCTGTCAGTGTTTTGTGTACACTTCTCCTTTCACAGTGGCTGTGTTATCAGACACCAGAATGCCGTCCCACCACGACTGATCGCCACATGTCTTTGAAAGTCTGCAAGGAGGCACTGCATGATTTTGTGAAATTGGTTTGGCAGGTTTTAGGATGCTCAACTTGTAAAGAAGTGGAGGCTCTTCAACTGTACCATCTGGCCTGATGCCTCTGGGATATTTCTAATGATGCACCACTATCTTCAGAGATACCAGGCACGGTGGCTGCCTGATTACTTTGTTCATTGAATATCCTGCATCCTTTTAAGGGAAGGTACATCACAATTACACATAATGATGATGGAAGAAGGCACGCAGTGAGCCAAACAGTTCAAGAAAGACTTGGCACAGGGCGCTGCTTGCATTGCATGCACTTTTGCCAAGAGAAACTAATGGTTGTAACGATGAATGTAAGCAATCTGCTTGCCAACAATGCAGGAACCCCTTTCTTGATTCCACTCATCACAGAGACACCAGACAGACAGATTTCTATATTGGTTCTCTTCTTCTTCTTCTTCTTGCATTATTATTTATCATATATCACTTTTTCTACAGAACCCTTGTGTGTCTGCATGTTTATATTTTCTTTTCATTTCCTAGAGCACCTGGTCAGTACATTTTACACTTTTGGTTGTGTTTTTATTCTTTGTGATTTTATGTTAAGTGTCTTTGGGTACCCAGAAAAAATAAAATAAATGTATTATTAATATTATTACTTGTTAAAATGCGTATTTAGCATTTTTAAGAGTATTGTTTGCTATTTCAGCAAGTATAGGTTGCTGAGCTAAAGTGTACTGTACAAAATAAAGAAAATGCAGGTAAATACCTGTACATCATCATCCTGATTTTGGGATCAGATGTTATCACTGCTTACATTAAATGGAGATTTTCCTCTGTGTGCTGGCCCAGGAGGCATAATAGGCTTTCAGTGGTTAAGCTCTGCCCTTGCAGATGCAGCTTGTAAATAACTCTGCCAAGCTTTTGGAACGTCTTGTCTTGTCTGCAGTTCTTCTGCATAGTTGGGCTGGGCTGCTGTGTGGTGTTTCACTTTATCATAATATGCTTTAGAGGTGTCTGAAACAGCCTGCCTACATAGATAAATGGGCCACCAGACTGTGCTAGATGTTGTCAGGACTCATGGGATTTAATCCCACACCAATCCAAGGGCTCTAGCACAACGCCACAGGAGTCAGTATTATCTTGGGCTGTAAACCTAAGTAGGTATCTCTTTTCAAACAGCATCGAACAGTATCTTCACGGCAAACCCCCTGCAACCACTCCACTGTCAATGCTCAGCTGTGCACCACTCCTCTGATGATTCCTCTGATCTGTGTATGCACTGTCATGTTAAAGAGCAGCAGAGGCAGCCATGAGTTACATTCCCTGGACTCTCTAATACAGCACATACATCAGGAATAGAGTGAAGATCAGGTTGTCCTACACAAACAAACAGTTTGAGAGAAGCCAGCTGAGACCTAATGGGTGGAAATGGGAAAAGAGGGAAAAGGAATGAGTGAGCAAAGGACACATCATGCTGGGATGAATAATGGAATATGCATATGGAAAGGATTTGTGTTTGATCCTCCACAACAGACATTAGCTGTCATGTTGTGATGAGGGTAACGGATGGTGTTGACAAACCTCTGTGGACAGCCAAAGTGTTTGGTAGATTGACTCAAATGCCTCGGTGGGGTTTACGACACAAGCAAAAATGCCTTTTACAGTTGTTGAAACATCTCCTGGGTTTGTCTGCCCACAGAAACATGCTTGCTGTTACTCTAGCTGGCCCTGAAACCACACTGGATAGTCTGTTGAGGATACAGGCCTCCCCAGAGCTTACCATCGTTCTTACCATAGGGTTTGTCGCCTTTATCGAGATCGGTAATGTTGCATTCCTGAAGTCTGGGGATCATGTACTGTGTGTTGGAGGAAAAAAGGGAAGGTTCAAGGATAGCTGATGCCCCCTGAGCCTTCAGGTACACTGAGGTTATCTTGTTTGTAGGTTAGCTTGTTGTCGGTCTCTTATACAGATGATTCTTGTTTGAGGCACATGTGCACACACACACACACACACACACAAGCACACACACTTGTCAGTCATTCTTCCAAAACATGCCCTCAATTCTCTCTCTTTGAAAAGATTGTCCTCCCTGCCAGTGAAATATGAAGTTGACTATGGATTGGGTGTACGTTTGCCACATGCAGTACCTCAGAAACTACTGGCTCAATCTGAACAAACAAGGATTTATTATACTACACTCTAGTAGGATGGAGTACAGGGTCCCTGTGCAAGGTCCATATATGCAATGAATCAGTTACTTACAGGAGACATTTCTGGTACCCCCTTTAAAGTATAATAATTTAATTACTTTACTATATTTCTGCATAATCCATCTCTCAACAGGCATATGTGGATGGGAGTAACCTGATGGCTCAAGGGGTTAAGGCGCGTACCACATTTTTGAGGTTGTGGGTTTGAATTCTTGTCATGACCTTTGTCACGTCATCCCTTCTCTCTGTCCCATCCTTCCTGTCACTCTCAGCTGTGCTTTCTAATACATAACTGGCGTACTACCAGAAAAGCTCAATTGACTGCTGGTTTGAATTTTAGAAGTGTCTCAGCTTTCAAAATCTCCCTTCATGACTTTTCTGGATCTGCCTATACTGCACAAACCAGTGTTGCAAGGTTTCCTGAATCTAAAAATGCAAGGAAATAGTTGTTATATATAATTATAGTTGCCCCGTTCAGTTGACGTCTTGTTGTCACTCTCTCCAACCCCCGAAACCCTTGTCATTTTAGGATGGCATATGGATGACACAAGTATGCTGAAGCAAGCACAGGGATGAAGGATAATGGCAGCTATATGCACATACTGTCAATGCGTACACATATACACACACAGAGAGACACACACACACACAAACCCATACAGCATGAAATCAGATCAAAAGGATGCATCTTCATTGTGTGTTTTTCAAAAGAGAAAATGGTTCCCTTTATGGCCATGGGGGAGAGAAAGGGGGGGGGGGGGCGGGGGGGTACTGCTCTGGGAAATAACAGAGAGCAAATATGTGAATGCAGTAACTGAGCTTTCATAAAAAGCTGAAAAATGGCGAATGAGCGCCCTCTGCTGGCTGTACTGCTTTCTTCAGTAGTATGGGGTGTGGAGTACCTGTATAGTTCTGAGGCATCAAACCATCAACACAGGGGAAAAAAACAAGGTTGCAAAGTCAATTTTCAGAAAGCATTTTTAAATTAATTTTATTATTTTATAGCTAATTTACAACAAGCGATTCACTGAACTGGAACATTTTATTTTGCTTGATATTTGTCATTGTTAAATATATTTTTCTGCATCAGTTGACTTTGTTGTAACTTTATAATCAGTCTTTTCTGTAAAAATTCATATATTTTATAAGGAATATCACACTATGATACGGATGGCTGAGAGAGATATTAAGAAATACATTGAACCTTCAAATAAAGAAATTGAAAACATATTATTCCATTCATGTAGAATGTGTTGTCATGTGTCGGTGTATCTGTGATTCTGTTAATGTAAATGGATGTGTGGAAGTGCTGATATATATGTGTGTGTGTGTGTGTGTGTGTGTAAAATCCCCACCCAAAGTGCGTTGATGTTGTTACTGTGTTCGAGTAGTTAACTGGGCTGTGGCTCTGGTGGAGTCTCTCCTTTTTGCGTCAGCTCAGCAGTGTGCACGGCTAAGTCCAAAGCCACATGGCACCCTGACATTTCTATTATTTACATCATTTCTGACCAGGACCCAAAAACTCTCTCAATATGGAAAAAAAAACAAAAAACAAAAAAAAACCATACAGACTTAAAGTGAGTAAAATGGAACCAGTGAGAATTCTTCATAAATAACAAACAGAAAATTAATACTCTTCATTCACAATCTTCAGCTGTTCCACCTCGAGCTGAGAGAAGCAAGTGCACAACATGAAGAAACAATAGATATGAACGGTCACTTCAACCAGTACTTCTACCTTCACTCTTATAACCATAATTCAGAGCAAATCATAAGTAAACACAAACACGTGCTTATAAACCCTTGGAGTCCTTTGACTTACACTCCCTTTTCCAGTAGCATATAATGCTGTCAGTGCAAACTTTATAAATACTGATATAATCTTTGAAGACACACACAAACCCATCATCGTTGCATAACATCATAACAGTATTGCACTATATCTTGATATCTTATCTCACTCTCTCGCTCTAACACACACACACACACACACACACACACACAAACGCACATCACCCAGTTATATATTATACATTATAATTCTATATTATAATGGTTAAATAATATGATATACTATAATCGTATATTATACACAACACGCACTCTCTTGTCACCTGGCACACACACACACACACACACACACACACAAGCAGGCAGACAAGCACACATGTCCACACACACACACAGGCACACACAACCGCATTGTACATGTATTTCAATTCTATTTCTGAACATATACAAGAACATGTCAGGCATGTCAGTTCAAAGCTCTAGAGTGAGGTCTGCTTTACGTCGACTTTAATGGTTCAGTTATTTCTGTAAGTCTTTGCTGTGTTTTACAACAATAAAATGGGAACGTGAGTAAATTCAACAACCAAACAGCAATATTACCCAAAGAAATCCATGGAATATTATTTAGAGATGTTGATTTTTACAGACTAAGTTCCGTTAGAAATTGTCATAAAAAAGATATATATATATATATTTATATATAGGCCATTTATTTGTTAAACATGACTTAGCTTTAATTTGTGTGGACACAAGAGGGAGAAAGAAGCACAGAAAAAGTGGAAGAGAGAAAACAAAGAAGACCTATTCCTCCCACACAGAGGACTTTCCACACACACAAATGTGCACAAATGCACACACACACACATGCGCGCACACACGCACACACACACACACACACGCGCGCACACACCATGGCTGTTACTGTGGCCATTGGCAACAGTGTGTATGTCTGTGGCTGAGGGCTTGTTTTGGACAGGTGATCAGAGTTGGCTGTGATGCGATGAAGCTAAGCTAACAGCAGCTAAGCTAACAGCTCTGCTGTTGGAGCCTAGAGATAACATTCATCCTGGAATCTGACTAGCAGGTCAGAACAGCCAGTCCCCCTGTAGAGGAGTGTGCTAAGTTACAGCTGAGGTTACAACTCTACGTGTGTGTGTATGTGTATGTGTACGTGTGTGGGTGGATGGGTGTGTGTTTGTGTGTAGTTGCGTGTGTGTGTGTGTGTGTGTGTGTGTGTGCATAAGAGAGCAGAGGCTATACTGTATGTCAGAGCTTCAACTGCACTCATGGATCATATCTCATGACTGTGTCTCTCTCCTCTTCTCCCTTCATGAGACATGCTAAAAAACTCCTCCACAACAAGGAGGTGGAAAAGGAGAAAATATCCTAGTTATCCTTTCTTCTTTTTATTTTGTTTTTTTCCTCTCATTTTTCCGTTGTTTTTGTCTCCCATCTCCATTTTCTTTGAGAATGCATGCACAAATTCAGCATATGAGTTTTTTTTAATTCTTTTTAATTATTATTATTATTTGAACTGCTTTTAAATAATTCCTTGCAATATTTGTAATGGATTGAGCAAATGCCAGTCTTGGCCACCGAGGTGTTGCTCTTCGTTCACGCTCAGAACCAAGAAAAGACTCACAAGAAAAAAGACTCTTTCGGCAAGAAAAGATGTCGGTCAAGAGGGACTCAGCAGGATCTGGACGACCGTTTCTCAGTCTTCCCCCTTCCCCCCCTGTCCTGAACGAAAGGGAGAGCTGACAGGAGGAGGAATAGAGAAAGCCAGGTGATATAAAAAGGAGGGATCAGAGAGCTGTTGTGTTTCTGACACCTCCATGTCAGACACAGGGGGCGTGGTGTGAGACTTGAGCGAGATGGGGGAGGTGCAATACTGTGCTTACCCTGGGGTCCGTCCCTGCTGGGTCACCCTCTGTACTCTTTCTCAGTACTCAGTCCTGCCTCGTTAAAGTGAAATACTGGTTAGATATTTTCTGTCAGTCTCTTTCTGTCTAATTACACGTCACTCTGTTTTCACATCTATCTCAGTGTCTCTTTTTTTTTGGTACCATTCTGTGTCCCACTTCCTGTGTATGTCTGTGTTAGTCTTGGTACGCATTTGTCTCTCTGTGTCATTCTCTGTGATATAGCCTAAAGCACTGACTTTGCTGGAGGACAGACAGGCAGGCTTGCTGCAGGGGGGGGGGGGGGGGTGAAGGGTGGTGTTGGTGGGTGTGGGGAGGAGGGGGAAGGTAGGTGGGTGCAGCATCACAGCCTCTCCCGAGTGGGGATCCAGATGTAAGGCCCTGATTGCTCCTCGATCACTGTCTTTACTTTGTGATAAACCTCTTCAAAGCTGTCCCCTTCCACGACAGCTGCAGCAGGACGGAGGATGTGTGAGGGCGAGGAGACGAAGAGTGGAGAAAGGGGGCGATACAGGCGGTGGCGGGCAGAGAGGAAACGAGGCAATAGGGAGGAGAAAAGAGAAACAGGATGGAGGAGGAAGGAAAAGAGAGACAGTGGAAACAACGATTATTAGTTTGCAGGGTCAGAGTCATGATGAAGACTGTAATCAATTACTATTAATATATTTTACAGTATGAAATCTGAATGTAAAGCAATCGGTTTCTATTACAGCCTCCCAGTCCCTAGGACCTCACGTATAAAAGTTAATAAAAAACCTGTGAAAAGACGAAAAGGTGCATTCACACATGTATTCTCGCATTTACACCACCTGCACTCGTTATAAATGGCACACAGCAGTGGATCAGTGAACAATTTAATATTCACACCCCGTCAAGTGCCATAAATGTTTGTCAGAATTTCCCATGTTCCCCTGGTTGGCCTTCATTTTCTCATTTAACTCATTCAGCTCTGCCAGGAAACCAGAAATACCACACAGCAGCAAATCTAAGCAACTAAAGATCGGCTATGTCATCATCATTGAGGATGAGGTGTGCTTACAATAAAGCATTAATTGGCTTTAACAACGGAGAAAAGAGAAGCGATGGCGACAGACGTCAGTGTAGACAGGTGCATTAGCCCAACTTTACCATCAGGTGTCGTCATATTCCTCACCCAAATCCCCTTCAAAGGATGCTTGGTGTAGAGAAAGCGTGGTACTCAAGTTTCAAGTTTGCCTTCCTGTGGAAAAGGTGTGCACACATCGAGTCTATGCCTACGAGTCATCTAGTCGTGAGGTCTCTGGTCTTACCTGAGAAACACTCTAAGAAGTCTTGTTCTAGTTTCAGAGCTCGGTCCATGCCTTTCCTGGCCTGCTCCTCTGTCAGGCGGGTGTTGATCTCTCTGCACAATACCGAACATAAAGTCATCTATCTATCATATATACATTTTTCATAACGTGTATTCAGACTACTGTGTACCAAATATTCTATATTGTGCGTAATGGATGTTAGTACATACAGGACATTCTCCAGTGACTTGGGCCGGACAAAGATGGCGATAGGATGGAGCTGAGCAGCTTGTAGTCTACGCACAGCATTGGCCGATACATCCAGAATGCAGTGTTTCCCCTGCTACTTGCACACAGATACAGGGAAAGAGATGGTGAGGAATAATAAACAAAAATTGGAACACTGTCATGAGATCAGATCTTAGCAATTTCTTTGTTTTATTGCCAGGTTATTTAAGCAATAATCCATGAGAGGTTGTGGTTTATTGCTAATGGTTTATTGCTTTTATAAAACGGTGATAACACTCCATTGAAATGCAAATGCTCAATAAATCTTTTCATTTTAATCGCTAATAATTTAATAATAATATTTAAATGTTACTCTTGTGCAGTTAGTGCGCTAATATATAATATAAATGAACAGTTACACAGTCACAGGTCTGCAGTGGCTTCGAATGTGACTCAGCCAATCACAACTGAGGACTGGAATTATCAGTTTTCATAAAATGCTACCATCACCATTGATGGTAGCATTTGTGGCTGCTCTCCATCTCCTCAGGGCTCGTACAATATGTTCCCCTTGTGCTCCCTACCTGCTCAGCCACCTCGCGGACACTCTGGACGCTGGTGCCATACAGGTGGCTGTTGTACTGGCCCGCCTCGATGAAGCGGTGGCTTTGGATGTCCTTCTCCATCTGTTCCCGCGATGACACAAAGTGGTAGTCCCGCCCATCCACCTCATACTCCCTTTTGGGCCGTGTGGTGTCTGCAAATGGAGGGATGACACAGTCAGTCTAATGAATGAATTAACACTCCAGCACTTTCAATATCTGATTTAAACCCATTACTCTAGGATGGACGCAAACTAGCCTCCCTAAAAACGGCCACAGCTGGCAGCGGTGAAACCAAGTGAAACCACAGGATTGATCAGTCTATATAAATTACAACAGAAAATACTTACGCGGGACACAAGATCCGAATTTATCAGGGAACTCAGACAACAGGTCGTCGTTTACCCTGTCCTTCACGGGACCCAGTATTATGATGGGCCTCGCATAGTGGACTTTGCATGGAGAGAGAGAGACAGGGAGAGAGAGAGAGAGAGAGAGAGACAGAGAGGAGAGAGAGAGAGAAAGAGAGAGGGGGGGGGGAGGGTGGAAAATGAAATCATTTTAAAAATCCAGGAAAAAATGTAAGTTTAAAATATTCTTTTGTGTGATCTCACCTTCCACTTGTGTGACTGTCTCATAACTGTGTGAGATGCTATCCCTCCCTGGAGATGAGACATAAAAGCATCAGTCAGGCGGAAATGTCTTATCACTGTTATCGATATGACGAAATTGCATACAACTGGGGTAGGTGGGGTTGGGGGTTGGGGGTCTAACGGTGCATTCACTCCACAAGTTAGCCACCGCTCACCACAGTCACCTTGTCTTTCCAGGAAATGTTGGCCATTGCTGTAATACCACTGGGGCTACAACTAGCAATCAGCTGACTCAAATCAGCCCTAAGAGTAGCAATACTGTTTGCTAGCAGTCTGAACGTACAGTTATGCTGCATGCTAACTCACCTTGAGAGCCCAAGCTGTCCCGACTATGGTCCTGCAACACAGAAAAGCACACAGAGGCTTAGAGACAGGTTTGAGACACTTTCACATTGTAACAGTTCTGGCGAATATGCTTACCCTCTCTTTGGTGTTGATGCGAGACCACTCTTTCCTTTCAACCCTGAAGAGGGCAGAAGTAAAAAGAAAAAGCATTAAATGTAGCGAGGGGAAAGGAGAACAAAGAGGGAGGTGAGAAGAGCCTGAGTGCTCTTAAGTGGGATAATGGATATGATGGCAGTGTGGCTAGGTAAATGGAGCTTGTGCAAAGTAGCACTGGCATCACCACATCAGGCCAAATCACAATAAGCTATATCTTTGAGGCTATTATGGGCTTTTATACGCTGGTTACCAATGCACATGTGCTGTCTGATTTGTTGTCAGCAAAGGATACATGCATAAGAACAACAGGATGAAGCTAAAAGATTGTGAACAAGCTACTAAGTTACCGTTAGTTTTAGCTAGGTCTGCTTTCTTAGCTCATCAGAACATCTATAAGAGTAATCAGACTGTTCGGCTGTGAAAGCTGAAACAAAACAAAGACACCACTGAACACGTTTCTCACACACTCACACAAACAGGGAGAGGGAGTGTCTGACCTGTGCTTGCTGGGGATGAAGCCAACCTCCTCGGCCTCGTTCTGGGGGCTAACTCTGCGGGCCTGCCACCACTCCTCGTCCCCACAGTCCAACACGTGGAGCACGTCCCCGAACCTGAAGCCCAGCGCCTGACTGAGGAAGCCGCAGTCCGCAGTCTTGTCATAGTCGAAAAGAGCCCTGAAGGATGGAAGAAGTCAATAGCTGTATGAGTACCTCCTTTTAAGTCTGAGTGATTGTTCATTAAAGTAGCCTGAAAAAAATGTAGAGGCTTTGCAGTCGCGTTACAGTCGCTGTGTGCAAATAATGGCTAAATATATAACAACCAGGCTAGAAAAAGAGAGATATCAGAAAGACATGTGGTGATGTGAGTGTAGGTCAATCACTTTCCAAGTAAAAGTGAAGATTTGTTTCCAAATTTAGGTTACTGTGACACCATCTTGATCAGTTCCCCAGCGAAAACAGCACGGGAAATGTCTTTTCAGTTCTTTTGAGACAGACAAGTTGTCAGCTGTTCACAGCTACTGTTGCCCAAGAGCTGTGCACCGCCACTATGGCTGCCAGAAGGTGCGTTATGTGTGTGTGTGTGTGTGAGCTGTGTCATGCTGTACCACTGGTATGTCCTATTACTGCTACAGAGTGAGTCTGAGACCTGATGTAGAAGCCTCTCTTTGGGTTGCTCCTTAGTGTTGTGGTCCCAGAGCCCATACTGCTGTTCATCAACTGTTCCCTCAAGTCATGGATCTTCGCCTCAAAACGGCTGTACTCTGAAACACAGAGATACACGTAACACATAAAGACCAAAAATAGATGTACAAACTTAACAATGTTTTATATATATGTATTTTTTTCTTAACAATGAATTTATTTCCATAGTCTTAAAATCTTATCTTTCTTAAAACAAGTGAAAAATTCTGCCAATGGGGTGACATCATTCCATTTGTTTCCAATGCAGCTTCACTTGTTTCAAGTGTCAACATCTTGAAACAAGGCAGAATAAGGTCGATCACTCCACTAGTATCAAGAAAATGACAAATTCTTTACAAAAATTGATTTGCATTGGGATGTATCTCACCACATTTTAAAATGTATGTTAACATTGAATAATAACAACTCAATATCAGACTGAATGACTTGTTAAGATGTATATTTGATGGAGTGTAAAACGATGTGTCATTTTCAACACATTAGTATTTCTTTCTAAACCAATATAACATACACTGAGTGGGCAAAACATGAGGGCGATTGTGATTCCTGTGATTCCTTCTCAATTTCACCTATTAAATCCACTGAAGAGGAGATGGACATGGGTTGTGCAGAATGAGATGCAACTCAACATATATTGTTTGCACTCAGACCATGTTCATTACAGCATATACTGTGTCCATTTGTCATGCTATTGACATATGTTGCATTGAAAAGTAGACATGAACGTGCTGACAATGACACACCCTTTGTAAGAGGTAGTATGATGGATGTGGTGTATTTGTGTTTACCATCTGGTCTGTACTGAGCAATGATGGTCACTGTCTGGCCAGCGTTCTTCAGCGCTGCGGCTGCCTGTTCGTGTGTGGCCATACGCAGATCCACGCCATTCACCTGGTACACACAACACGACTGTTAGCACCTAGAGCTGAGAAATCTCCGACACTATGGAGTGTGTGTGTGTGTGTCTGTGTGTGTGAAAATAGTATCCTTACACTAAGGATCTGATCGCCCTTGTGCAGCTCTCCACTGAGGTCAGCCGGCCCCCCTGCCAGGATGAAGGAGATAAAGATGCCCTCTCCATCCTCTCCTCCCACAATGTTGAAGCCCAGACCTGTGGAGCCTCGGTGGATCAGCACTCTTCGAGGGTCCCTGGTCGACAGAGGGTAGAACGGGACAAGTAGACAATAGAGCGATGGTCGTATTATCAATAGGCTACAAGTACTACTTCTGAAACAAAATTTGTTTGTATACTTTGTTGTATATTTTGTTTGTAAATGTGTTGTTTGTATGTAATGATAACAATAATATGAATAATACTAATAACAACACTGCTGCTGCTCCTCCTCCTCCTCCTCCTCCTCCTCCTCCTCCTCCTCCTCCTCCTCCTATTGATAGTATATGTATGAAGAACATAAACTGACGACACATTGGGTCTACTCACCTGGGCAGGTCTTCATCTCCCATCATGCTGTGCAGAACAGGAGAAAACCGGCTAGGTGAGGTGGGAGTGAGGGCTTGTGGGTAATCTGACCCCATATAGTTTGGGTGGCTGAGGTCTGTGTCCATATGAGAATATGCTGGAAAAATACAGACAAATCCAAAAGAGATATAATACACCAGGCATGTGCACAGATAAGGTCCAAATGAGTCTCAAGCACTTGTCCTTCTGCGTTGCCACTCAGTAAGTGCCCTTGTTTATCTTTCATCTAAACATTCATCTCCCTTCTAAACAAGGTAGGACATGAGACAGCTGGTATCCTTCTTCACAAAGGGCATAGTTATCAGGGTGGCTTTATATCAAGAGGCAAATTCTTCTCAATCAGTCAGGTGTCAGATGCTTCTTCAATATACTACCAAACGTCATCACAGAAAGAAGAAAATAAGAAAAAACATTCTGCAAATGACGTTTTAAACCTTAAAAAATAAATCTTCACACCTTAGTACAAATCCCTTCTTCAGGGATTCAGAAATAACTACTTACTCATTCCAAATCTGAGGAAAAATCTCCTTTGTTTTAGGTTTTTTAAGTAAATGTATATAAAAGGTAGGACTTTTTGGTCACAATTCAAAAGCCTGTCTGGCTGAAATCTGCACTTGTACAATGTGTTTTGAAATTGTTTTAGCTAGCCAGATGTGCAAATGTGCAGGTGTATAGTATCGCTACTTTGGTTTATTTGTCTTGACCCCTGCCCCTCACATGTTAGTGCTAAAACAAGCACAAAAACCCAGAGAGAGAGAGAGAGCGAGAGCAGAGGGGGCTTACTGCTGGTGAGGTCTGGTGGATTGTAGGAGTTGGTCAGGTACAGGTTGTTGGGTTTGGCCACCCTGAGGTAGACCACCTCGGCTGTGTTCTTCAGAGCCCCCACCGCATCCTCATGCATCACGTCCTCCAGACACACGCTGTTCACCTGATCAGTCGCAACAAGCAGGGAAACACCATCAGGAATATCAACTACAAACTATGGCTACACTCCACTCTGTGTGCTACGGTGCTGCTAGGAATTGTGGACAAGATGTGACAGTGGATCCCCCACCCCGACGTGTCTAAACTTACAGGATCACTTACTCTCTCTGAAGGGTCCCAGGCTGGCTTGGGGCACAGTTAAAATAATCCACGTTTTCCCACAACTAGCAGCGCCCCTGTGTGTGTCGGTGTGTGTGTGCAAATATTTATATATTAATAAAACAGAGCAGTATTGAATATATTTTAATACAAATATTAACGGTGAATTTATTTTGGAAGAGAGTTATAATAAGTAGAAGCATGAGTAGAAGTAAAGCATTGGATTAAACAGTGTTTAGTTGGGCCACCAGCACCATTTTGATGTTGCTGGTATTGAGCTACCATGCTGCAGTCTCTCTGTTGTCCAACAGATGGCAGTAATACTGCTTGGCACACATTGTGGCAATGCTATAGTTAAACATTTATCCCATCCCACACATCTATTACCATATTAATGAAAGTAATCTCAGGCCATGAAAATTACAGCTGTAATTTATCTTGGCTCTTAATACATCAGTGCTGCTGAAGTACACAAGTGTGTGAGTGTGTGTGTGACTGTGTGTGTGCATGCATGCGTGTGCTAAGTCCTTAATACTATGTGAGAGACAGAGGCCGTCAATGAAGTGTGTGTGTGTGTGTGTGTGTGTGTGCTTGCTCACACATGTGCATGCATGCTAGAGTGACCGACCGCTAGTATCTTATCCCCGATCTGCAGACGGCAATCTTTGTGAGCAGCCCCGCCCTCAATGATCTTGGTGACATAGATACTGTTATCTCCTGGTATGTGCTGGTTTCCCACCCCTCCAGCAATGCTGAAACCTAAGCCTGAGAACGAGAGAGAAGAGAAAAGCAGAGTGAGAGAAGGAGGTGTGGGTTAACCCAGATGGGCGAGCTAAGCTGGGTATAAAACATGCAGTTGCCCACACAAATGCCCTGACACACCAATCCACACTCACACACGCAATCACACACTTACGCTACCTTTGGGCCCTTTGATGAGTTTGATCTCAGTGACTTTCTCTGCTGCCGGTTTCCTGCGGAGAACGTAGAGGCGGACGATAGCACCTGCCTCCTTAAGAGCCTCCACAGCTTGGCTGTGTGTCACCTCCCTCACGTCAACATCATTCACAAATAGGATGCAATCGTTCACACTAACAAATGGACAGAGGGAGACAGAGGGAGACAGAGGGTGGGGGGGAGGGAAAAGACAGCATGAATGTTTTGATTAAGAAATGTGGTATAGTACGCCACCAGAGAAATTCAGGAGCAGTCAACCTCCAACACTGTGTTGGGGGATCCGGAGTTATCTTTGGCATTTAGCTTTTCCCCTCAACTCCCAATATCCATTGTTAGTTGAAAATAAAAGAGTGACGAAAGCCATGTGCTATTGATCCACACAGCTGTGGCACAGTTGTTTGTGTTATCAGTTGTTGGGAATGATGAAGAGTTGACATGTCAAAGTGACAGCCTGGGTGCAGAAGAAAACTTGAACAAGAATTTGATGAAATAGAAATTTTCTGACAAACTCATTTTTTCTCGAAAGGCCTAAAAACCTTATTTGTCACAACTCCATCCATGTGCTGAAAAGTAAAAAGTAAATTATGTGTGTACATTTTTGCTCAGCTGATATAATTCAAGAGGTTTAACAATTGAGAAACATTGATCAAGACTGATACATTTCCAAAGGGAACCAGAGACCTCTGACCTCAATCAATCACACAAGGGATTGTACACTGACAAAGGCTGAGCTGAAACATGTTGGTGGTTCAATACATAGTTTATCTGCACAGAGAGAAGGATGTAATATTTATCATTTCTATTAAGCTTCATAGAACAAACTTGCAACATTTTTGGATTGAATGTGTACTCTATGTGTTACATATAGTACTGGAAAATAGTCAAGTAAATCAAGTTTGTTTATATAACCCTTTATCACAAACAAGAATTTTTATATATATATTTTATATATAGAGGGCAAAACTGAAGCTGCCACTTAGCTTATTTCATTCATCCAAAATCTGTCTTTGCTGCTACTATTTACACATTTCCTCCACTTGGACATTAAAACTGAGCATGATACGAACATTACAAAGTTTAAATCCCAACACTGGGTTTCTGGAGTTTCAAATGTCAAAACGTTGACAATAAAAATGATTTATACCCTTACCCATTCCTGCCCTTGTCCTCTAGTTTTATTTGGTTAAAATGGGACCACAGTCCAGTAGAAACAACACTCTTCTATACCCCCACAAAAAAAACAAAATCAAAGAAAAAACAATCAATCATGCAAAAGAGACCGAAGTCTTTCATGATCATAATTGCAGGGAATTTTGAGAGAGACAGAGTGTACTGAGTGTTAAAATGAAGAAAAAGGGGGGCAGCATCTCTCATCTGAAAGCCCAGCTAGCTAGGGCATGAGTATAACACTGATCTGTCCCTGGGCTTTTGACTGCAGGAGTTCATAATGTTTCCACTTAAAGTCGAGGTGTGGTTGTGTGTATGTGGTTTTACCTCAGCCGTCCATCTTGAGCTGCAGCTCCTCCGGGTATGATTTTGGTGATGAAGATGCTGGGGTCATCACCCACATGGGGATTGTCTGTTCCCCCTGCTATGCTGAAGCCCAGGCCTGAGTTACCCTACGGTGGCGAATACATACAAATACACTTATTGATCGATAATCACATCAGGGGTATTTGATGGTATTTGATTGCACCAAATATGTTCACCAATCTCCAGGATCACCAATAGCTGTAGATGTGAAGTATATATGTATGTCTAAAGTCAAGACTCACTCTCTCCAGTGTGATCTCCTCATACTCGATTTCCCCCTCTGTCCCATTCACCTGTGAGAATAAGATGTTCCTGTTAACTGTCATTTAGAGGGAGATCGATTTCAATTGATTTCTATTCATTCTTTATTTATACGTGCAATTAGACAAACAAAAGAGTAACGACTGAAGTATGTTACAAAAAATAATAGAGAACAAGAGAACAATATACAGTGCATAATAATATAGCACAATATACATAGTGAAAAGAAGAAACTAGTACTACTACTACTAGAAAATATACACTCTACTATTATAGTTACTTGAAATAATAAAATAAATGATAAATTACATTTTAATTATAGCAACCAGAGATTATAGTTGTCTTTTTTTATAGCGGTCATTCAAAAATAGAGACAAAAAGAAAATGGTGCTCTCTGCTCTGGCTGTGGGAAGACATTGAGAGCAGGTCAGCCTGGTACCTGGCTTCTATCTGATAATTAGCAACACAACTCCTACTGTCTCCCTTCTGGCTAAACAATTTAGCTACACATCAGCTGCACCTCCGCAATTAAAAAGTCCCTGAGGAAGAGAGATTTAAGGAACTTCAAACTGCATTGTTTTGGTGTCTGACCTAGAAAAAATATGTTTTCATGGTGCTGTAGTGGTGCTAAAATAGTGGTCTATGATGACAGACGTTTCACTGAGAAGCTTCATTTCTTATCCCTCTCATTTCATGATACCTTTTTTTAGAGGTATTTCAATACTGTATCTTTCTGTTCTGTCAAATCTGAAGATGAATACACAATATACTCATTTAAAAATACAATAAAAAGAGAAGATTAAACACAGTCCTTACATATGGGGAGCCATCGAGTGTGTCAGTGTTCACCACCACTGGAGGAGAGTTTCCCTGGAGGCAGAAAAGGAAGTGGCAGAATCATGATTAAGAAATAAGGGCAGAAACGCAAAGACCAGGCATCTCCTGTATGAGTCCTCAGTATATCCCTGGATGCACCGAGCTCCTCCCTCTGCCTCTCCCACGGCCATAGCCAAGAATGATGGCCATTTTAGCTCTTAGCTGTGATAACACTCTTCTCACTCTGCTAAAGGATAGAGTTCACCGCCAGAGAGCCATTTGTTACTCTCCATCCACGATGGACATGTTGAACAACCACGTTTTTCCCCCAACCCTTGGTCGTTGATGTAGCTTGGTGTACTTATCTTGCTATCGCTAGTGTTTTGATAACAGTTTAGCTTGTATGGGTGATGCTGTCAGTGGCTATCTAGCAATTTCTATGGAACATGGAACAATCACACCCCGCCCACCAGTCAGTTAAAAGAAACCCGTCAGTGAGTCATCTGTACCCAGACTCACACTGACAGCACATGGTGGCGTTCGTCTAGCGGGGAAACTCAACAACAAGACCATGACAGGCAACGCATTTATTCCAATTATCATCTAGGAGTAAAATGTCAGTTTGTTTGCCGCTTGGTGTTTGTGATTCTTTTAGCATTTCAACAAAGTGTTCAGAAACATACTGCATCCGTGATGGTTCGTGTAAAGTGTAAAACCTGAGAAAGCCGAGAACCACAAACACCTCGTCGCTTCAGCAAATCATTAATCAAGAACAAGGTGATACAGTAAATGACAAGACAACAAGTCAATGACAGGACAGGCATATTGGCATTGATATGGTTTAGGTTTACCTGCACTCTCTCTCTCTCTCTCTCTCCCTCACACACACACATATACACACACACACACACACACAGAGGATGTCAGGGGCATTCAATGTGCCGCGACAGCTCACCTACAGTGTGATTACTAACCTCCATCCTTTTTTCCAAACCCTTCTTCTTTTCTAACTTCCTCTCACCCTTGTGCGGTTCTTTCCGAGACATATTCTCTGTGCATTAAGGCATCTTATTTCTGAAAATGTAAATGCACCATCATGCACTCCTTGGAGAATCCTCTGTCTGCGGGATCTCTGACTCCCTGTCTAAACTCCCGTATTTATTTCTGTCATTGTTTCGTCCCCCCCAGCTGATTAGCATGGGGAAGACGCTGTGCATCTAAACTGCTTACAGAACAGCAAACAGCAGCAGCAGCATAAAATCAGCCTGCTGACCTTCACAGACCTGACAGCTCTAATACGCATGCCTAGTAGATACACACAAAACAAAACTACCCTTCAAAACTAAACAACATTTCTGAGGTTTTAAGAAAAATCATCTTCTTAACCAGTGAGCTTTGCAATGGGACAAGCTCACTCACTTGCTGAAGTATTTTATTATGGAAGTCAATGGAGAAATGAAACAAGACAAATTCACTGAAATTTGTGCTCGGTATCTTTGCATCTACACATGGGAGAGTGATAATTTACGTTTTGTTAGAAAAGAGACTACACTCGGCACACATCTGCTCCACCTTGGACCCTAAAATCCCATTATGATCCATTGAAGACCCTTCACTGAAGGAAAGACAAAATTGACAGAATTTTGAAAGGTCAATACTTTTCACACACATAAATATGATCATAAAGATGTGTGAGAAATCTATGATATGGAATTGTTTCATTTCTCCAAATGTCACTTTGACAAAATAAGAGTACTTTGCATGGAACGCAAAACATCTCAAACAAACGCATTCAGAAATAACCTTGTAGCACGAGAACATGTGCAAAAAGTTGAGTTGAGTTGATTAAACCTCACCACTATCCCATTCTTCTATCTCATATTTTTCACCATCAGTCACATCAGAAAACAAAGATCACTTTTCTCTCAATATCTACCTGGGTGACATTATAGTGAGGTCCAAATGAGGGGCACACTCAAAACTCTTTCAGTCCTCCACAAAATATTAAAAATCGTTCTACTGCCTGTATACTATTAGATTATAGCAGTGCTGAGCAGAGCTTTACCCTTTAGCTGTGTCTAACGGGCCGTGCTACTGAACATTACGTCAAAAGCATCCTTATCTAGAGACAGAAATAACGGGTATAGCCGGCAGAAATCCAAGCCCAGCGCAGGCAGTTTCCCTGCAGGGATTTTGACAGAGCCTTCTCCTCTTCTCTCTGCTGTGTCAAGTTGTTGGAAGTTGGGGTTGTGAGGATTTACAGTGCTTGGCTGTTGCCCACCTATATTTTAGCACCACCGATCCATCTACTGTACATCCAGAGACCTTTACCTCGTGATGGATTTACACATATAAAGCCACACTGCCAGAATATACATGTGGTGAAAGACACCTAAAGATAGCTAAAACAGATTTAATTTGATTTGTTGTAGTTGTGTCATTTCCAATATTTTACATACATCCATCTAACAGCATAACCAGTTATTTCTACTCAAATCCTAATTCCCCATTTAGTCCTTTCTAGCATGCTATGTACTGAGGTTATAAGAGGGCTCAAAGAGTGAATTGAAATCATTCCCCTTCTCCATCAAAAGGAGAATATAAGCAGTTAGTATAGCACTGGAACACATAAGGCTTAGGTCACTGTAAGGCTGCAGCTGCGATATAGTCTTCAATGGCTGTGTGTGTGTACCTGCATACATGCATGTGCGTCCAACACTCATGACCTGGCCTCCAGCGCCTTTCAGTCTTACAGACCTTTTTTTGAGCTGAGGGACGTATAATAATGTCAATAACAGTAAGAATCAACTGTTTAGTTATGATTAAAACATATTAAAAACATACGCCACCGTCTTTGCCTTTCCCGCTGATTAAGGCCTATGTGAGCGTGGGATAAATGGCAAGAGTACGCAGTGACCACTTGAAATATCATCAGGAGGGATGATGTCATGTGTGACTAGGTAGTGGAGACAAGCCAAGATTTGCTTGAGAGGCTCAAAGCTGCATGCTCTACGCACCTTTTAGCAGCTGGACAGCCCTTAACATGTAAAAGCCAATTAATAAGCAGCTCTAGATGATAATAATAATAATAATAATAATAATAATAATAATAATAATAACAACAGCAATAATAATAATAATTATGAGTCAGTGTGTGTCCGATAATGACAGAGGTTTTTTTGATAGCAGTAATTAAGCTGCCAGGCAGCAAGAGATAGTAGGTATTAGGCTGTTTCTGTGATTCCAATGTGTATCCGAATCTCAGCTCCTCTGTTTAGGTGTTGAAGGCAGGAGAGGAGGGCAAACAGATGCTGAGAGATTAAGTGAGTTAGTGAGAGAGAAGAGAGAGAGAAAAAGAGAGAGAGAGAGAGAGAAAGAGACGGACAGAAAGATAACAATACCAAAGACACACACACACTCCAGACTGGCCCTAACCTTAGGGCTGTACAGCGCTAATGAAGAAATGAAAATGATAGGACAAGTGTGTTTGTGTGTGAGGTGCTGTGCTGTGTGTTGTCTGCGTGTCGCGGGGGATGGGTAGTGATTTGGGAAGAGAATGGCAGAATGGGTTTATGTGTGGGGTTTAGTGTGTGTTTGAGTGTTGATGCGTCAGAGGTTAAATTGGATGCCACATTATCACACCTCACAGCTTCTTTTTAAAGCGCTCGCGTACTTTTCCTGGAGTGCAGGAAAGTGTGTTCGCATGCATGATGCATTTGTTTCATTCAAGTGTGTGTGTCTGTGTGGTGGCGGGAATTATTATAGAATCATAAATGAAAGAAAGGATTTATATATAGCACATCACAACATTAGCACTGGACTTCATACGCACACAGCCTGTGGAGGATTTGATCACGTTGCTCATGCAAACTGTGATCCAAATATTTATCATGGACCATATAGTATGCAGCTACAACCTTACAAATGTTGATGTGCAAATACTACACAACAAAGCCTTATCACCATTAATAAAATAAAACATCCTCTTCAACCACAAACATTTTACAATTTCTCCAAATGTTTAAAAGCATAATCATAGCGAAAAGAGTGAAAACATGGTTTGAGGAAACACGTAGTAATAAATCCACGTGCCATTTTAATGGGTGCCTACCATCATGTGATGTCGATGCATCTTGGCTTTCCGGACGTTGTTGATGAACCGGCAGCCCATCTTTTTGGCATACCACACGGACATGAACATTCTGCCTGAGTGCTGAAAACTAAATCGCGGCGGGGACTGGGGAACAAACCCTGCCCACCTCCCAAAATGAGTGGGCGGGTGGAACAGTAAGACGATAAAAAAAAAAGTGTCTCCTCTCAGAAATACGTCAAAAGCATTATTTCACATTCAGCCATTAGATCTAGGCCTTAGTGGCTACTGCATGCCAAAACAGTTGATCTGACACCAAAGAGCCTCTTGATTACCTTAAATGAAATACAGGCCCAGAAAATACAGGCTATAAATTACTACATGCACTTTCAACATTACTTTCTATTCAATCCAAATGAAACATTCTAATACCAAAGATATCAAAGCTTTATCATAATCATAGCTTCATGCACATCTAAATCCAGAATCGCAGAAAGAGGGTAGCCCATTGAGAGTGTTGCTCTTGCTGAGTCGGCGCTGGAGACTTCCTTTGAGGAAGCCCCATTCCATCCTCCAAATCAAGGCTCGAGGTATCAAAATTACTCATACCCTGCGAGACTCGTCATCGTCTGAGCCTGTAGTCGTCCCGTCTACAGAAACCACCGATCCAAACCCCGGGATTAAAAATTAGCATTCACAAAACAGATCCTTTCATTCCCCGTCATCTGTTTCAGAAGACTGCATAACCGTTGCCTCTCTCCTCCTGTGTGCTCCTCTGTGCTCAATGAGATTGCAGTTCATATTTTCTGCTGCTACTGTACCCCTCCCCTCCCCGATGCTGAGGGAAAGGGGAGCGAGCAGCAAAGTTTGATGGCAATTACTTAGCTGTCTCTCTGTATAATGTGGAAGCTGGTGATGTGAGAGGGGAAGGAATTATACTTTGGCTGAACTTAGAAAGACAGTAGCTCAAACTGGTCTATCTTATCCCAGGGACCACTTCAAACTGACAGGGGGCTTGAGGCCTGTTTAAGCCCCAATTCTACTGTCAGTCAGTCAGAACGCCGAAGACCACAAGCGCCACACTCAGGATAGTGTGGTTTGACATCGGATTATATTTGTTTGTCACCTGTACTTTCCTTGTTCGCTGTTTTTTCGCTTTTCAGTTTTTCCAGGAATTGTTGGTTTTGTGCTGGGATTGTTTTTTTGCAAAATCAACAGTTTTCACAAATAATGCAAGGGCATTTGTGATTTTGATCAGCCCCCCCCCTTACATCGCCCACGTTAAACTTTTCATCTCCTATAAGGAAATGACAGGCATAGTAGTTTTCATAAATCTTTGCAAATCTTATACAATAATTAGTGTCTAAGCAATCGCAAGTAAACCATCACAACATTGTCATGGACTTCCCTGCACTTTTGCAAAAATAAACACAAAATCACACAAATTGCCTGTAATTTTCAGAAAAGCTGCAATAAAATCAAACGTTTTGAGCCATAATTAATCCCAGAGCTTAACAGCTTTCGAGGGACCGTCACTCCATCGCGTTCACTTGCTCCCCTGTTTGGTCTGCTGATGCTGCCAGTGAATTCAGCACCATGGACAGCAACACACGTAGACAGGGGAGATAATGAAAAACGGGTGGGAGGTCTGAGAAAGAAATAATACGAATTACACTGTGTGATATAGTGCTTGGCATTCATCATTTGTTGCTCCTCAAGAAAAGTATTAATCGATTGGTACATGAAGCCTGATGAAGGCACACAACTGCTGACACCAAAAAGAGCAGAACTCACCAAGAAAATATTACTTTATATTACAAGAAATAACTTTCCCACAGTTCGCTCAAGCACACACTCAAATAGACAGATGGACAGACAGGCGTGTGATGTATATTGATGCACACACACACACACACACACACACACAATTGTATGCACACACAGTAGAGTTATGTAAGGACATGCTGAAGGACACGCTGTCAGCTGACATTCTCATTTTGCTAAATGGAATTTCTCTCTCTACCTACCTAATTTCCTCACCCTTCCAACTGCAAGGCCCTCTCTATCTGTCTTGCTCCTCCATTCAGCGTGAACAGTTCTCTCTCTCCTCTTTTAAACATGCATATTTTTTTTCTTCCTCTTCTCTCCCCTCTCCTTCCCACTAGACCTGAGCTGCAGCTGCACAGTAATTACACTGGAGCTGCGGGGACACATTTAAACATTTATTAAGGGAAAGTAAGGAGGACGAAGAAAATGAAGATAGAAACCAGATACCGACCAGACGAGAGTGCAGAGTAGAAAGGGGAGGGCATAATGGAGAGCCCTTGGGGAAACACTACAGAAAACTGTAATTGAATCCTTACATAAAAATGATTCGCTTTATGTACTGAATGTCGAACGGATCAGTTCATCTAGAGGTGTAGACTGTTTTAGTCTGAGGAGGGTTTATGTGAGAGGTAGATGTGTGGGAACAACACTCTTGTTAGAAAGGAGAGAAGCTGAGACTGAGAAACGGAGTGCAAAGTAAATGGAAAGAATGAGGTTGAGTAAGAAAGGCAGAGACTTGGACAAAAAATGGCCCTCAGACTGGATCCACCCTGCCAGCTGGCTCCTACTGCCCCGTTAGGTGAAGAACAAATGGCAAATGCAATGTTTCCAGCTGCAGAGCTCCTCATCTTCAAGACAAAATGACTTTATGCATTGTTAAATGCATTGTTTTATTGAGAGTTACTTGCACAGACTTGAATTTTGATACTGCCTCTAGGTGTCCATGACTTGCACTTAAAGTTAGAAAGTTAGAGATGTAGGCTGCGGTGCTGCTTGCTAGCTAGTTAGCTGGTGAGGGAACTGCATCCCAAAAAAGGGGATGAATGGAATATTTTCTTGAAAGCACATTTGATGAAGGCCCAAGCTGTATTACTGCAGCATTTATCTCTTCAACTCATTATTGTGTGGCAAAGATTAAGCAGAAACACGGAAAAAGGCAATTATATAAGACGGCAAATGATGGACAGCACAGCCCATAGGCTCACCTGACTTCAATCCTCCCTCCTATTAAGGATATTAAAGTCTATCAGCATTAAGTGCTGTCAGAAAATTAACTCTTAGACTGATTGGGAATGCTGTAAATTGTGAATCTCTTCTTTCTGGATAAAAATCCCATTATTTGGCAGGGTTGCCAAGCAAACCTACAGTATTACAAAGTGTTGCTGTTAGGTAAACAGAAGGTTTCAGCCTGTAAAAAATAGCATCCCGCCCATGATGGCACAGCAAATTATTTATGTAGCTTATTATGTAGCACTAACTGCTCACCCCGCGATTAAGATGGAGGACATAGTACATAGCAGAGTTATAGAGTTATATAGAGTACATGAGGTGGAAAGATTTATTAATATTACCACGGATCAATATTATTAAGTTCTAAGAGTTGTGATTTAGGTTTAGTTAAGCAAAAATCTTGACCTTGGTCTTGAGAGGACATGAGGCCCAATAAGCCAAATGCTTGTAGAACAGTTCTTTAAGCACCGTCAAAGCACTCTCCCCATGTTAAGGGGTGGCAGGGTGACTTGTCCTATAAAGGTCACGGGTTCGATTCCTGCATCCACCAGTGTGTCCATCCTTGTCAAAATGTGCTTGAGCGCTGTCCTTGACCCAAACCCCCACCTGCTCTGACCCCTCTCGTGAAATGCATACAGAGTGCTACGCGAGGAAGCTACATTCCTAATTACACTGTGCTATAATTTAAAAAAGAGATGTCTTGAGTTGAAGCCAAAGCATCTACATAACCCCAAGACCTCTTTTTACTTTGCCAAGCCATTGCGGTGCTTCCAGAGACAATCCTACCCATAAATCAGTGGGGACGGGAGCCTTAGTTACTGGCAAACCCACACCACTAAAGCACTAAAGAGACAGACCAATGACACCATCTACACATCAATGACCACCACACAAGCACTACACTAACTGCAAAGGTATCTTTACCATGTACGTGTGCATAATACATCCTGGAGACAGTGTTGGGTGCATGTAGTTTACTGAAGCAATGTGGTGAATTGCACACATATGCACACAGAAGTATGTGAAAGGGAATTTAGGCATGCTCACAAATATGTTTTCTGAATGTCTGCTGAATGTCTCCCTGACCCATGCTTTTAACTGTTTAATCATATCCAGGCACTATTACACTGAGTGTGTTCAAGGTCAGGATGAGCAGATAGAGACACAAAATGATGTATTGTTACAAGAATAACTCATTGTTCCACAGAAAGGGAGAGACTGAAATACTAAACCTTATAGTCCTCTCCTTCCAATGATCATTTATTTTTCCCTTTTAAATGAATTCTATCAAAATACCATTCGTCCTGCCCTCTGTATTCGGATTTCACATTTTTATAGAGCACAAGCTTTGTTTATGGTGGGCAATTTGATTGTTGTATTTCTAAAAGTAGGAGGAAATAACCATTGGCACTTTAATATAAATTCCTCTGCCATTACATAAAATCTTAGCCTTGCAAGCCGGCTGAAATCTTGTGAGGAATTCATGGCCCATGAGGCTAATACAACCTGCCTTATCATAAAAATGTTTTATTGATAAAACAGCATGGCCGTCTTTTCAAGGTTATGAAAGTCACTCTCCACAGAGAAACACTGACACCTACAGGATGCAGTCCTACCTTGCACAAAGGTATCTATCTATCTATCTATCTATCTATCTATCTATCTAACTATCTATCTATCTATCTATCTATCTATCTATCTATCTATCTATCTATCCATCCATCCATCCATCCATCCATCCATCAGGCTGTGAAGGAGGTTTATGCCAACTGTACTGTGCTCTGTACTGTAGCATGAGGTACGTGAAAAATATCTACATGCCACATGACTATTTCAACATACATTCAACAACCATACTGAAGCTCAAACACTGATGCGTGTCAAGATTGGTCAATTTCACCATTACTCTCAGTCTCACAGCATTATGGGTAATTTTCTACTGCACTTCTTTCAGGTTTGTCGCTTTCCCAAGCACACAATCAAACCTGATGCTGGAGAAAATATGCCAGCTAAAACATGTTCACACTGAAACAGCCTATCAAACAGTTCACTTTAGCACTTCACAAATGCAAACATCAGCAATCAATTAAATGAAATGAAATGTGTTTAAATGAGTCAGTGAAGTTATACCACAATATTTAAACATTTTTCAGTTCCAGTCATGTAACCTCTAATGCCACTGAGGCCCAAGAATAGCAGTCAGTGAGTACAGGCAGTAATGAGCATGAACACATGGATATAATCAGAGTGCAGATGACCTCAAAGTACTCTTCAGCAGTACAGGTGTAATGGCGTTGAACGGGCGGGATCGACGAAAGACAGTAAATGAGGACGTAAGTCAGACTGATGATGATGATTGATGATGATATTGACAACGTCAAAAGTGGTTCTGTGTGACAGCGCTGCAGGGAGTGCTGTGCTCTTACCAGTGTGGAAACAGCAGAGGTGTACATTGGAGTGTGTCCCGTGGACATCAACACTGGCTGCAAAACAACAGAAGGGAGAGGGTAATTGTGCAGGGCAGGCGGATGGGACGAGGAGAAGAACAGTGGGTACAACTTTTTATCCATCCAGGGGAGGCTGACGGAGCAGACACGCATTCTGCTCAACACACATTCACACCTGGGTTCCCAGTAGAGGTGTACAACACCAATTTTTCAGAACTGATATTAGTACTAACACTGGGCAATACAAGTACCAATACAAGTACTAGTCAATTTACAGACATTCATACTGCCTCGTATCGTGACAATTTCAGGAACGAGTGCATCAATTGTATGTATTCATTGATTTGATCAAATTACCAAAATGATCATTGTACAAGAATTCTCAATCAAATAAAAAACAAATATTAATGAAGATAATATAAAAAATACACTACATAACATGGGCTAAAGGATATACCCTCTAATTATTGTACACAAACACAGCTTATTGATGGGCTATTAAAAATATCTCATTCACAAAGGGTTACCAGATGATAAAACAGAACATCATTTAGCCAGCACCGCCGAGGCTCCTTGTCTAAACAATACATGCTCTGTCTAGGAAATTTACAATTAGCAGCAGTTCAGCAGTTTCACCTGTCAGGAGACACTTTTCCTCCCAGTAGCAAAGTTTTATATTGCACCAAAGCACACGTTATTAAAGTATCAATATCAGGACAGCTTCATTTGCTGATCCAAGTACAAGGACTCGAGAACTGGATTAGTGCTATTAGTGCTGATCCTGATATTACAGATATTGATGCACCTCACATAGTGGAACAAAGAATAGAGAGTAAATGGAGAGTACTGGGAAAATGGGAGGGGTGCAGGTTTAGCACAGTTATAATGCACATCACTGTGTAATGTATAGGGTTACAAAACACAAATGTAAAGGTCATGACACTGAGGGATAGTTGAGAAAAAAGTAAAAGAAAATAGTTGAGAAAAACAATCATTATCATCATCATCCTCATCATCACCGTCATCATCCTCAGAAATGATAATCTATCAGGTATAAATGTAGAGCTAGGATATTGAAAATTGTCAATACTTGCATGTCCCTCAATTGGTAAGTGGAACCTCAAAATACAATCACTGGCTTGAGTATTGTTTGTTTTTGGTGGGTAAAAACAAAATGGTTCCAGATAACCACGAGTAACAGTCCCCCACCAGCCTGGGACTGAGCTACAGTTTATTTTTTCAACACATCAGAATGCAAACCAGTGATATACCGCAGTGTAAACAAGTCACTTTGAACTAAGTGAGCAGAGGGCCTTTATACTGCAATCAACTCTCCCTGACGTCCACAAATAATGAAAGTATTCCAGAAATACAAATAGGACCGATCATGATTCTCAAAACGTTGTGAATAACATGCTCTCTTTTCATATAGGAGAAAAACAAACCGAATTTCATAGTACTGTAGATCTCTTTATAACATAAATTTGTTGTTGCTACATGATTATAGTTTATATATCTAATATTGGTCCATCTTTCTCTGGATGGAGCGCTCGCTCACTGATTTTCAGGAGCAAGTTTTATATCTTGTTTTTATTTTGTTTTTGTGTTTGTTTCCAAGTTTCCATTCAACACTTCCTGTGGGTGGAGAAGTTTACGTTTCTGACACCAGAATTTCATTTGGGCAAACAGAGTGAATCAACGGGGTCTCAATAAGTGGGCATGAGACTGCTCAGCCCTACTTTGTTATTTAGGCTGATTATTTTTACATTAAAATATTGGCTAGTGCAGCTTTAAGTGAGAATACGGTAAATTAACAAAGCATTTTTGCTGCCTGGCCTCCCACCATATATTGTATTCCTCCAGAAACCAGTGCATGTTGTGGCATAATAACAAACTAGCATCTTATATAGATCTGACCGCGCTAGCTTGTCACTGTCAATAATCTAGAAGTTTGTTTTGCATTTGTTATTGCTTTGCATCACATTGTGACAAATATTTTCATTTTCATCACTTGGCAAAGTTAACATCATGTTTAGGTGCACACTCATATATATATATATACCCATAATTGTAAAGAAGTATTCTGCTTGACTTGTGTATGTAAACATCCTGTGTAAAATAATCCTAACTAAGTAAACACTTCCCGATTATGAGAACCCCAAATAACTTGTTCAATTTAGGCATTTTTAAACACGATTAAAAGGTGGATGAAGTGTCTCAATGTTACTCCAGGGCTCCAAATGTAAAAGCTGTTCTGTTTTGATTATTTGACGGATACTAACTTTTCACTTACTATTAATAGGACATTATATTTGCACTGTGATGCCATAAAATAATGAACTGTCAGTCAGAATCTGACACAAAGGCTTTTGGGAAACAAGTGAATGATCTAATATAAATTTGCAACCCTAGAAGGCAACATTACATTTTAAGGTCTCTGTTAAACAGATTTACATTACCCCATAATGGTGTATTTCAGGAAAGGAGCAAGTCCCCTCCCTGCCACCACAATAAATGATTAAATGGTGAGCCCGTCAACTCAGTGAATGAGTACAAATACCTTGGCATGGTGTTGGATGACAAACTCCACTGGGACAAAAGCATTGATCAAATCAGCAAGAAATGTCAGCAGCACATTTTCTATCCTTTTTAAAGTAAATTATTCCATTCTTACACTGTTTCGCTAGTCTTTTATTGAGAGTATTTTTTCACTTGAACAATGATGGAGGTGAGGAGTGCTTGCCAGCACTAGCAAGAATTACCATAGCATCTTCATGACGTTTGATGATGTTGAAAATAAAGCAGCACAGCCATGTAGTGTTTACAAATAGGGCATCTGTATGTCTTTGTCCAATACAACTCCCCAATTACTAGAGCTCCGCTATAATATCTCCCTTATTATCAATGCACTGGTCTAAGATTAGCTCCAACTCTATATTTCATTTGGTTTATTTCCTAAATTGTCAACAAAGGCCCAAATCAAAGGTTACATCAATTGGATTGAAGGGTGAGATTTTCAAAATAAGACATAGTCACACCACACTAACCCTAACCTTAATATTCTCACTGTTCATAAACAAGAGCATCGTAATGGACCCCACGCACCCCATCCATATGGCGTTCAACCCCCTCCCATCTGGGAGTTGGTGCTGTACTTCTCCCTTCAAAACAAATAAATACAGGAACTCTTAAGTCCCTGAAGCCAGTAAGGGCTGCTAAACATGAGTGGCTGCTAAACCTGAATGGGCATATTACATTATCATTATTAAGTGTGCACATTATAGCTTACACCTGCTTGCATTTGTAGCCGCAGTATGCATTGCTTAATGCACTAAAGGCAAAGTGACTGTGCTCATGTTCCCACTGATGTCAGGTGTATCTTTTGACGGTGTGACCATTAGCTCTTGTTCAATCTGAGCTGCTGTCTCCTTCCTTGTCATGGAGCTCACAGCTCTCATTGAGCTTTGTGTTTGTCTCCCTCCATTACATTTTGCATTTGTAGGGTCTGGGTCTGAGACATATATTGTAAGTAACCAGTTTAGTGTCGATACTGGGAGTTGCCACCTTTAACACCCCGCATTAGCATTCATCAAGTATCCACAGAGTATTGGATTGCTCTTTCCCTTGCAAAATGCAAATATGCATTGCCAGCCTCAAAACCGTCTCTCCTAGTTAATGCAAAATTATCAGTCTCATTATGTGTTCCAAGAAGTGTTCCAAGGCTTCCTGCAGGCATCAACCGGTCCTCCAAATTTCAATGCTGTTGCTGGTGAGTGAGATAGCAGCCACATGTGTATATTAGGCTGTTTGTTACCGCTCTTGTTTTTCTCCAATGAAACTATTTATATGAGCATTTATTTCCACTTGCATCGTCGCAATATATGAACTGGAAATGCAACTGCTTTTACATTTGTAATCAATTAGGTCAAATGCATCTCTGACCACCTCCCGAGGTGGTTTAGATGATCGGATTACCATCAGCCCTCAATGCATCTCAGTACATCTTGAGTGCATCCCAGATTTTAGTTGGTCTGAGACTTAAAGGTGCTAAAGGCAGGATTAATGAGGACATTAATATATTGTATTCCTATCAAATTAGTTAGTTATACAATTATCCTGTTAGAATTATAATTTTTTTTAAAGTAAACACATCATCAAAAGCATAGTTGCAATGTAATGAACCATTGGTTTATGAGCCATTAGAAGCTTAGTGCATGTTATGTCTCCAAATTGGAAACCACCCCATCATGGCCTTGGAAGTAGAGAATTCAGACCTATTATTTGTAATAGCTAAACAGGGAATCCAACATAAATAATTATGAATATCCTTCTAAGGTCTTATAAATGCTTTAACTGATTTGTTAAAAAGTAGTTTGTCAGTAGGCCCGACAAAAAAAATCAATTCAATGATCTGTTACAGTAAAAGTTGGACTGATGGACTCAAAAGCAACAAAGGCAATAATGACATCTGCTGCTAAAGAGCAGCTCACAGTGCCTCGTGCTAACGTGCTTGTCATTATCACAATTCATTTGACTGTGAGTTCAAAAGGAGTAAAACCCAAACCTGACCACTCAGAATCGGTAGCAAAGATATAGTTGTTATACTGCTGGTTGAGGAATGACATACACTGAAATGTCTTCTGCGTTGTAGAAGGTAATATATCAGGGTTTATCCTAGCACAATGACAGGCACATGCCTACATGCTGATGGCTGTGTGTGTATTGTGCATGGTAATTCTGTTTTGATCAATAATATATATATATATATATATATATATATATATATATGTGTGTGTGTGTGTGTGTGTGTGTGTCCTACCTTGACTGGAGAGATATGTGTGTGTGGTGTATAGCCATGTAGGGCCTCCATGGCAGCAAGATTCTTGTCACTCATATGAAGCATCTCAGCACTTTTCCCTGGAGCCAGATGTGCCGGACTGTGCTCCAAGGGGGGCGTCTCCTCATCCTGGTACCTGTACTTCTACAGAGACACACACACAAATACAGAGGGGGAGGGGTGAGGAGGGAGGTTACTCCTAATAGGTCTCATGTATAAGATCAGGGTAACGCATAGTGACTGAATGCAGGTTACCGAAGACAAAGAAGACTCATCGTATCAAGGGTTGATAATGTTTGAATCACAAACAGAGTCTACTGTCAGCTCACATTTTATTTTTAGCATATTATGGATGTTTTTTCTTCCTTTCAGTACACCGGTTCACATGATAAAGTCCCTTCCCCCAAGGACACAGTGCAGCATTACAGAGTGTGCATGAAGCAAATATGGGGAATGGCAGTTTATACATACATCTTGTAAATTGCATAACATGTGTGACGCCTACAAGTGCAATGTGAAAACAGCATATAACGTGAGATCTTAAATGGGGCCATTGTGTGTTGAGCAAAGCGGTCGTCCTCCACAACCACATGGAGCAACCAGAGCCATGAATCATAGCAGCTCTACAGTAGCAGAACATGTCAGCTCCTTCCTAGTAACCCTACTCCCCTACCAATATCCCACACCTGGGCAGCCTGCCAGCAGCCCACTGTGTTAGCCACACATGGTAGGTTACATTCTCGGCTAGATGACACAAAATCTGCGCACAGTGTTTTCCAACAGAAAGGCATCAGAAGGTGGGCAGCTTCATGATGGAAATCTGGGGGTTAGTATTTGTGTTTTTGCAACAAATCCATAGCTCCAGAAGCCCCCGGGCTGACAATATGCTCTGCTGCACTGCAGATGTGAAGCAGCCCATTCTGAAAACAGAAGAGTTTTGGAAGGATCATCTGAATGTTGGCTGATGGCCCGATGGTCAGCGCCACCACTCTCCTCTCTTCTTTTTGGAGGCAGACGGAGAGGGAGGTACATCACTAAGGCCTGTCTCAGATAGGCTGCCTAGCAACCAGAGCAGAGCAGAGATTGCAGTGCCACTGTAGGGGCTGCCAGCATTGGTGCTGGATCACATTACACTGAGACAGCAAGAAAGAGAAGGAGAGAAAGAGAGACAAAGATAGAGGAGAAAGTGAGGGGGAGGGGTAAAAGAATGAAACACAAGAAATGTGAGAGTGTCAACAGAGAAAACAGCAGCACAGGAGGGATGAGAGACAAAAGTAATTCTTCTTGACAGCACCCTTCTATAATAACAAGTTGGTAAGCAGAAAAAAAATGGTTTGACGTTATGAAGCACTGCAACTTTCTGTAATCTGTAATGTAATCATATACCAATAACTGCTTACATATATTGACTCTTGAACAAATAAACTGAATCTTGAATGTGTAGAACAACTGCTGGTTAGGGAGATATTCTCAGTCTGATCTTTAACAGGAAACTCAACAAAGGAATAAAATAGTCAATAAATTACAAAATTAAAAAAACTCAAACAGAATAATTACTGGTATTACACAAATCACAGCACAATGTAGCCCAAAGCATCATTCACTCTTTTCTCCGCTACCTGCCTCCTTTCCTCCATGACCAACATTCATGATGCCATGTTTCCTACTGGCCCACTAGTGGGGGGTGAGAGAGAAGCTGCTTAAGATGTCTCCTCCTGCAGAGGGTCTTAAGTGTATTTTCTCCATGAAGTAAATCACATGGTTGTTGCCCATCGTAGTGGAATTAAATCAGGAACAAATACAAGGGCTACAGAAATGTAGCTCTTAAGCTTTTAGAGGACATCTTTGGCATGAGTAGCTGAATTATGATTCAGGTCAATCAGTCAGGTGTGATACACTTCACTCCTCTATACCTGGGTATTATCTATCTATAAATTTATGAAGGTAAAGAAATGTTCTAAGCCTTTTACAACATGACAGGGCTAACAAGGCAGCTTGGTGTTTGGAAGTGCAGCATTTATTAAATTTGGGATACCCACAAAGTACGCTCGCATGCTCGCATGCTCGCACCAGCCGGCACTAGGCATAAAGGTGCTAGTTACATAGGGTCTGTCTTACTGCAACTCAGCAGCGAGCAAATCATAAATAAATAAATTCACTCTGGAAATGATGAATTAACAGCATTGATTAAATTTTAATCTCTGACATTTGGCCAGTGTGTTACCAGGATAATACACTCTGAGATGACACCGGTGCTCAGAACTGACCGGTCTGTGTTCCCTCACTTAAACTCTTTCGAAATGTGAAAATAGGTATATGTATTGATGCATTGATGTATTGATGTATTGACGTATTGATGTATTGACGTATTGACGTATTGACGTATTGATGTAGCTAGATTATTTTCATTGGGTGATGACATAGTTGGAAAGTAAGGTGAACAAAAAAAGGCAAATGCCATGAATTGTGTCATCTCACCTAAAGATATGACTGGCAGCAGTGTTGATTTTATTTTCTTAGGTTGTTTTACATTATTTGAACTTCCAGTTAGTGACAGTACGTTTGACCCGTATGCATGTCAACCTAGATTAACACAGAACAGGGTTAATACATACAAAATATAAACATGTATTCTTAATGAACATAACTGGACATTGTGTCCCTAAACATTTAATTTCCTTTAATTTTGTTTTTTTATACTGTCCGTAGTTTAAGAACTTTCATTAGCTACATTTGATCAAAAATAGGCTTTTGACAGATTTCTGTGTTTCTCTATGGTGGTTGTTAAATTAGTCTTAAATCCAATTCCAGGTATCATTGAAAAGCTCTTAAAAACTCTTACCTCTTTGAAACCCACAGGTACCCTGTGGTACCCCTTGGGGTTCTCAGGTTTCATTGTGTCAATGTATCATCATGGAAGTACATGATGGCTGACTTCTAGAGGTCAGTTTTGCAGCTACACTAGTTACAAGTAAAATAAAGTCTCTTCAGGTAAGTGGTGGTTGTAGTTGCTGACCCTCCTTTACTGTACCAAGTACCACACACTAACTGGCTGAATAAGCTCTTCTTTCAACAGTCATATGAGTCCATTTACTGTAGCTTTGTGAAATGGTATCCACTGCCTCAGTTTGCAATTCAAAGACAATACCTGAGCTGCTAAATTACTGTACATTAGGAAATGGTATGAAAGCTAACCTCACCTCAGGCATATAATTCACAAAAAACTTTTGCTGCAAATGCATTTGCCTTGAGCGGTGTTATGTGAACCATGGGAAGGTTCTCAGGTGTGAATTAAAGATGGCAAACCCCAACTGCGTTTTCACAGACGGTTTACCTAGTTGCATTTCCTTTGATAGAGAAGATTTTTAAAATTAAAATTCATCCTGTATTTAGATTAATTTAAAAATGTATTTAAATTCATGAACATTAGATTTATGTTGGTTGCTTAGTTTTCATGTAGGCTCACAGTACAGAATGAATGTATGGTGGAAGTCTGTTATGCAGCCAGCAAAACTGTCCCCCAAAGTATTTCTGATTTAAATCAAAATGTATTATTCTTATTTCTTGTTTGTATATAATACTAACAATAATATTAATAATAAGAATAAGAATAAGAATATTAATAACAATACTACTACAACTGCTGCTACTACTACTACTACTACTGCTACTACTAATAATAATAATAATAATAATACAAATATTAATAATAATAAAACCTGCTAGGTATGTACCAGAACAACTATTTCAATATTCCTTGTAGAGTCTCATTGTTGATTTTTAACTTGTCAGTGGCTGTCCTACCTACCTGTGCTACTGACACTCCCAAGTAAATCTGGACCGGCATTTGTGTGCGGATTTAAAATAAAATGTAACCATTTAATGTTTAAAATGATGTGTGTCAATATAAATGCAATTCAGTAGATGATTTCAGTTGGTCAGGGTGACAATGCTCAATAGAGCCAAAGAACAGCCCCATGTCTTCTGCCAGTCGGGCGGTCAATTATTAATGATAAAGTACTTGTTTTTGTTTGGAACACACCAAACAGCCTATTCTAATACTCATCCACAGGAAAATAATCTTTTCTCAAAAAATAATTACATAATTACAATTAAATACAAATGTCTAGTTCACACTAGACTGTAAGACTTGGCTGGGGCCCGTCACACCTCTTTTCAGTTTTTAATTGGTACATTTTATAGGGATTTCCCTATAAGAGTTTCTACCCCTCTGCAACTTTACAACAAACCGTTAATTCATTTTACCTCATGTAATTTGTACTTCATATTTATTACTTACCACACACAGCATCACAGTCATTACTTAATCATTAAAAAATATTATAAAAGTAAGGGTGATTTGCAGGTTATTTGGCCATTGCTTCTGCTTCAGTTCATCCAGCAGTACAGTTATATGAATTTATTTACATCCCTTATCGTAGTGGTGGTTATTGGCCTACATCTGCTGGTTGCTAGTAGAGCAAACCCCCACCCCCTACCCCGAAGGCACCTTTAAACCAGCCGCCCTTAACTTGCATACCAACAGACACTCGATTTCAACACTGACAGAGCACTAAGAGGACCATCTTTCTCTCTGATGGTCATCTGAACTCTTTTCCACTACTTTCCATTAAAATACAGTTGTTGTTGCCTTCTGGCTTCCACACCCCGAAACAGTACAGCTCTTTTCATCTCGTTTGCATCACTACAAGTGCTGCTGCCAGCCTACACCTACCAATACAACTCTTTTTATTTATAAACGAGCCTCAAAAGACCGGAAACTCACTAATCTTCTGCCAATGCTACCTTCAGACTTCTACAAGGTGTTTCAGCACAACACTTTGACAAGTGCTAGTATCCTGTAGCTATGTATGCTGCAACAACAACAACAACAACAACAACAACACACTGTACACTCACCACTGGGCTGAATGCTTCAAGCTAGGCAAGATCTTTTATGTAAAAATACAACCATATTATCAGCCTAAATCAAGAGGAGGTTGAGACGTCCTAGATTCACTGTATTTGCCCAAATTAAATTCTGGTGTCGGATATGGTCACTGGTGGAAAAACTTCCCTGCTGACTGGAAGAAACCAATCGAAACTCAAGAGCAAAATACACTCGTCAAGAATGGCTGAACCTCTTCACATCCTTTACCGCATCAGCCACTATGAAGAAGAAATTTCCATCAGACGCGTTTACTGACAGTTTACTGACATCAGGTTACATGATTTCTGGGTATTGAAGTCCTTATGATTCAACCAGTTACCTCTTGCTACCATTTGGGGCCTCCAACAAGCAAAGTTGCCTGGGGCAGCTTTAATATTGAAACATTTTGTCAAAGAGCCTAATTTAAGAGATGCTCCCCAAAGACAGTAAGAGTGAGAAGGAAGAAAAGGGTGAGAGGTACATATGATAATGATAATGATAAACAAATCAGGTTCAAAAATAACAAAACAATAATAACCTGTCTGGGGCAAAAGGAGTACAACAGCTGCAAGGTGTGTGGGTGGCTTGTGGGTGAACTGATGAATGATGAATCTCCCTGACTGCAGAGGACTGGAGGGCTCCGACCTCTCATAATGACCAGCACCCCAAGTGCATTATTAAATAGTGAATGTCCTTTACTTCCTCAGGTAGGGGGGCATCTACCATGGGGAGTGGTAGAACATTTTAGAAAATTGTAGACTTTTGTGATTTACCCCAGGTTACCCTACCCATTCTGCCCAGCACACCTGTCTGTCTAGGGCACTCAGATTACCAACCACTAGATTACTACTTGATTTAACGGGTTAAAATGCTTTCAATAGTAAATGTTTTGAAGCTCATTACTGTCCAAGTGAACCAGGAAGTGAACCAGGAAGTGAACCAGGAAACGTCATCAGAGGCAAAGGAATTTAAAACTTTTGATCTGTTTCGATTCCCTGGATTCAAGCTCAGCGCTGTGTTTTTTTCCCCACATTTTAGTCTAAATTGTTCATTTAACACAAATGAATGAGATTCTGCATCTCATTTCTGTAGGATGATTCATCCCTAGCATTGATAATTATCAATTATCAATGAATTATCAATGACATTAAGGCCTTAAGGCCCACACAGATGTATCATCCTCAAATGTATTAATCTGATTAGAGTCATATATGCATTCGCTGTACAGTCACAGCCAAACGGGTGCAATGTGGGATTTAACATGAGGTCCAGAATTCACATTAAGGGTTTAAAGTAATAAAGTAAATAATGTGCTACACTAACTAAAATACTAATTGTGCAAGTGTTACTATCGTTATTATTATTATCGTTATCGTTATTGTTATCGTTATCGTTATCGTTATTGTTATTGTTACCCTATAATGGATGCTTGGCTGTGGTACTGTTGATGAAGGTTGTGGCTGTGCAGGAGGGCCAATTATATATATATACAGTATATATACCTATGTTCATGGGTAGTCGAAGGAAAAGGTCCCCTTCAAACATTTGAAAATAAGAGTAGGAGCCCCTTCTCCTGACATTTTTTTCATTCTATCATTATCCACATGGTCATAAGAGCCATAATGTCACAATTACCCTAACTACAAATTACAACTGATCATGATCAGTTTACAATACATATATCAATGTCTTCCATAACGTTTTTCTCATTTTCGCTCAATCAGTGCAGAGCACCATGCATCTTCTTTGGAGTGCCTCGAAAAATTACTTAGGGGTAAATTTCTTTTGGGCCATCAATGTAATCAATATCTGAATCAGAAGTTTATTCCCAAGCATCCCAAGACAAACATAAATGGGTCACTTCAAAAGTTAAAATAAAAATAAACATTTTTTGTGAGTTCTTGATGTTTTTGAGTTGGTTCGGAAATATTATTCTGTATGTGTTTTTGCATTTTATTAATGTCCAGGTCCTGGAAGGTGAGTTGCTTTGTGTGATTCTGTCAGTATGTTACACTATCCGGTTCAGCTTGATTGTAGAGGTCGCTGATGCATTTCTGTACCAGCTGGCTACTGAGAATGTAATGTAGAATTGCATCATTACTGTTTGGGAAAGGCTGAATTTGCGGAGGTGGCAGAGGAAGCATAGCTGTACGGTTTTGATTTTGATGTAATGTTCTTGTCTCTTCAGTGTATGTTGATGAGGGTGAAGAGAAATCTAAATGTATCAATGGTGTTAACTGCCACTCCACTTTGCTCCACATTTGCCATAAAATAGGTTTTTGTTGGTTCAATAATCCACCACTGTTTCTGATCAGTTCTGATATGTTCAGCTCAAGGTTGTTGGTGGAAAACCATGTAACCACGTGGCCTATCTTGCTTTGATATGTGGACTCATTTCCATTGGTCATGAGATTTGGAAATAATCATGTTGTCAACAAATTTGAACATATAACTTCCCTCAAATAAGCCGTCAAATCCCTTAAAGTAAGCTCATAGGTTCTGCACTGCCATGCCATCACTAAGCCATAGTTCACTCTTATGAGCCACTCTTACTTTTGATAGGTCACTGTTACCAGCTACTCTTCACAAGCCTTAACACGTGGTAGTCAGCAATAGCAAAATAAAAGCCTATCTGTCTTCATGGTATGGTTTTGTGTGGCCATTTTTCACTGTTCTTTAAAGGTGTTAGTTTGCTAGCTACTTACAGTGCCATTCACATACAACCTGCACACCTATTGCTTACACAATACCAGCTGCAGTAGATAATGACAGATAAGCTAGTAAGAGTAAGCTGATACTAGAAGAGAGCATCGGTAAATAATTGTTACCACACATTGCTGTTGCTGCGTCTGTACAAGCTTACTGTCACAGTTGAGGCTCACTACTCTTGAAGACAATGCAAGCAGCAGGATAAAATAGGTCAAATCCATATGGGGAAATGTGTGGTTGCAAAGCTATGAAGCAATTTAAATGCAAACACCAACTCCTCACACACAAGAACACATATAAAATACAGTACGATCCAGTAGAGAAAACCACTGTCTGTGCGCCTGTCTGACATTTTCTAAATTATTACTCTTGATCATTTGTTTGGTTAGCTGGTAATGAGTGACAGCAGGCCCTTATATTCCTATGAATAGCACAGTGACCTGTCTGACTTCTGGTAAAGACACTGGGAATGAATTCTCAAGGGGAGCTGATCATTGATCTCAATATTGGGTTGAAGCCACATTGATCTCTAAGTCTTAAATCATTAATTACAGCGATAGTTCGTTTCAATTTAACAGGCACCCCGTGGAAAGTTTATTCTGTATTTTCTACAGTGTAAGTACTGCACTGTAGTGTATCTTCACAAACACATGCCGCTATGATCCAGTTTGTCTTGATAACATATTTCTACAGGCCATCAATGAGAATTAAATATAAAACAGCACATTAAAACACTCCTTATTTCTCACCACATAAAAACCCTTTAATTAAGAAACTAACATCCTGACGGAGAAGTGAGAGGCTCTTGAGCTGGCCTTTGTTTAAAACCAAACATTATGGGAACAAATAACCTTGTAGGATCACCTTGGGAAATGAACAGTAATGGAGTGACTATTGTAACATAAGATGATCAGCAGATAGATGACAGTCCTCGAGAATGTAGGGAAATGACAACAAGAGTGAAACCAGGAAATAGACAGAAAAACGGGGGATAGAGAGGGACAGTAAAAGCATATCCCAGCAACACAAGATCACACCTCAGAAGATCCGGCTAAATACCAAAACCAATAACACCAGTAATAACCAACCGTGAGACTGGAAGGCAGAGTTACAGAAATGAAAAAGTGAAGAATGCTTTGTGCAAGGCTCTGAGCCTCAAACTGGCAACCCTGTGCTCTGACCTCTCTGATGAAACACATATACATAGCTAGGTATGTGTGTACTGTATCTAAGGGATATAGGTGAAAAGATAAATCCAATTGCTGTCAGTAAATCAGGAATAAAGTAATCTTTAAGGGATGCTTATGTTGCAAAGCACAGGAGATACTGGACAGAACCCGCTGGCGGCATGATGAAGGAAAGCAAAGGGCAAGTTAAAGATTAAAGTTTGATAGGCATAACCATGACTCTTGTAACTAAGATGAGCCAAATCTCATTTTTATTAGCCAAATCTATAATAACCAGCATTACATACTGCAAACCAAGGAACATTCATGCAGTTTCAATTGCGCATTTAATCCCATTTTGAAATCTGCTCTTATTTCACAAAATGTTTGCCGTGGAGTTACATTTCACTGGTTGCTCATGATGAATGCAGAAGCAACTTGAGTCCGTGGGAGGACTTGTTTTAAATGTCTTTTCCATGAGAAAGGGGTGGTGTCTCAGATGGAGATGTGGAGGAATGTATGAGCCAGGAGGGTGTGAGGTGTTCAGATACAGGCAGACTGCCCTTTCAGAAGGCATACACCTACATTCATTTAGCAGTGGTGTTTCCTGACTGAATGAAATTATCTATATAAGACATTTTCAAACAGGAACTGGGAACAAGACTGAACGCAAACCATGGTGCCTGAACCAAAATGATTCCACAAATTGTTACAAAAAAACAGGGGAAACACTGCACACATACACACATCACTCTGGCAATTGTATGGCAGACTCCTGGGCAGTGTGTTTGGCAGAGCAGGCCAGTGAGGCCAGGCTTGGCTACATACAGCTAACAGACTCTGTGGAAAACAGTCTACAGCTGAGTGCCATGTGGAGGGAAACTCTGAGCAGACTGCAAGACCGGAAACAGCTGAAGCTGGGAGAGAGGGGAGGCGTTTTTGGGCTGTGATGGACAATGTTAGAATGAATGACCCCGCTGTGTAACAATGAAACAATGAACAATGACAAAGGTCAATAAAACAGAAGGATCAATGAGAAAAAAACAGTAACAAATAGTCCAAGCCATAGGTATAAACCTAAATAAATAAATAAATAAATAACAGACTGTGCAACAAGAATAAAGAATAAATACATTATAAAAAGGCCTTATGATAAAAGTAAGTTCTGAGAAGTGATTTAAAAGATGATACTGATTCTGCCAGCCTGAGCTCTTCTGGCAAGTCGTTCCAAAGTATATAATATATAATATAATTTCTTAAAAGACAATCAAAGAAAATACAACCTAACACCTAACTGAACGTTTGGTTTTCACTGAAAAATTGGAAGAAATGTTACAGTGATGAAAGCAACCACCCAATTCTTTGGCTTTACAAACCTTGCGTAGAAATCATCATAGCAGGCTCCTTTTTCATGTAGTGGCTCTGTTCATGTTACCTCACTTCAAGCTGGCATAAAGCCTCTCTTGCAGCATATTGATACTCTGATGGTGACCGATATTAAAGTGGCCCTGAGCATTAAACTGCATTTCCCAAGGTCAAAAAAGCACACTATGCACGGGTGAACTCAGTCTGGTGTATCATAATTTAGCCTTAGCACGTTCTGCACAGCAAATAACGTGATGGTGAATGAAATGAAATGCTGAGAGTTTGATGTTTTACTCACTGATTGTCAATAAGCTTGCATGATACTTGCAAAGAAAAATATATCTAACACGCGTCCATGGCTGCCAAAGGAGAAGCTCTTTGTAAATGGACTTTGGAAAAATAGGTCACGCGATAATATAAACATGATATAAATATGGTGTGAATGAGCTGATACCCGAAGGCATGTGAAACAGTGGAAGCCTGTAGATAGTGTGATCACTGGACTAATTATGGGGCTGTGCAATGAGAAAAGCCTGATTCGTGGAAGAGCTAAATACACCCCCAGCAAATTGGACTATACCACATAAAGGCAATCTGAACATAAATACCATCTAACCGTTTACAAAGGCCTGCCCTCAAATAGCGAATCGTCTACATTTACAGATGTCCAAACTCCCCAGTCCGCGCCGTAGATAGCACTGCTGCAGCCATCGGCGGCTCTATAGGCTTACCTTGCACCCGAACATGAGGGAGAGGGTCCGGTTGCTGCAAATGACCTTACACTGACACATGACGGGCGATAGACACTTTAAATTCCTGACAGGCAGAGACATCAGTCCAAAGTCTCAGACCAGACCAGACCAGACCAGACCACACAGCCCGTCGGTCCGCCGCCAGAGCCGCGATGCAATTAAGAGCCGAGGAGGTTTGAGGGGGATGGGGATGCCGGGTTGAGAGGCAGGCTGCCCAGCTGAAACGTGGCTGTCCTCAACTCTCCGAGCGTGTTTTGGTGTAACTTCAGATCACCAGCGTTTTTTCAAGTTTAACGAGGTCTGAGGGACGCATGTCGGTCTGCCGCTACGCTGTCATGCTGTTCAAGGGATGGAGGTTTTACACTGACAACATCATCATTCATGATTTCCCAAGCCTCTGCCCCTCTCTCTCGCTCTCGCTCTCTCTGCCTTTTCTCTCTCTGTCTTTGTTTCTCTCTCTCTCTGTCTCTCTCTCTCTCTCTCTCTCTCTCTCTCTTTCTCTCTCTCTCTTTCTCTCTCTCTCTCTCTCTCTCTCTGGGTTTACAGTTAACTGAGGGGAAGCGCCGGCATATCAATAAATAATCCCCCCAAAATACACGTGCAATTAATATTGCTTTTAGTGCTGAAGCGCCACACCAAACACCCAATTTAAATCTGTGATATCCGGGCAGTTATATTGTCAAGCCACACCGACCAACCTGGCTCATCACAATGTGCTACAGTGTGATTATTGCGCCCCCTCTTGGACCAGTGGGAAAACATTTGAGTGACTGTCCAAGGTGCTGAAACGTTTCAACTCGGTGGCTATACAACATGTCTGATTGAATTGAAAGGCAGAATCATTCATCAACACACTCGCTCAAGGTCGTTCACAAGGTCTGTCATTATCGCCTAAAGACAAACACACGTGAGAATCTTTGCCCTCACTTCCCACAAACACAAAATCCATTCACAACAACAAATATGCCTGCTGCTGTGTGATGTCTGCACCCCCTACTCACACGCTTCTCTCTGCCTCTCCTACACACACACACACACAGAGACACACAGGTGGGAAGAGGGCTGAAATATTTTACTCAAGTGGAAGCATTGTTACTAAAGTGAAATTTAACTGGAGTATAAGTAAACTCAACTAGGAACTTCCTCAAGTCAAACAGTAGCTCACTAAAAAGTAGACCTTACTCAATATGCTTTAATCTTGCAGTGAAAGTTATCAATATTTTTGGACTGTCCAAACATCTCCTCAAATCAACCACAATATTATTCAATTTAGTTTTCATGTAGTCCTTGCATGAGACTATTTTTTGCCTATATCAACATCAGTACTGAATGCATCAATACAGAAGGTGAAGGCTGGAATGATTGTGGCAAACAGCTGTTGTCCTCACATACTCTAGATAGGCTATTCAGGTAAAAGTACGCCCAGTCTTCATATGAGAGCTGTTAAAAGAGAGTAAAGTAGGACTAAATCCATAAAGGTTTAGTAAAATCAGGCCTACGCTCTTGAAAGTACTTCAAAGAGTATTGCTATCTAAAAACTATATATCCATGTTGCTATATATCCAGTTTGAAACAAAAAAGATATATTCATTGTTCAATATTTGAAACAAACAAAAGAGATAAGACTACATTCTGTAACATGGTAATATTTTATAAGGACTCATAGTAAATAGTTTCAATAATAGTCAATAGGGAGTTTTACTTTCAGGCCAGCAAGCATTTTGTCAAAATAGGTTTTTCAAATGGTGAATATCTCATTTTGGAATAAGAGCCTTCGTTTGTGATTAGTTGCTACCCACCCCTGTGTAGGAATGTGCTGACTTGGTGAGCCCACAGGGTGGAGTGAGAGAACCAGGTAGGCTAGATTTAAATATTGTGCATTCATCTCAGGACCGACTGCGGTGCAGGGCTCGACACTCTCGGGTGACGTCAGTGTTTAATCGACACAGAGACACTGGTTCAAACACATCGGTGTGCTGTTCGTTTTTTTCAAACCTTATCTCCCATCTAGAGTGGGGGGATATCCTGGAACATTTGTAACACGCTAAAGGCATCACTGAGTATATAACAGGCCTAAAGAGAAAGTCAATGACTCACTGTGATTTCAACATAATGTGAAGTAAGCTCAGTTACTCTCTCTGAAAGAAGTTCCTCCTCACAGTGATCTCTCTCTTGAAAACCAGAGAGGTCCATAAACTAACAAATCAAGTGTGCACACAAAGCATGAGCCTCTTTATATAGTCAATACCAAAAACATTTGAAAAATCTTGTCTGGGAGCCAACACTCTATATTGAGATTTGCAGAACAGAAATACGGCAGTCCATAAAACTGGAGAGTACTTGAACAGATACAACAATATGTTAGATATTATGTGTGTGTATAGCCTTGTTTCTGAGTATTGTCATTCATTTAGCGCACTCGATGTAAGATGTTATTTTCCCTGAAAATCAGTCTAACTTTATTCCTTTGACTCCTGTCTCTGATCAAGTAAGCACACTGTGCTTTTCAAACCCACAACATAGTTTCCATGGATATTGCATTCGAAAATAGAACTTAGAACTGGCCTTGATTGCCACAGTGAAGGTTGTAGAGGAAATATTTTGATGAAGGACTTCAAAAAAATCAAAATAATTGCAAAAACGATTGCAATGATGAGTAATAGAACTGTGGTGGGCCATTTAACAAAAGGGTGACTCCACACCCTTTTCTCTCCTCCTCCTCCTCCTCCTCCTCCTCCTCCTCCCTAAGCTATGTACACCCAGGTTCTGTGTGTGTGTTTCCACACAAAACAAATTCCACTCTGAAAGTGATTGACTGAGCTCTTGATAACAAGTCTGGCAAAGCTTTTGATACAAGGCCTAATAACACTTTGAAAACAGTAGCCAGCATAAATTTGAAATGTACAGGGAACTTTGAAAATATTTGTTTTGCTTATTTGAGAAAAATGGAACAAAACATCTCTATATAGATGTATATATAGATGTGTATATATATATATATAAAACTGATATGTAAAAAACAATTGCAGCCATAATCCCAATGTAAAAATGGGTAGCTACACCACAAAAAACTATCATGGAACTGGAGCCTGATTTTCATTATGTGTTTTATATTATGTGATTGTTTAATCTGTGTTATAAATGTGCTTTTGGATGAAAATAGATCACCTTTGATGTATGATGATGTGAAAGTGGCAAAAGGCTTATTTTACAAAATATAATTATGACTTGAAAATATTCATTTTCAATTCAATTTCCTGTCAAGGTTAATCCAAACAAGAATGGCCTTTCAAATTAGAGCGTCCTGCAAGAAAGGTACATTGTCAAGGGAAACCCCCTAGCTAGCTCAGTAGTGCTTGTCTTATTTTGTAATCACCATCATCATAATATATACCATATACGTTCTAACAGAGATAAAGGATTTTGTGACAAATAATAAAAAAGTTACACCGTTTCTCTGTGAAGTGGCAGAGGGGGAAATTCTTGTGATGAATGATTCAAACAGCCTCTTTTGAGATGGTGGCTATGACACTAATGCTTTCTGTGATGTTATAGGTGAATTCATTTCAGCACAGCATTGTGTAAGATTGGGTTTCACATGTACCACATGGAAAGCTGAATGTGAATGTGAGTGTAACATTAACATCCCAATACTGCATTGTGTGAACAAGCACAGAGAGAGAGAGCGCGAGAGAGAAAACCCCCAAAAGAGCAGGAGTGTTTCCATGACAACATCTGCAGGGGGTGGCGATTTCCTAACAAATAGTCCACTTGCAAATAGCCTTCTGGTCACCATGTTTATTATAATATGACTGTTCTTGTCATGGGTAATTGTGTGCACAAGCCACATGCCACTACATGAATTGTCAATTTTGCAACATGCCAGTGTTTCTCAAATACACCGAACATGAGAAGGAGAAGCGCTGTGACTATGATGCTAAGAACAGGCTGCTGACAACATTCACCACCAGTTGTTGCAGCAGCAGCTTACCTCCTAGTGCCAAAAGGATATGTGAATATGTCCTAAACCATTATTACAGTTAATTCAATACATTTAACAAAAATTGAGCTTAATACACTATAGGTGAAGTCAGATATGCCGTGCCATTTATATTTTCTCATCTTTTTCTGCCAGCCAGTCAAGGTCTTGACAATCATATATAAAACATCAGTGGTTAAATAGAACAAATCATTGGTGGAAAAGGTAGGAAAAAAGAAAGGAATACCCTGGTAAAAAGTCCTCCACTGAAAAAGTTTGTCTATTGAAGTATTTGATATGAAATAGTATCAAAAGTAAAAGCATCATCAATGGCGCTTTATCATATTTCATTGATCTATCATCTATCTTTGACTTCTTTATTGATGATAGTTGCATCAAAAGTTAAGTGGTGTTGCTCAGTCTGGACTATTCCTCTCTTAACAATTGATGCACAAATATGACATGATATAAAAACGATCTCTGTATGTTGACTGGAGGGCCTTCCACTCTCCCTGAGACTTTTCATCCATCTTTCTTGCTAGTGTGTATCTCTGCCCTCAAGCAAAAGTAGATGAAGCCCAAACGGTATTGGCAGGAAAACGTAAAGAGAATGAAATTAAACTACTAAACAGTGATTGTATTCTTTGGCAATTACAACTACTGTCACCTAAAAATATGGGCTACTCCTTGAATGTGAAGAGTTGGTCAGCTGCCCAAATGAGAAGAAAAGATTTCAGATCACTTTAACACAACAATTAAAGTGACATTCTGTCCTCAGTCTCCCATAACCTGCAGTACAACTCAGCAACTCTGACAATAGCACCGGTGAAACTGACGTCAACATGCAAAGAAAAACTGGGCATCCCCTGAGCCTGTGGAGAGACTGCCTCAGCTCTACTGACTGGGAAGCCATCAGAGGTGAGAACAACAGTATTGACACCTACACAGACACTCCTACATCTGATTTTTTGTCTGCTGCTCTATCGTAATCTCGATTGTACCTGCCCTACCTAGGCAAACCATTGCTGAAGATAAAAAAAAAAAAAGACACATCAAGAAACAGGCTTGCAGGAAGTGAAGTAGAGAAGAATCAGTTAGCCAAAAAATAGCTCAACAAAGCAACTCACTCCAGAAAAAGCCAGTGACAGATAAATTGGACTTTGAGAAATTGCAGTGTGGCCCTTTCTGGTCCGTCACCAGTAACCAGAAAAAACAGCCCTTTCCTTTAACTTGCAAATAAGCTCAATTCTTCCTAGTGGCGCTTTGACAAACAACACTACAATATAATAGACTCCCTGGATGCTGTGCAAGAACCTTTTATGTGCACTCCAGTTCCAGGTTCAACAGGAGCATTGTAAGACCACCACAAACCTGACCCAGCTAAGCATAACACTTTCCATCTGCAACTACAAGCAAACCACAGATTTGCTTGCTATACAATTTTCTTTACTCCCAGGCTCTGCCTCCTGCAAAACCATCCAGCTGCTTAAACTGCATTTGACACAACCTCGGTAGGCCTCATCACCGACAATGATGATTCCATAGTGGAGCAATATATTGTTCCTGGAGTCCTCGTGTGCTACTTCCTGGAGATCAACACCCTCAAAACAATTAAGTCGAAATCGATTTGCACAAGAATGTGCATATTTTTCTCCTGTTGGTAGTAGTCGAAATGCTTAGAGATTGATATTAAACGGTTAAGTTGTGCTCCTGGGGATAACTATCTGCACATGAGAACATCTCCACCATAATCAAGATGGCCAGATGATTTTCTTCCTGTGGCAACTAAAGAAGCTCAATGTCTCACAGCTCACAGCCAAGCCCGGTTGAATTCTATACAGCCTTCAGGTCACATCCTCTGTCAGGGTCTGGTTCTGGTCCTCCTCCCCCTCCCACTCTAAATAAAAAAGCAGGGTGCTGTCCACAGTACTGAGAGGGTCACTGTCTGTCTGCCAGCTTTCCTCCATCTAAGACTTATATGATGCCAGAGTGAGTAAATGTGCAGGAAAGAGCAATACTGACTTTGCCAACCCTGGCTTCAATTTATTTGAAAATCTGTCCTCAGGAAAACGGTACCATCCCAGTGAAAACCAGCAGCACCCACCATCTAAACAGTTTTGACTCAAAGCCTGTATACCCTGTAAAACAGCCCTTAAGACCCTTTCCTTCTTACCCCAAGACCTACCCAGACATACACCAAGTCAAATCAATTGTAATGTACCATACTTGAATAAAGGCAATTCAAATTCAGTCTGGTTGGTTAAACTGAAGTTTGGTGGTTTGATGTTAGAAACTTAATCTTAAACTTAAACGAAGAACATGTTTATATGCAAAACCTTCTTCATTAAAGTAACTGCTAACTGGATGTTATTTTCTAAATGTAGTAGAGATTTTATGCTAACTTGTGGAGTAAAAATATAAATTAGCTTAAAATAGCTGGCTATTTTAATGTAAAGATATTTACATTGTAAGCTAATTGTAACAGCTAGCTGTTAGCCAACATGAGCTAGCAAGCTATCCAAATGTCTTTCCAGTAGCAGTAGTAAGCTATGTAGCTAGCAATGAGTTAGCAGTGTATAATAATTAACAGCTAACTAACCAGTGAGCTAGCCAGTAAGCTAACAGTATCTTTTTGGTTAAACATAGGCTGTTAGTGCATACAGGAAGGTGGGTACAAGGGGGGTGGTGTGTGTAACAAACAGCATACAATGCCAAGTGATGGGTGGAATTTGATACGGAAATCTCTTGCCAATAAATTAACACACTGTTCCACAAATACTGTATTGCATGAACACCTAATCAAAGCTCTACATAAAAAGTCAGTCACTTTTCTGGTTGAATTGCTTTGTCTAATTCAAGAGTGCGCATTCGATAGGCAGCACGACCAACTATCATGGTGAGTTTGAGACTGGGAGGGGACTCAGTCTGAGAAGAAGTGGTATACACACTCTCTGGCTACCATCTGCACAGGTAGTCACAGATTACTGCTACATTATTGCCTTGGGGCAATATTTTACTGTATTGGAAGGTTTTCACTCGTCAGCTCACACACACCTCCATAGAGCTTCAGGAGCAATCAACTGCACCCCGCTGTTGCTACCAGCATTCACAGTTTCCCCCCAACTTCCAATGGTGATAACTGCAAATAGGCTAAATTACCTTACTACAAAAGTATGATATATAATAACATTACCGGCAACTACATTTTCTTGTTTGTTGAAGTGTTGGAGTACTATTTTACACTAGCTCTTCAAATTTACAGTAAGTTGACTAAGTTTGACAAATTGAGGTGATGACGATGGGTCCTCAGAGTGGCCAATTCCGGTAGTTCCTTCATTAAATCCTATAGAGGTGCACAAAAATGTTGCACAAGAGTAAAATATCACTTTAGATGTGTTTTCCAATCACAAAATCAATGAAAACCACGGTCACTGTAGGGCAGTGAACTATGACTCGAGCTTCTGTCACATACACACACAACACAGACACACACATACACACACACTGGCTGCAAGACTGCCATAAGTCATTTCTTCAGTGCTATAATGCTCAGGCGGCCCAGTACATGCTCATGTCCACTCAGCTAATTGAGGCTGGAGGAGCTCTGGACCTCTCTTGCCTGATCAGTGCTCTCATATTCACAAACAGACACATACATGCATGCATGCGTGCACAGACACACACACACACACACACACACACACACACACACACACACACACACACACACTCAACATACTGGGACTTGTAGCCCTGTACTTGTGAAGGCTATATTCGTTCCCTAACCTCTAACCCTATGCATTAATTTGCTAAAGACCTAACCCTAATGTTAATTCTAACTCTTATCTTAAACAAAAATTACCCTTTTCAATGTGAGGACTGTCAAATTTTTATAAATTGGAGGATTTCCCTCATCTTACGACACTGGTCTTAGTGTCCTATAGTGTCCTCCCAAGGATAGATGTGCACACAACACACAAACAAAATACACATATATACAGACAGAAATCTTGCATACCACAGCTACAGAGTAAAACCTCTGAACATCCAGGCATCTATAACCCTTTTAATCAACAAGTCTGGTAGAGTTTGACTCTTTCTACGCATCTAAACATGGTTACTGGCACATACACACCCACATGTGCCAGGCCACATTCGTACATAACACACACCTCAGCACCTGAATAAACAGACCCAATAAACACAGAAGAAGAGCTAAAACTGTCTCATAAACATGCACTTGGTGAATCCATGACAATGAAGAAGATTTCAAGCATGTTCAATGCATTATACATAGACGTAGATGCAGACTTCCCCAAGCCTCGCAGACCGACTACCAGACTTTATGCTAACATGCAAAGCAGAGACGAAGACGGAGAGATGGAAGGAGAAGAACGACATAAACAGAGAGGTGAATTTACCTACCACACACGGACAGAGCGAAGGGAGCTTAGTGCGGCCCTTCATGAGCGAGAGAGACAGAGGAAAAACAGCCTCCCAGACACCCGCAGTAAAGGAGGAGAGGGATGGGGAGAAAGGGTAAGGGGAAATAAAAAAGAGGGAGGGGAAAAGAGGGAAGGGGAAGGGGGATGTCGTAGCAGACGAGGAGAGAGAGCGTTCCTGGAAGCCAGAGTTGGTTTTGGATATATCTTGATGTTAAAGGCAAGGGTCTGGATAGAGAGAACTGGCAGACTGCTCCAGCCGTGACTCATAAAATATGTTTGTCACAGCCAGTGAGTGAGGGAGGGGAGGGAGAGAGAGGTAGAGAGAGGAAAAAGAGTAAACCCCTCACATATATTGTTTTTTTTCTCGTCCCTCTTTCAAATATACAGCATTGTTTATACCGCCGTCTATTCTGCCTTTCTGCCCGTCTCTCCCTTTTCTGACGCAAACACAATCACACCAAGTTATCAGACACACACATGCGCACATGCGATTGCCTCATTTGGATTACGCTTCAATATGACTCAGGTCTAGAAAATGTAGAGGAGGAAAATGGTGAGGATTGTGATGTACTTCATTATTGTGAGTTAAATCCATGTAGAGTTGATGTTCCTGTCACAATATCATGATAAAATCCCAGATAGATGAATTACCATTGGCAATGAAAGCCATAGGTCAATTTACAGTAATTAAGGGGCCCTGTCAGTCATTATGATGCATAGCTGCAAGCAACAGATGCTCCTGCATAGCAAATGCTCACATTACAGGATGATTTGAAAGCAAAATCACCTAAATCAATGGATCAATGGTTGTTTGCAATACAGAATACATGAATCTACAATGCAATGAAAATAATCAGTCATGTGGGCAAACTATATATGTAAGCTATCAAGTGAAGGCTAAATAATATAATGTTCTACTATGATACATGTTTTCATATCAGATATCTCTCATTTACACTTCCATTATGTAATTCTGCATTTATCACTGTGCAACCAGATTGCCACTACATATGTCACCCTCATTTCTGAAATCCAAATCCCAAATCCCACAGTAGTTTGCAGACAGAGGCATCGCAAGTGGGGGGGGGGGGGGGGGGGATTAATTTCAAGCGGCCCTTCAGACAGGTGAGGTGATATTGTACTAAAAAAGATGCACTGAGGTAGGGGGGCCAAGTGTCACGTCTTGTCAGGGGGCCTTGAATTCCTACCAGCGTCCCTGCAGATTGAATCAAGGTCATACTGATACAACAAAAAAATCAATAAGAACATCAGTATAGAGACACTGAAACAAATGGAAGTCATATCCATTTAGCGTTTATTTTTCTTAGTTATTGACTTGTGAAATTGGTTTAGAATGTGCAGCGGCAGAAGAACACACTTCCTTTACATTGAGTAAAATTGGAAACACCCTATAAACACCCTGTTATAAAAGTACTAGTAGGGTTAGTACTAACCCTACTAGTACTTTGATAACAGTTCTTGTTAGATAGAAGTTTCTATCTGCGTTCTATACAAGGTTCTTGGTGCACACTGGTTCTAAAAGCTTCCTCTTACAGTTGGCTGGATTAAACTTGGCAGCATTTTCATCAACTTTATCGCAGTTTTAGTTTTGCATGCAAACCTTCAAAGTACCTAGTAACTGCAGGTGTCAGATAAAGTGGAGTGCGGAGTGACTGGAGTGATTTGCCTAAAGATATAATGGAGAACAAGTTTAAATACCCTTCAAATTCACATGAAAAGTACAAGTACCTCAAAACACAAAAATACTTAAAAGAAAGCTTCAGGATTTGAATCTTATGCTCATGAAAACTGGTTTGAAGCAGTCCCTCACTGGTGTTAGCCTCTTAGCAAAACAATACTATTGTGTTTAAATCAGGACAACGTCACCCCAAAAAAATCCATCTTGTAAATTGTTTAAAACAGACATCACTGTAGGTTTTCAAAAAAATAAAATTAAAATTATATAAAAATGTTGCTTGGGGATCTTTTTCATCTACTTCATCCATCCCTCCATTTTCTTTCTTTCTCAGTCTTGGAATCACTTGGAAACACATTGTTTTTTCCCAGCAAACACCTTGCATATAACTTTGCCATTGCTGAATCGGGACAGTGTTCTATTAGTATCTATCAAAAATAAACAATCAATAATGAATATAATTCACCCTGTACTGTTTTTGTTGAGGTTTCTCATAAATTAATCATGCTCTGTCTCTATTTTAAAGATGAAAGTTGTTTTTTTTGATAACATGTAAGTCCTTTTTTTCCCCCCATTGTCTGCAAAGGCACAATAGTGGACATATTTTTGGGATGTGAAAGGCTTGGCCAAATCCAGACGCTTCATTCATTTCATGTCTTTATGTGACAACTGTTTGTACGAATTGCAGACACAAATATCAATGTTCTCTGTAACTATCAGCCCCATTGGTACAGTAAGCGTACCGATGTAATATATAGGTCAGAAACATTGAAGTCGTACTTACCCTGCATGCAAGCCGCCATATTATGTCAAACATGAATCCAAATGGACATTTGCCTTAAATATCTTCATTCACTAGAGGGCCATGTTGGGCCATGTAATCCATCTTCTTAGCTTAGAGACTCTCTACTACTCTGTCCGATAATAAAATGTCATTTGATATTACCACTATTTCAACCAATATTTATTTATTTTGGCTTTGACAAGAGACACAACATATAGATCTGCAGCTACCATACTCTATACAGTAGCTTGGCATCATAATGTCTGTAGTAGTGTGCGGTTCCCTCTCTTCCCCTCTCATCTCTTTCTGCTACATGGCTGTATTAAGAGGGAAGGAGAATAGAGCGGGGGAGTAAACAGATTAAATGCACCATGACCCCATTGGACTGTTTTACAGTGGACTGCTGTCGGGGTGATGGATGGGTTATGACACCTGCAGAGGTTAGGCCCAAAGCCCTCTGGACCTCAGCGACACACTGAGCTATGGCACTGCATCGGCTTCACTATCTGTGACTAAAAACAACTGGAGCACATCGTCACATTTCCATCTGGAATGAACGCTTCGGTGTTAGAATAGTGTCAGATGCTATGTAACCCGTGGATCCAGCCGCATAAGACGAAACATTAATTTTCTATTCTCTGCATTCATGATCATTCTCTGCTACCGCCTACACAGAGGTCATCCTCCTACCTGCGCACTGTGGGCTCACATTATCAACACCCTTCAATGGCAAGGTTCTCGCTCTCCCTTCCTCTCTCTCTCTCTCTCTCTCTCTCTCTCTCTCTCTCTTGCTCCCTCCTCCTTTCATCTCTATTCTCTCCATGATGATACCCCTGCCATGTTGTCATGGCAACAATCAGGCCCTGATTGCTTGGTTGCTAGGCAACTGACATCACCTATAAGAGGAACATGAAGATACAAAGCCAGAGACAAACAAACCGCACAAAATATGTATGCTTGTGCATCGATGTGTTGAGTATGAGCACGCCCGTGTGTTTGTACTCCTACAGTGTCATTAGCTGGTTTAGTGTGTTTCATTCAATCGTTGGTGTTCTTTTTCGGTGCTAGGACCACATGTGTAGGTAGCAGTAGAGTATCATTAGCAGTAGAAAACGTATAATTCAGAGATGACTGGTATTCTGGGCAGTCGTCTGTTCTTTGCCAGGAGGTTAAAACCCCTGTATCCATGACCTGAATTTCAGATGAGAACATTACCAAGGACCAGATCCGTGAGAGGGGACTGCTCATGAATAACTGATTCAGGCCCCAGCAATTCAGATGTCTACTTCCTACTAGTCCAAACGCATGAGGGAAAACACATAGACCATGTATGTGCGGGTCAGTTTAATGTACTGGAATATAATGAAACCATTGATTTGAACACTAGAGCAGTTGAAATTGCACTTTATCCCTGGGCCAGATTTTTTATACATCCATTTGCTGTAGTTTAACAACATGCCACAAGGTGTCATTGTGTGCTGTATTGCAAAATATGATCATAGCACTGTAATACTATGTGATCCCATTTGCAAGGCTAATGCAAGTATTATTCATATCGGTGATATCAGCACTATCGTCCACATCCTCTCTTTTTTTTCTGTCATTCCAGCTTCTGTCTTTTTTCTTCCCTTCGCCCTTCATCTCCACATCTCCACACACACACACACACACACACACACACACACACACACACACACACACACACACACACACACACACACACACACACACACACACACTCACACACACACTCTAATTACATAACATATGCCATTTAGTCAACTCCTTTACCAAAATGCCTTACAGTACCATGTGGACATACAGTTTCATTATGGTGGGCTTGTTGGGACTTGACCGTGGTGCACTCTACCTAGTAAGGTGCACTCCTCTATCGCATCTATTGCATCTATTCCATCTCTAACTATGTGAATTAATCTCTAATTTATTTCTCATTTCCTCTCTTATTTGGTGCCCAAAGTGATCATAATGTATTTGATGTGTGCTAACCCACAGTGTGTCCAGTCAGTGCATCCTATTAGAGCGGAGTAGCCCAGCCAATCAGAGCCGGTCATTCAACAGTGATGCCCATCAGCTACAGTCCTCCCGGTTCACCATAGCTGGTTCGTGTTTCAGCATTAGTCTTCTCACTCAATGCGAGGTGACAAAGTCTCCAGCCCAAACATCCCATGATAGATCCAAACTGTCACCTGTCATATGGACAATTTCAAGAGAGACAGTGATGCTGACAGCCAAAACACTGAAATTAAGTGGCAGGGCCAGTAGACACGGTCTGCCGGTGGATGACGAGTGGGTTATATTAATAATATAATGAAAACTAAAAAGTAAAGCTATGAGGATTTTTCCATTCCTCGTTTTACCGGAGTGACTATTGATGTCGATATTTAGTGTTTCATTGCCCAAACACTTAAATGCCTCATAAAATGATACTCACTCAATGGGATCTAAGAAAAAGGTTTCAAAGGCCCCCACAATGGATGCCTAGGCTCAAAAAATATATAAAAGGCAGAAGAAATTAAAGCCTTGTCCATAAACAGATAGATAGAAATGTATAGATAAATAAGATACATGAAAACAATAAAAAGCAATAAAGATATGAGCCTCTGGCCTATTCACATTGTGACATATTGAAATATCCAACGGTAATATTTAAACATTACAGATAAGATTCAAAGAAAATAGTGTGGCAGTATTCAGCCTCTTCACAAGCATGGAGTGAAGGGAACGAGAGCAAAAAAGACACAGATTGTGTTGTGTGCATGTGACAAAGAACAGTTCTCAACAGCCTCCTAGCTGGCTGAGGCTGCTGATGGTGGGGGGAGGCACTGTAGAGCTGGATGGCAGTTGGTAAAAATGAAACACCACCACAAACATTCCTTGACACACCAGGGTGGCATGACTGAAGGGGTGCATTGCATCGGCAGCACATCATGGAGAGGGAACGAGAGATGAAAAGATGCCCTTTTGGAAGAGCTCAACTATGAAGTGAGCCCTCACCAGCGTTAAATCTCCCACTGAAGCACAGGGGCAAGTTAGAGGAACTGTACAGTTGTGATCAAAAATAGCCGATGCACACTGTTCAGATTTCACAACTCATCACTTTAGAATGTCAGGACCACTTTGATGAAAGTTGCAAATGCGTCTGATGTTTAATTTCTGCAACAACACTCTTCACATCTATTGCAGCAGCATGCACTGTGGCACCTGCGGCGGAAATGAACACCACAGCAATCTAGGAACTTTCCAACTCCTGTTTAATTAAACGTGTTCCGCGCCGAAGACTTGAAGTTGCGCAAATCATGGCAAAATGTGTTCGAACCTGCAAAAACTGCACCCATAAGCGAGTACAGGACCCAGTTGCTCAGGACCAGGGATACAAGACAGTTTGTGTGAGGTGTGTCTGATCATGTAGGTGTGTGGCTTTCTTTCAGGACGTTTGAATGTGTGGGTGAGTGGCACAGTATGTACTTGAAGTAGGTACAAAACAATGGCTAACTGTAAAATGTGTCCATATTACTTCAGAGGCACAAATACAAACAGCTTTTTGAACAGAAGCGATGAAGAAAAAAAATCAAAGAAGGAGGAAAAAGTGGGGTTGGAGGGGCAGTGAAGTGTGTGTGGGAAGGGTGTTGAAATAAAACAAAACACCATTCATATGCATATAACCACACGTCCTTTCGCCCCGCTGCTGCTCTGCCTTTTTCTCGGACAATAGAGGAACGTCAATATTGTGTGGCCGTGGCATCAGACTTGCACCGGGGCAGGCCCTGCTTCACTAACAGCGCCCTGGGAGCAACTTGGCAGGATCAGTGTCTCTTCTCCTCTGGCTCTGTGGCTGCATGCAAAGGCTTTATGGCTGGAAGGCTGCTCGTGTCCTTGAGTGGAGATCATATGAGCTCTCCCCTCGATCACTGACCCTAACCCCCGCAGCCCGCCTCACGCACACGCGAACACACACATGAACAGCGTATAGTGAGCAGACACGTGTTAATCTGAGCAGAATTGCGGACGAGCTGAATGAACAATGAGGCGGATCTGTTTGATTTCCTCCGAGTGGTGAGAGGAAGGTTCAGCTTGACAGCTCAACTCCATCTTGGAGAATAGGGCAAGAAGCAGCAGGCATCAGCTTCTCATCCACACTCCTCCTTGTAGGCACATGTGCACACTTGCATGCACGTGCACACAGATATATATATATATATATGCATTTAATTCTTCATTTTTATTGAGCTACTAAGAACAGCTCAACATCTACTCACACTAATTTGAAATGTGAGCGCTAAAATCCTTTCCACTGGACAAGATGTTCACGTTAGAGCTTATGAAGCCACATACATGAACCCCATAATGTGCACGTGGACCACAGCTGCTGACTACATCTTGTCAAATGTATAATTTATTTGTAGGAGCAATGATGACGGAAGCCTAGAAAGTGGAGATGAGACAGGAGACAAGGCGGAGGACGGGGGAGGGTTGAGATAGAGAGGGTAGAGAGAGGAGAGGAGGGCAAGGAGGGGGGAAAGGAGGTAAAATGGGATGAGGAAAAAAGACGACTGGTCGAAGGATTACAGAGGTGGAGGAGGCAGAGAGGACAAAAATTGTGGAAAGACTGAAAAGGAAAATAAAGGGATGTGAGAGTAGAGCAGGACTAGAATGAGGGTGACAAAGGGGAGAAGAGCGATAATCAAAGGAGTGCAAGACAAGCAAAACGGGAGAGCGACAGTGAAAGTTATTATGAAAAATACACATCCCCGAAAGAGAAATGTAGTTGATATAAGCGCCTCATTCCAATGACTTACTGTCACACTGACATCAAGATAGCATTAGGGTTAGTAGTGTTAATGATGCAACCGGGGGCAGTTATCTACTATTCTGTTTTTCTTTGATTTAACAGAAGAAAACAGTAGAAAATGACAAAAGCTAGCGGAATGTCAAATTCAATACATCGGCGAAGAAAATTCTGAATTAAATACTGGATAAAAATCAAGGCCGGCTTGAGAGCATCTTCTCCTTGCACATATTGCCTAGGCTGTAATCGCTAACATGTTTTTGGGAATCACCAAAAACGATTAAATGGATTTCAAGCTAGTATTCAACAGACTGATGGTGGCATGGCAAAGTGATGGACAACATTGTGTCTCCATAGCATGTTTTTTGAGGCGTTTTGGAGGCATTGGGAACTAAAGGGTAAGAATCACAATTGTAATTTCTGCTATTGCAATAGATGGAACTGGTCTGGGATAGAGAGAATATCATTGCTAACTACTGGAGATGAGCATATATAATACTGGTACTATCATTTAATAACAGAAAACAAGTATTCACTATAATTGTTTAATTTGGCCTAAATTGCCTCAAGGAAACTAGAAACTACAAATTCAAACCATTTGTTGCTCTGACTTTCTCTTTAGGTTGTACAAATGGGTTTTGAATAGTCAGAATTGCGCTAATTGTGCCTTTCTCGCTTTTAGATATCTGAGGTAGGGTGAATGCTCCATCTAAATACTCAAGCACAGTGTTAAACAATGCAAGTCCTTCAGATGGCTGGTGGGGCAGGAAGAACTGGAAAGAACTTTTATTGACACAGTGTCAATAAAGCTGCCGTGCCAGATAGCAATTATTCTTACCGCTTAACTAACAGCAGTATTATGTACAGTGGTGCTTTAGTTCAACTTGTGTTGGATTTGTCCCTCAACTGCACTGGATGTACTATATCTTCACCCACACAGCCAAACTTCTGTGTGCATAGACCTGCACAGGGAAACTCATGCCGCTTGTATGTGGGTGTCAGGGGACAGCTCACCCATCATCTGCTACATAATGGCAACTCAGCAAGTCACACTCCTCAACTGCAGTGCAGCCATTCTCCATGCATGTTTTACCACTCGCAATAAAAGGAATACACCAAATATTTAGCCTAACATCTGATTGAGTTCACTTTGCGCAATGAGGTGACTAGTAACCGTTTCACCTCCAGTATTTATTTAGTTTCACCTCCAGTATTTATTTAGTTCACCATGTTTGATACCAACGGTTTAGCAGACTTTGTTTGATGGATAGTTCAAGCTAGCTTTGCATCCAAAATCAATATCCATGTCGTGCACTCAATACTGAACACACTGCAATGAAAAGTCTAGCAATGGTCTCGTTGCACAGCGGTAAGTTGATCAAAGGGCGAATTTCCCCAAAGTCAGTGTGTTCCCTTAAAAAAAGCATCACAACTAAGTTTGCTTCCCTTTTTTTTAAAATGACCATCTGCCTCACAATCTCTTGGCAACAAGTTTGGCAGAATATCTACCGTTACCAACTGTGGTCTTTCACTTAAAGTGTTTTTTTTTTTTTTTCAAGTAATGAGTCAACTCACACTTGAGGCAAATGAGACGTATGCATGAGGGACTGATGTTCCAGGCTTAAAGAGACACCTTGACATTCTGAATTTCTGTCTGCTGCTTTTCCGCCAAGCACTTGTCATACTGTGGTGTGGAGGATTCTGCATGGTGTTAGGTAACTGGAAAAAGGCTGGAAACATTGCCAACATTCATACCAATAGACACTCATTAGCTTGTAAGATAGAGGTGATTTTTTTTTCATTTTGAATTTTACCTATTTGAAGCAAACATAAATACAAATAGTTTTGCCTCATGACTTTTTATATTTGTAATGTGCAAAGGAGACACCATCTCATGAAATCTTCTGGTGTATTTTTCCACTGACATACCATACTGTCTTCCTGCTCATCTTGCCGCACATATTAATCTATGATTAACTGACCAATACGTTCGGTTGCCAGGGAAACTGAGAGATTGATAAGCAAACGAATGCAATGTGCCACAGTTAAGCACTAATTTATCTAATATGACTGAGAGAGCCAACTGAGCACTCATGTGCACTCACTTCCGCTCTAAAGACACCAGCCCGCACACACGCTCACACACTCACACACACACACGCACGCGCACACACGCACACACACACACAGGACAAGTCAAAATTCTTCAAGCCAGTCAAGAGTTGTCCTGTCAGTGTGGTCGTGTGTGTGTATGTGTGTGTGTGTGTGTGTGTGTGTGTGTGTGTGTGTGCCATCACACACACTTAACATGACTACATATTCATGGCATGCAGGAACAGCTGCTATGTTGTTTACCTGGTTTTGACTCTATGTGTGAGTGAGTGTGTGTCCAGCAGGACTTTTGAAGGGGGAAAGGGGAATGTAGCAGCCTGAACAGTCCAAGACATCAACCCAGGAGTGTCTAGACTTGGACTGCATGGAACTGTCTCCGTGGAGCATGTGAGCTTAAGCCTGACGCTGGGCACATGTGTGTGATATAACACATCACGTATCTTGTGTAAGGCTGGGTGCAGGTCCAGAGTGGGCAGCTATGCCTACAGTAGAGGTTAAGATAAGACAGAAACTGCCTCAATATGTAGGGGATTAGCATGCAGAGTGCCCACCCCTGGTCTCTCCCTCTCTTCCCTGACAAATTCTGCAGCTCTGGCATGACACAAAGCCCGCACAAGCATCCCATGCACAGGTTCTCTCCTCCTTTCACCACATCCACGCAGGTCAGCCAGCCCGTCAGTACACTCACAAAGCATGACACAAGAGTAGGAGATGGTGAGAGAGTGGGAGAGTAAGAAAGAGAGGTGCCATCAAGAGAGAAATAGCAAGAGTATGCCTGCTGCACACATGCCAGGTAGTCCGGTTTACTCCAATTTCTTTTTAAACACATGCAGCCCAAAAGAAGACAAAGATAAAGAGTGTGTGTGTGTGTGTGTGTATGTTTCAGGGCAGGACAAATGGCATCTATGGATCACACTTTTAGAATTGTGATTTACACCTGACAGAAAGAGAGACTGAGACACAGCCTAGCACGAGATGAGGTGCTTTCTCTCGTTGTTCGGATACAGTTGTGCTACCTCTCTCACTCTCTCACGCACGCACACACACACACATACACACACACACACACACACGCACAGCCAGAGTAATGAACAACAGATAAGCTTACCTTTGTAGTCACAATGCAGAGGCAGTCCATGGTACTGAGAACAAAATATTGGGGTGTATCTCAACCCCCCCAACCCCCCACAACAGAGGGCTGAGACCCCACACCCCTCTCCCCAGCCTGCCCCACTCCTGCTCTCTCTCGTCCTGCCTTTCCCCCCTTTTCTTTCCTTCCGTGAATCTCTTCTTTGACTAACTGAACCAGCGAGGGAAAGAGAGGATGGAGGGAGGGGGAAACATGAAAAGGGAGGGGGAGGGCCACAGGGAAATAGAAAGAGCGAGCAAGAGAGAAAGAGAGAGAAGGAGAGAGGGTGGTCTTAGAATTTTGTATGAGAGAGAGAAAGAGAGGAGAAAAGGGAAGGGGAGAGTATGTCTATTTTACAAGGCGAGAGACAAACAGGAGAAGCGAAAGGGGAAGGGTAAAAAAGAAGAGGAATGGGTGAATATGGATAGGGATGGAGAGTGGGAGGATGGAAATGGAAAGCAGAGGTGGTGGGGATGAAGGGGGAAATTCACACTGTGAAAGAAAGGGAAAAAGAGAAACAGAGAATAAGACAACGAAACAGCAGAGGATGGAGAGGGAGAACTGAGGGAGGGGACAGTGAAAGAGAGAGAGAAAAGGAGAGGGAGAGTGGGTGAGTGAGTCTGTGTGTGTGTGTGTGTGTGTGCGTGCGTGTGCGTGTGTGTGTGTGTGTGTGAGTGTGTGTGTGTGAAGACAGAAGGAATTAGACCGAAAGAAAATGTGTTGAGGAGGAGAGTGTGAATTACATATGCATCACAGAGAAAGAAAACACACCGCACTATGAGAACGACTTAAACAAGACAAACGGAAAAACAAGAGATTGCATAAACTGGATGAAACAATGAGGCATGAAGGTTTTTCTGCTTGTTGTAGCACTCTGCAGCTGTTGCCTTAGCAATGGTGCAGTTGTTGCCATGGCAATAGGCAGGCTTGTTGTCATATGGTTGCTGCCGTAGCACTGAAGTCTGAGCAAGGAACTCTGCATTGGCTTTACAGACCTGTACATCAGTGTGTGTGTGTGTGTGTGTGTGTGCGTGTGCGTGTGTGCGTGTGTGTGTGTGTGTGTGTGTCTTCATTCATTTTACATTGAGCAATATAGGGCAGAGAGCCAAGAAAGACATGGTGATTTAAATTAGTAATCAACAGGAATTATATCGTGAATTATTTGGATGTAGACTATCACTACACATCCACCCGGCTCCTCCAATGTGATTTTGTGTCTCCAATAACCATTTACTCTATAAATAATGACGGGTTGCGCGGTGTGCTTAATCAGTGTGTGAACAATTTTGTTCAGCATAAATAAAATGCTGTAAAAAATTTATGTATCGTCTTAGTTGTACACTCTGCCTTTAAGACTGTGGATTGTACCACTTGGGGTTGTGTAAGGGGGAATGTGTGCTTCGGTGTCTTTGCATCATCAGTTCTATAATTGTACAAAACCACTCCACACCCCACCCCCCCCTCCCCCACCCCATCCCCTTTCCAGCTCCCTACAATGCCGGAGCAATGGTGCAGCAATAAAGCAATTCTAAATGATGAACACACACTTGTTCCCTGGGGTGAAGAGGAAAATCTTGGATCGAACATACAGTGAAATACTACAAATTCTTGCATCCTACAGATGGTCACTGTCATAAATACATTTGCACACATGCTTTCATAAATACCAAGCTCTGCAATTGAATGCAGAGACAGGCTATATCTATGTATTACCTTCACTAGAATCTGTTTTTTTTGTTTAATCAACTGATGTTTTTTCTGAAATCTTCATTTTAATTACCTTCAGACTTCAGACTTACTAGAAACATAACTTACTAGGAGACGCTAGTCAGCAGCCCATTTGGAGTTTTTCACCAGAGATTAATGATTCAGTGATTCAGTTAAAGAAATATTTCATCTTTTTCTAACATTTATAGTTTTCAACTCACAGTAGTCTTATATTTGTTCAGGGTGGATACTGTACAGTAGAGGGGAATCCATAAATAGGGCTAGATTGTATTTATTTCCCAGGATGAAATATTAGTTTTTACTTTTAATAAACTAAAAAAAATAATAAATAATTATTTTGGACAACTTCTGTTTAACATGTGCCACATGTGTTTTAGTATTTTATGTCAGTATAGTCACTTTATAGTCACTTTCGCTACATAATGTAAATGCTAATACAAAAATTCTCTCTGGCATTGAGTGTAAGCGTCTCAGGACATATTAAGAAAAGGACATAGTAAGGTGCTTTTGTTGTTGCTTTTTTGCACACTGAATCCTATCGGAGCATGGAGTGCCACTGCCACTTGCACCAAGAGTTCAACACCCCTTCAAGTGGCAGCGTTGTCAAGACAATGGAAGAATCAAGTCTATAAACTATACTAGTGTACCCTACTGCTCTGTACTGTGCTGTACTATACTATACTATACTATACTATACTATACTATACTATACTATACTATCCTGTACTGTACTGTACTGTACTGTACTATACTATACTACACTACTATTACCAGAAAAAATGGGATTATGGGATTAAAAGATTACTGTTACTGTTAATTTAATGGTCATTGGTATTTATGAGTTCTGTTTCACCTCTCACCAGTCACATCTGTTGCAACTTAAGGTTTCTATTCTTCATTTGAACAGTTCTATACTCAACGATAAGGATAGATTGGGACAGTTAATGTGCCTTTTACCTGGATAGTTGACTATTACTTTGAGAGCTGCCCTCCTCTTCCACTACAAACCTTCCTTATCAACTAAAATATCTCTCACATACACATATGAAACTCTTATATACTAATTTGGCATTACTCACATACACATATGAAGCATGTAGAAAATATATATGTAAAAGTTTTAGAAGAAGCATTTTCTGTGTTGTCTAGGAATGGATGCAAGAACATTTTATGTGTGCGTAAATATTTCAGTAGTGAATTGAGAGCAATTCATGTTTATGTGAATGCATTAGTAATGAATTCAAGTGCATTTGTGTGTGTGAGAGGTAATGTAGTGACTGTGACAGCTGTTTATGCCTATTTGAGAGTTAAAGTGGTAAATATGAGAGTTTTTTTGTGCATGTGAAAGGGAAAGTTTGAATTATGGGCCTTACAGCACATCTTAGTATTCTGTCAGAGAATGATCTTAATATGGCTGACCTGTTTACCATATTATATAATTCTGCTGTGGAGTTGGAAAGACGGTGAGCAAGGAGCTCTGCACCCACAGTTGCTTTGCTAAACTTTACTATTCTCATATCCTCTAAGCTATGAGTCCTCTTTTATATACTATGCACAGTATAAACCATAATTGTCACAAAAATGACTTGCGGGGAGAACAGTACGGTATGAATGATATGGATGAGAAAAAATATCTAAAACACACAGACCTTCCGCTGCCTCTCCAACGCCCACACACGTGCATAGGCACACACACACAGACACACATACCTTCACAAGCCCACACTGTTAAAAATATTTCACACTAGAAACTGCAAAGAGGATATCATCCCTGTGAACTAGCTGGAATACCGAGAGCATTTTCTTTATAATTTTGGAAAAACACTCACCATTAAGTATATAGCCTCCATCCTCTTGTCCCGCGTTGCTTAAGATCAGTCTTTTGGCTCTCTGGCATGCCTCTGACCAGAAAGTAGGCCAAGGACGAGTACTGGTCATTTAAACAGGCTGAACCCAAGTGGAACATCCAGATCATGGGGATGACTGAAAAGTGGCCAAATTTATCTTTAGCAGAGCCCAATGGCACAATTAGTGCCATTGGGCAATTTAATTACAACTAATTTATCCAAATTGACATATAAGTAATTTATGCCATTGCTATAATAACATTTTAGAGAATCAGGGCAAAAGCACATACTCTGAAAAGTGTTATTTTGATACAAGATAGCTGATATTTCAATGAAGAATACCTAAAAATAATCTCTAATAAATGAAATTAGTTAATACCTTAAGTGAAATGATGCAAACTTGTTTTATCTTTCCAATCTTTAAATATTATTGCCTTTGATGGCTTACCAGGAAATTCCTTGAGACCAGAGACCGGGGAAAAATGATGAGGAAGCAGAAAGCCATTTCTGAGACTTACAGCTGTCAAGGATAAGAGCCACCTACAGGTGTCCAAGCACATTCCTCTCAAGGAAGTGTCACATCTTGGGTGCTGTTTAGGAGCATTACCGTGAAGGAGATTTGTGCTGCAGCTAGCTGGGCTTTCCTGCTTTCATGGTTGCTGCATGGGGAACTGGTGGGTTCTTAGTGCAGGTGATGTAGGTAGGTTGGACAATATGTGGGTTCTTTGGACAACAGGCTGCTGGGTTTTTTGTGTGTCCCAAGTAAAATGTTGACTGATTTGGCTGGCGTATGTAACCTCAGTCTTATAAAGGAGATACATCACCAGGTTGCTCTTGCACAGTTTATCTGTTTGATGGAAGAATGCTTTGGGGCTTCTTAGATGTTTATATAGCTGTAGGGCTGTGCACCTGCTAAGCCTTGAAAGATGTGAACAGGGCCTCAGTGTTTCACCCATAAGAGGGCACATCCCATGCGAGATGTCTTCTACATCTCCTCCTGAGAATGGAGATCATGTTACCAATAGTTTTTATCAACACTGTCAGACATTTTGTTAAAACATGATGTCCCCCCAGTTTTCTTCTTTTTTCTGCTCCATTGAAATTTTGGACAGGGCAAAGTGATGCTCAGCACAACATCACATAAGGTTAGCTAGCACTGTACAACATCACATAAGGTTAGCTACTTCAGTACAACATCTCATAAGTTTAGCTAGCTCAGTACAACATCCCATAAGGTTAGCTACCTCCGTACAACATCACATAAGGTTAGCTATCTCGGTACAACATCCCATAAGGTTAGCTACCTCGGTACAACATCACATAAGGTTAGCTATCTCAGTACAACATCCCATGAGGTTAGCTACCTCAGTACAATTTCTCATAAGGTTAACTAGCTCAGTACAATATCCCATAAGGTTAGCTACCTCAGTACAACATCCCATAAGGTTAGCTTGCCGCTGTACAATATCCCATATGGTTAGCTAGCTCAGTACAACATCTCATTATGTTAGCTTGTGCTGTACAACATCCCATAAGGTTAGCTCATGCTGTACAACATCCCATAATGTTAGCTAGCTCAGTACAACATCCCATAAGGTTAGCTAGCTCATTACAACATCTCATAAGGTTAGCTAGTTCAGTACAACATCCCATAAGGTTAGCTTGCAGCTGTACAATATCCCATATGGTTAGCTAGCTCAGTACAACATCTCATTATGTTAGCTTGTGCTGTACAACATCCCATAAGGTTAGCTAGCTCAGTACAACATCCCATAAGGTTAGCTCGTGCTGTACAACATCCCATAAGGTTAGCTACCTCAGTACAACATCCCATAAGGTTAGCTAGCTCATTACAACACCCCATAAGGTTAGCTTGCGCTGTACAACATCCCATAAGGTTAGCTACTCCAGTACAACATCTCATAAGGTGAGCTACCTCAGTACAACATCTCATAAGGTTAGCTACCTCAGCTGAGTTGCCGAAGGCGTTAAGGTACATTTGGCATGATATTTCAGTGCTCCAAAACACACTAAAACCACCTCCTTACACCACTTCAAAGTTCATTACTATATTACTATTATTTGAACCACTAGAGGATGTAACTGTGCCATGATTTGCACTGAATTTACAATGTCCACAAGCTGAAATGGGAATTTATTGGTTTTTTTTTTAGTGTTTGTCCTTCTAAATTGTGAATTATTACAGGAATGCTAGTTGATTTAAGAACTCAAGTTTTATTCTTATGCCTATCATATGGTCATCGTTATTTGAGAACATGAACAACAAAACTAAAATACTTGGTAGAACTAAGACCCCAATCTGTGATGTAACTGCTTAGTTTATTTAGTTTCCTTACCCTTTGTATAATAACTCAGATGATTCTGTTTCTATGTAGCACAAATACGGCTTATTGTTTTCTAAACTAAAAGGAAAGTGAAAGTTACTAATGTGTCATGTTCATGTTGTTGATGACTGATGTTGCTTTTGAATAGGCTAATTTTTTTAGGCTTTCATATACAGTGTGGCTATCAAAAGCTCTGTCAAATGTACTCTATTACGTAAGTTGCTGTATTTGATAGAAAATATCCAGTATCCCCACACTGGGTCTAAGGCTGTGGCATTACATGGAGTTGAATGCCATCTCCTGGTTAAATACTGTACTACAATAAATAGGTCTAAAATCTACATCTCACAAAACTAATTCTTAATTCTTATAATATTTTTTATTTGAAAAAATTGCTCATCCTGCATCTAGACAGAGGTGGGACCAACTTGTATAACTCTGACAGTAACAGATTACTGTACTATGAGATTGCCTCAGCACTACCGTACATGTTACCTAATTGTGACATCACATGTTCATGATGTCACAATTTTTAAATCTGTTACATCATTTGTTTGTTTGCTTGTTTTTAATGGAATTTTTTAAATCACTGACATCATGCAAACCTAACTCTCCATTACAACACGTGTGGGGAAGTGATGGATGTCTGTTGTTAAGATTAAATTAAAAAAAATTTAAAAATTGAATTAATTAAACTACAATAATAAGACACCCTACTCAGCAAAACTGCTGATTTACAAAAGGCTCTTGCCCTGCGATAGGAAAGAGTACCAAGTAGAAAAATATGGGAGATAACGCTGGGTAAGAGTTACAAAGTAGGGACAAAAAAAGAACAAACAAAAAATTAAAAAGCACAGTAATTACTGAGAAATATGATGAACAAAACAAAATTAAAATAAAGTGCCTGACAAAATGTGAATATATCAGAGATTTGATAGCATCAAATAAATGTATAATCTGTATTATCATTCTGTGTCTGTCTATGACCCTGTGTGCACATGCCTTAAACCCACCGTTTGCCTGCAATTGGATTTTCAGTGAGACATTTTGGGGTGTGTACCATTAGCTGTGGGTGTGTTGTATAGCTATTCGCTGTCACAGTGGAGGGAAATCACAGCAACAATGGAGGAAAGCAGTAAGGCACAAAATCTTTTTTTGTCATGTATTGCCAGTGTTCGCTGGTTGCTTCTTCCACACCAGTGGTGGCTTTATGGATGCTGGTTACCTCAGCTCAGGTTAGATGCTGTTTCAAAGCAGACAGCTCATTAAGATGAGGGACAGGATTTGTAGCGTGAACTTGCACATCTGAGTGGAAGGAGGGCGGGACTAACCATACATTTCTGCCTTCAAGGTGAAGAGTTGGCCAAAGCATGGGTGACACCAAGGCAAGTTGATACATGGGCTGGCCTGTAGCAAATAGTTGTGAGCACCAAGTTAAAGTTAGAAACAACATGAGTGAATAATGCCTTGGCTAATTGTAAGCTGCAGCACTGCTTAGCTTCATACGTAGGTGAAAAGAAAATCATCCAGATGGCTGTCACCTTTATATTCAACACATGGGAGGATTGGTGTGTATTGCCTGCCCCCAGCAGAATTTCTGCCTCCCTCTCACAAGTTTTTTAACATTTCTATACTTGGCAGCAGTGCCGAAATTTTCAAATGCCAGGATTGTAGGATTTGATAAGTCAATGTTGAACTGCACATGAACCGACTGCTTTATAGAACAGCTGATGGCCTTATTGATTACTTTAACTCCCACATTCTCCCAGTCACATCTTCCCAGTCCTCACTTTTTTCTGGCCAGAGAGACTCAATAAAAGGTGTTAGTATTCCCCGTTTTGCAGAACTTCATCAGGTGACAACACATTGAGGATGCTAATGGAGAGTTATTCTTTTGTCCATATAAAACAATGGTAGTCAGGCTTCATGGTGGGCCCAGCCACCTGCAGAGACAGTGGGCAAACTGCCTCTCAAACACCAGTAGTTGACATCAGGATAAATGTGAGGATGTCAAAGTCCAGGCTTTGATTTCATCTCACATTCCTTATGTGTCCACCACCACCCACCACAACTCTGCCAACTAGTCACCTGAATGGGCACTGTGTCATTCAGGGTCCAGTAAAAGGTCTTGGCAAAGCTTATGACAGGTTTGTCAGTGATGGATGAAGCGGAGTGCCTCCTAGGGAGAAGCCAAATAGGTTAGCCACTTTTTCCCACCAACACCTGGAATTTGCTTGCTTGAAGAACAACCATTTCCAGGTAATGAGCTTCTTAAGGCCTTTGGAGGAACCATTTGCAGCCCTGCACTGGTGCAGTTATCACTGTCAGGTCATCCATGAAAGCTCTGATGGGGCCTGTTGGAGGACAGTTTTTTTTGGAAGGGCAAGGATACTGAAATTGTCAAATCAACTGTTGAATTTATCCAAGAAACTTTAGGGAATTTATGAATTTGCACTTGTCAAGATGGAAGGCTTTCATGTAAAATGTTTACATCTACCTGACATTTTGCAAGAGCAGCATAACTAGATATATTGTGCATACATCATCCTCTATCTTTACTGTAGTTCTCTGCCCTAATTCCCCTCACACATCTTATAGCTGTTAGCTAGCTAAGTGCACGTTACTTCATTCAGCTGCCGAGCATTGTCAAAACAAGCTGGCAGCTCAATGATCAGTTTTTATCGAGCACAATTTGGTAAAATCTTTGTCAACTTCTTAATTGTTATCAAGCCTTGAGTGAAAAGAGACTATATTATCTTAGATAGGCAGAGTGGCATCATAACATTTCCGTCTGATTTACCATTGTTCATAACTGTGTTTGCTGTCACAATGCTGCCAGTGCTAACTTTAAACTTACGTAATGTAAATCTATTTGCTGAAGCATTGTTATGGTGAACGTGGCAAACAGGGGCAAGGTCAAGCATGAATCGGCAGAGAGAAGTGAGGGTCAGCCTGAAGAAGCAACAACTGGCACTTTACTCAGGTTAACATCCGTATACCTGTCCCCTGTTCTCTTAGTAGGTGGTAGAGGCCTGGGAGAGACGGACAAGAGGCCTTGAGCTAAAAGACAACTCAAGAAACCTGTTAATCATTTATATTACTTTGAGTGTTGTCCAAAGAGGGCAGCATTTATGTTACCTAGACTGTGTTCCCAAAAGGGAGAAGTACAAAACAGTGCTATGAACTCTCCCCGGCATCCTTGTTCCTGTCTGTGTCCAACCCTGAACTGATACAGGTCTAGGTCTAGCCCGAACGGCCTCAAGATGTCGCTGCACCTAATATGCATGTACAGTACTTGCATCTTGGAAGAAATCTTGACAACATACCGTGCGTCAAGTAGCCTCAAGTCAAAAACCTATTGTGCCTTTCTTCTTAAGTGTATATAACACAGATTTATGTCAGTTCCAATACTTGTGTCAGAGTACCCAAACTATAGTGAATTGTTAAAAGACATATCTGGTTTTACAGATTGTACTTTTTTTGCACTAAAATCGTTAAAGTTAAACGATATGAGTCATGGAACAGTTGGTGCCATCCTGTAAAGAGCAAGAGCTATTTTGTCTCACCTCACAAATGCAACACATCCAGAATAAAATAAGTTGATTTCTGTACAGTCTCACAGCACATAGATAGAAACATGGGGGAGTTACAACCCAGAAGCAAGGGGAAGGGGAAGGGAAGTCTCAGTCTGTGATCAGTTATTTTGAGTGTAATTTTAAAATATAATATATTATAAGCTTTGTCATTAACATGCTGCATGACCATAAAAAAGTAACTTGACAGGTCAAGAATTATGTTGCATAGTCAGGAAGACAAAATGATAGCTACCAAACTAACGTTAGCACACTGTAACATTCTGTGAGTCTCAGTCTTCTGGGTGCAGCCAGTCTTGAAAATGTCAAAGAAGTGCTGTGCACCTTTCTGCACTGCAAATACACGAATCTCTCTCTTCAGCAACAGTGTCGGAAAATATATGCTTATGCAACAAGATGCAATAAGCTTTAGTTAGCCTGTTAGCATTTTAGTTGTTGAAGACAAGTGCATTTTAATGGACATGCATTTGTTTCTCAAAAATATAAAATGTGACAGAGGACACAAGTCAAAGATGGTGTATTTATTGTTGTAAAACCGGAAAGGAAGGAAGAAACAGAAAACATGAATTTTAACTTTGGTCTGAATGGGGCGTCTCTGTATATGGTGTCTGCTTTCCTCTTCATACCGGTCCAGCCTGAAAAATGATTTTCTGTATTTCTGCCAAAACCATGACAAAATCTGATAGTGGACACTTGCAGAGGAGGGAAGCGTCTCGCGTCTGACTGACTGACCTGAATTTGTTTCTTGATGACCATGGCACTGTGGGAGGCCGCTGGCCGCTGGCTGCCTCCCAATCCAACACAAGGGCAGTCACATTTTCTTGATGCATGCGCAGATACACTATGTAGGTCATTACCAAGACCTTGGGTGTCACTGGCTTCTGTTGTAGCCGTGGAATAATTGATGTATCTTATGCAAGACTTTATGTATCCTTAGTATAGAATTTAGTGTTGGTGTGACATGATGAACTGTCTAAGTGCCTTGTGTGATCTAGGTCAGAAGTTCATATATGAATGCTGCATTATCTTGTGAGATGTTCCTATATGAATGTATGGATTGTGTGAAACTATACTGAAAGGCCTGTCTCATGAGTCCTTCACACAAGTACTTTCACACACTACACATTGTTCAGACTAATGAGTAGAATAACCTTGTAGATGTGTAGAAACTACCCCCCTTGTCCTCCCTTTCTTTATAATCTCTGTTCAGATGTTTCCCTGGCAGAGCGCTCAGCTTCAAATAAATATAAGTAATTCATGACTTGAAGACTCTTTGTCAACCTCTGAATGTATTCAACAAACTGGCGTTGTGGACAGTATCTCAATCACTAACTTCCCATGTGAGTGTGTCTTGACATGATCCATAACCAACTAATTTGAAGAGGTTTATAATCGAACCACATCAACATGCATTTCTGAGTGATAATCAGTGTCTGAGGCGTTGCTCGGGAAGTATGCGCCATACAAACTGCCTCTAAGGGTACGCGAAAGAAAGTGAGCCCCTTGAGAAAGTGAAAAGGACAATGAACAATAAATAAGTTAATGATTGACTTCCACACACATATTGCAACATGTGAAACATTTTGACTGATCATACCTCAACCACGTCTTGAGTCATCATGTACGAGTCTAAAGTGGAGTCATTTCCCCATGTCCCGAATAAGTTGCAAGTGATCGAATTTGTGATTTACGTTGTACTCTAAGTCATAATCACTTGAATCTCTGTCAATCAGAAGGTTCAGTCTGAGGTGCCTGATTTATAACTCAGGTTTATAAAGTCTGATACATTCTACTACTTTCTACATCCTGAATTGTCATCTTACTATTTCTTTTCCTTTGGGTAGGGGATTATTCCCATAATACCCATATATAATAAAGTGTAGCAACATGAAGTTGGGATTGCTTCTAATTCATGTGGTGAGCAAGAATTTGCATTCCCTCAATCTCTTGTTTTTCCTCCCTCTGCAGAGGATACACACTTCTAACATGAAGTATGTTCCACAATCCACCACTGCATGTGACGTGCCATCCAGACGATCCAAAAAATAAATCAATTACAAAGAAAGAATATGCATATAAGTCTAAGTGGGTCACTAGGTATGGCATATAGGCTTCTCCCAGTTGTTATAGTAATGACATGGGAAACGTACATCAGTGATTTCTTGACTTTCTTCACTGTGTTCTCATATTACCTTTGGGGAAATAAGTTACACCAATGCTAAGAAAAGATTCTCTGCTAAGAAAGATTGGCTTGCTTTTTCCCTTATCACCTGATAGGTGAATTTATAGACTGAGACATGATAATTACATTTAATATGATTAATGTGCTATATGCTGGTATCATTGTATATTAACTCATTCATATTCACTTTTAACATTTATAAATGGTTTAACTATGTAAACTCTCTGTAGGTTAACTCTTATAAAGCACCCTCAGGGTCCACAGGGTCTAGGGGATACTGAAGGAAGAAACATCTGGTATTAGGACTGGAATTGTCTCAGGGCTGTGTGGAGACAGCCACGAGTAGTGGTCCCTGAGACACATATGGAAAAGATAGCCAGCAAGGGATGAAGTCATGTCTTTGGAATGTATACATTGACCCTATATAAGATCCTGCAGTTCCTTTGTTAGACACAGACTCATGCTTTGCCTTGTTTGGTGATGTTCGTCTCTGTCCACACGTGTGTATTAAACTGCTTGAACTAAGATGAACTTGGGGCCTACTCTCATTTCACCTAGTTTGACTACGAAGGAAGAGAATCCCAACTTTCATCCCCCATTTATAGTTTTCCACCAGGTGGGGTTGAAAACAAGGCAAGTATTCAAAGTGGTAGCTTGAGAAGTGTCAGCTCAGTTAACCTAATCACAAACCAGTGTTTTTTGGGGTTTGAGCTGGTTAGCCAACAGGCTAACTTAGCAAAGTAACTAATGTTAACATGAATATGTAACTACTAGTAACTACTAGGTACTGGACATCTTGATTACTTACTGATGCATGACCAGCAGTCATCAGAGTCACTCTAAGGAAAATCTTGACTTTACTTCCTGCCTCACTGGAATATAGAAGAAAAGCCATGATGTTGCCCTCTAGTGGTGGCATTTAAAGCTCAGTGGGAAAAGGCTTGACCTTTGATGTAAAATTATATAGCCATTATATTACAAGGTACATTGTATTAGCCATAACAAGACTTCCATTTTCATATAAAAAAGAACCTTTATTGACTGGAATGACCTATGGGCTGCTAAAGATGAAAATAAGGTATTTTAAAATACCTCAAAATAGCTGTTATGTTTACATTTATGTAGTGAACTGTTCCTGAATTACTACTTTGAATTTGTCAGTGGTAAAATTGACAAGGACTTTCTCAGCAACCAGTAGCAGCTCTAGTCACTTTCCCTCCCTATAGATTTGCCACCAGCAACAGCTTCAATTCACTCTGTTGAAAGGAATTCCAGTGGTAAAGTTTTCAAACTGAGGTCGATCTTAGTCCTCCAAAATGTGAAGCATGTTAATACATCTATCTATTTAAATAGTGAAAATTGGACAGTTGAACATTTTGTCAAAACCACAAATTGTTTCCCCATTGTAACAAAAAATACAGAACTATGACTCCAAAACAGATTTTTGTACACAATTATGTATAAGGTACACAACCTGACTTTTGTAAACAGGGGTGCTACATTGCAAGTGAACCCTCCCTCTATGCTCATTGTGGACGGGGAACAATTGTAAAAAGAACAATACATTAGTAAAGTCGAGTGGTACATTCTGAAACTTCAGTCAAAACCAAGGCAAAGTAAATGCTATTCTTTTTGGCAATGTTTTATTTATTGTTGTACATATGTGACATTTTAAATATATAGTTGTGTTGACACTATAGCTGACACTATCACAATTTGTACCAGACCAAACAATGGATCGTTAAAAAGCCATATTAGCATTCCAAATATACCCTATTACAGCAGTAGAGGTCAAGGGTCAAGTGCTGTTGAACTAAGCAGCATGAAAATATAACTGTTAGGTGATATGTACAGTGTGAACTTTTCCTCTCCAGTTTACCTTTTTACTTCCTCAATAGACAAATTCAGTTGGCAGTTGGTGCTTTAACTCCATGCATCAATCCTATATGTACAAATCTAGCTGTTTTTGATTCATGTTTGAACCTTGAGACACACACTGAGAAAGTCCTCAGTGTCCTCAGTGATTTTTCACTGTGGAACCCTGCAAACATTATCTATTTTGTCTTTTGAAGACACTGAGAGACTTAAACGCAGCTTTATCATCATGACTTGACGACTGTAATAGCCTGCTCTGCTCTATCAAATGTCAAATTGTGGCACGGTTCCAGACTGTTCATAATTCTGCTGCGAGGTTATGACTAAAGACATCTCACAGGAGCATATTATCTCTATTTTAGCTTCCCTACACTGGTCCTCTGTTAATGTAGTGTAGTCTGAAATCCTCAGGTGACTAGGTGACTGGGTTTTTTTGTCATAGAGGCCCGAGGCTAAGGAGGCTACCTGAGAAGCTTTTTTTTTCAATCCATTTTAAAAACATATTTTCCAATCTTATGAATTTTAAAACATATTTTTACAGTCAGGCTTTTACATTTAATAATAATAATTTTACCTGTTATTATTATTATTATTATTATTATTGTTGTTGTTGTTATATATACACACACATATATATACATACATTAAAGCCTCACTATATATGTATACATTTTTATCTATTATATATGTGTGTGTGTGTTTGTGTGCATGTGTGTATGGACATGTAACATTTTTACCTTTTTTTTGCTGCATTTGCCTATTTTATTGTTTCCGCTGTCCTGCCACTGTATGCAAAAAATATACTGGGTGATCATTCAGTGCACATTTACTTGCCTAATTTTACTTTTATTTGCCTGAAAACTAATTAAATTAAATAAGGAAATATAGTGATAGACAGATACATTCATAGATAGATACATTTACATATGAATGTATACACACATAATTCATATTCTACATTATTACTCTAAATTATTAAATATACATTTTGTTTGTCTTAGCAGGCCTGTTACTAAAATTTTATGGAACAAAACAGCATGAAACAAAGGATTCGATGCGACTGAAAAATTATGACTCTCCATAAGCCCATAGATATATAAGACCTATCAAGCAAAACATTTTAAGTATTGTTCCAGGAAGATACAATACAGCACTATACAGACTGAGCAGTGTGGGGAAATGTGTAGAATAATCCCAAAAGGACATAAGCCTGGCTGTTTTTATGGACCTTAAAAGCTTTTCGGAGCTTAATGTACTGTCGTATTTGCAGTCAAACAAGTTTGGACTGGTAGTAAATTTCATACTGTGTCACTGATTAATGTAGGTCAAAGTAGGTGACGGAAGGGTGTCCTCCCTTGAACCCACAGTATAAAGCCATATCACAATCCTGCAGATGGCGCGCACAGTCAACTCACAGCTCGTGGTGCTGGGTATATCCGTATGTAGCCGACCCTACTTGAGAGATGGCGATTGTCTGAAGCGACACCCTATGTCTTCCTTCACAAATTGAATACAAGCGAAGTTATAGCGTGCCAATGTAAAGACAGCGAGCTTTTGCATAGGTGCAGCAACACACGCTCTCTTCAAATGTTGGAGGCAGGAAAATAATACAAGACGGAAAATAACAGAAAATCGAGTGTAATCTTTATTAGCCTATTTGACCTATTTGTGTGTAAAAGCTCGTCATTCAAGACGACGTGAAACACTGAACATCTTGTATCGTCGGGCTAAAAAAAACAACAAAACAGCGTTAATTTATTAATTCACAAATATTAAACCGTAACCTCGGCATGGCTCATTATTATAATCTAAACTACAGACAAGCGTGTGCGTATACACGCACACCTGTCACTGTCTAGACAGGGAGGGGGCACTAAGGCGGTGGGTGCGGGGGGGATCCCACATGACCCATTACTGCTTTATTCTATGCCAGCCAGAACATATCTGAAGGCATTGGATAACGACAAAAAAAATCAACAACAACAAGAGAAGAAAAAAAACAATCGCTTTACCCAATCTGATTGGCCGACTAAACCGACACCATTTTTTCCTGCTAACTCGAGGTCAGCTCGGGACGTTAAAAAATAAATAAATGAGAAAATAGAAATGCGTAGAAAGTAAAAGACACGGCAGACAATCTAGCTTGTTGGTACCAGAAATGATTGGCAGCGCTCCTGTCCAATAAGAAGCCGTAATCCAGATGGGGTTCTCTACTGGCAGCGACGTCAACCAATGCAAAGTTCAGACGCGTGATAGACACATAACTGGCAGTTCCCCCGTCCTTTTGATCTAGATTGGGGATAGATTTAAGAGTTCATTCAGTTCGGGGCACATTGCATATTAACAATTTTGAATAGTGGTCTGTTGGCCGTACACGTCCCCCATCACAGTAACATGTCGGGTCTGTGGGTGACGTGACAGCAACATCACAGCGAGCGAACGTAGAAACGCTTAAATGGCTGTGCGGCTTCAAGACCCACGACGGGTTTAATTTGAAAATATGTTGTACAGTGCTGGAGTAAACTTGGACAGAAGGGACATTACTACTACTACTACCATTACTACTACTACTGTTTCCAGAGAGCCGTAATGGAGCCGGTTTCACCGTCCCACTGTGCTCTCTCTACGATTGGGGCATAATAATGTTGACCGATTTATGATCCAACCCAAGACAGTGCACTGTTCTTCCAATAGCAGCTTTAAGTGAAAAGGCGTGCCTGCCTGCCCCCCCTTCCCCACCCCTCAAAGTACTCGATGTATAGTTAAAAAATGGGAGGGCACACTTGAACCGAGGTCCTCTATGAAGGTAGGCTGCAGCGTGTGTTTATTGATGAGATGAAAAGAAGATGGAAGTGAGAAATGAAACAAAGTAAAGGAACATAATAAAAACTAGAAGCTTTGTCGGGGGAAAACCGGGGGGAGCCGTGGAAACGCTGTCGCCACTTTATTGAACGAGCTTCGGACTGCAGGTAAGAAATTGAGAAAAGTAGGGGAAAGGGACGGGTTTATAATGTATGTAACGCTGTTATTAAGGGGAAGAAAGACAGTAATTTCCTATATGAAAGATTTAAAAAAAAATCTTACTGACTTTGTGGTTGATATGCACGAAATACCATTCACTTCCATGTAGTTCCCATTGGCTTTACCAACCAAATATTAAGCGATAGTGTACAACATTTTCGGAAACTTCATTCTTTGGGGAGATCTTAAGAGATTCAATAAATTGTTAACGTCAATACGAAATGAAATGGGTTTGAGGGGAGGGAGCGGGGCTCAGTTTTGACTGCCAGGCTTTTTGTTGTCCATAAATATTTCGACTACAAAAACGCGCTGCCCTGGCATGACGCAAGTTGCCCGTCTGTCATTATTCTCAACATGCTCCTTTACCTTTAGCCCTATACTTTCGGGTTTGCTTGAGAGCCGGGCAACGGGCACTTGAGAACAATACTCTCATCAAAACTGTTTCGTAGGTCTGTTTCTTTCAATCAGCCGAAGCCGAGCGATGCTCACAAGCTGCAAGCTCACATTTTACACATTATAAGCCCGGAACAACTGTGGCAGCCCGACGTGCGCATTTGTTTTTTAGGTTATTTGAATTAGAAAAAACAGGGTTTCCCCATTGCAATTCGCCCGTATATTATCCTTAGAAGCTTATTTCTTCAATCCATTTCAATTCCTTTAACTTGCCAAGAAAGCGCTGGTTTCGATGTGTGAAATACACCATTATAACAGTAGCTCATACAGCGCTTTTACTGAGACAGACGTCTAGCCTACATTTTCTTCTCTGAATTAATAGAAATATGGTGTGGTTTGTCAAATTAAGTTACATTAAGGTCTGCCCAGTAGACAGAGGAAGGCTGACCAATATGTAAGCATGGTATGTTGAGTTAAAAAAGACACTGCTGTTTCAGTTTCAGTGATAAATCAAAACTATCCAGTGAGACTGTAGTCTGGATTTTGGTGCCGTGTTTTAGCAAATGAATGGTCACTTTGATTGTCGCAATACGCTTTGCCTTGTATGTTAAAATGATTACGATGGCTGGATGTTTTGACAAAGGATGGCCTAGATCTGGGTCGATGCTGTGGTTTAATTAAAGTTGCACGAGACAGGCTTCCTGCGTGCCTTTTGAGACATTTTGTTGCAAAATTTTAAGTGTCAACTTATGATGCCTTTGCTGTCCGCCGATTAGGTTACAGCATTTAGGTTAGAGGTAGCTCACCACTCGAATAAAGTTGCGAGAAACGATTTGTATGTTCAATCTTATTGCAAGTGATATTAAACAGTAGCCTCTAGCAAGTAACAACCGAAATGCACTGAAGGGGCCTTGGCGAGTTAAAAGAGTAACATGTCAATCACATTCTTTGGGTTCCATCTATCCGTCTTTGTCGTGTGTCTCTGTGTGTGTGTGTCTCTCTCTCTCTGTGTGTGTGTGTGTGTGTGTGTGTGTGTGTGTGTGTGTGTGTGGAGAGAGAGATAGAGCGGGAGAGCGTGCGTGCATGTGTGTGGCAAACAGATGTTCCCCCATAACGCTATGCTTTGTCAAATGAAGAGCAATAGGCTACTGCATATTCTTATGTCCATTATGAATGGGATTAGCAGTTCATCAAATACTTTCTATAAGACAACCCCCCCCCCCCCCCCCCCCCTTCCGCTTAACAAGTGCATATTTCGTCTCTGATTAATAAGAACATGCCCGCATAAGAACATGCCTGCCTAGCCCAGAAGTTATTTGCTCAGTGCATTAATCATGCCAGAAATCGTTGTGGCGTGGTCATTGAAACAATTTCCCCATGGGCTAAGGTACAACAAGTATCACGGGTTCATCTTCACACAGGTGAGCGTGTGAGCGCACCAGTGCGCGGAGCTTCTACAAGCTCAGAAGTGATCTATATGGATGGCACTTGTGTGTGAAAGAAATACTACTTTTTAGGACACACCTATTATACATACAACTAGTGTTCATATCTACATAATACAATCATCACCTTTGTTGTGATGACTTTCTAATTCGGAATGTGTTTCCACTACACAAATGGGTTTTATAGGCTAGGTTATGTAATTGATGGTTATTATGTGCTGGGTCATTTCTTCTTCAAATGACTACAGCACATGCAGCCCACTGTAGCATAATGCAACATGCTCACATGTTGATGTAAGAGAAGCGCTGGGTGTAACTAGAAATCTACACTATGAATTCCACCACATGGATTGTTAGGTTGCATGAGGGAGGATAATAATACAGTAAAGATTGACATTATCACAAGGTAGATAAGGCATATTGGGTTGAATCCCTCTCACTGAAAAGAAACCCCACATATGTGTTACCCAAGTTAACACATATGTTTTGTCATTTCATTGTTTGCTGAATAGGAGAATAACGTATGTGTAAGTGATTTCCATGAAGTGTGGGCTTGATAAGTCTAAAACCCTTGATTTGATCCAAGCAATGAGGGTGTATCTGGAAAAGGGGAGACAGACATTATGAGCCTTGGGTACGTTTGTAGTCCAGAGTATCAGGTGCCCATTTTCATCTATGTAAAGACACCAATGAACATTTATATGTATATATTCCACTTAATGTTAATATTCATAATGTCTGAGCCACAGCCATTTGCCCGCTTTCTATGTCAACGTTAAAGCCCGCCCACAACTTATGAATATTAATAAGCACGTCTGCAGCCCAAGGAGACTCATTAATATATGAAGGAGACATAGCAGATATAGACTTACTCAACTGGTGACTCCACCTTTTTAAGAAGGAATGGAGAGATATGAAGCAGTTATTGGAATAATCCCCGCCCAAAAATCGTTCACACTTTCTCTTTAGCTTCAGTCAACCACCCTTCACTCGTCATCTAAACTGTATGTGAGTTTCTCCCTCACGTCACATTCAGCAAGTTGGATTTCACATTTTCTTATTTTATTCCCATGACAAGTGCCTTTTCATTGGTTATAGTTATTGACCAACAAAATAACTGAGAATTGCACCCCTACATCGTCCCACTTTTTCATTGTTGCAACTATGACGTGTCCGTTCAGTTTTGAATCATGTAACCTTTCCGTTTAACTTGTTAACTGCTCTCACTTGATAATTCATAAAAGAATACCATGCAATATTCATGGAATTAGTGCTTCCTTAGAAGAGATAACTGACAGAAACAATTGTCTTTTGTATTTACACAGATGGCTGGTGATTATCCAAAACAATTGATTCATGAAACTGAAATGGAAGATTTTTTTTATGCCTTTGTACTTTATTGAACAGTATATTGTGGAGAGGACATGGGAGAGAGTATGTAATGTAGGTCATGAGTGGAATTCCAGTTAACAACCTTGTTATTTCATTTTGTTAACCTTAGTCCAATGAATCGTGTGGAGCTGTTCCTTGTTCTGTGTATTTGGTTAAGACAAATTTCCATTGAATTTTGGCACACAATTTATGTCGGTTGCGAGTTAAAGCCTGTACAGTGCCAGGCACTACGGATACAAACGCTGGTAGACCAGTTTCCTTTACATGTCAAGAAAACTGTAAAATTCCAGTTAGGCTAGTTTACCACAGTGTAACTATAGACCTGAAGGTGTACAACACAAAAAATATTTGATTCCAATGTGGCACTTCTGGTACCTCTGTTGAACATGTTTGGCAGCCATTTTGGCAATGCAGTGGAAATGCAATTAAACAGCCAGCCTCTTTGGTGGTTTGCCTTCAGAATGTCACACTGCTTGTTAACTGCTAGGCCAAATTATCTCTTGTCTTAGACAACATTTATTTCCGGATGTTTTTTACAAATGTTTCTGTATGATAGTCATTGCAAGAATATTCTCCCACGGTTCAAATATGATGTATGAATTGATAAAAACAAGTTATATTCTCAACTACACGATAGCTAATAACACTTTATGGCAACTTTAATTGACTCAAATAATTATATTTTGCTAATCTTAAAGATTTGTTGAGGAACATTGCATAAAGTTTCTTAACTGATGTCTGTAGTCAAGGGTTATATATTTTTCAGCAGTTGTAGCCGTAACACTGCATTTGAGTCACTAGTTACCATGGCAACATCTTAAAAACTCACATTTCCCACAAGCTTCAGAGAAGTATCAAATTATTTGATATTAAATCATGTCATGCTTACTTATTTTCTCCAAATCTGTTTATCCTCTTGGCTAGTACAGTAGCGTCAAATTAGTGGCTACTGGCTAACTAACCAGAAAAGGCTTTAAGACTGCTTGCTTGGTGGATAGTTAATACTGTTGCAAAGTAGAAAGTTAGCAGGATAGCTGTTTCCTGGCTAGTTGGCTTTTATTCTCTTTTTCAAATTGTATTATTTGGAGGTGGGGTGGGTGGGGTGGGGAGGGTATCATTATTAACACAATTGCACAACCTATCGAGAGACCAAACAGGCTGCCATGGTATTTAAGGAAATGAAATCCCCTGCGTAATGCAACACAAAAATGCTGTTATGATGAGTTTGACCTTTGATAAGGTGACCATTTCTAGGGATAAAACCATTTCATTTTCAGGATAAAACTGACTTAAAACCAGGCACTGGTTATTATACATTAAATGCCTAATCAAGAGCTTCATAACTGCTACACTTCACAGTCGTGTATACTGACTCAATCTATCAATTTATTGGATACAAATAGTACCCCAATTGGCACTATTAAAAATATGCATGGAGACTGGTCATGAAAACGTGTATAATGAAATTGTTTTTCACACACAACATGTAGTTGTTATGAAGCTCTTGTTCAGGTGTCATGAATGTGTTCGAAACCAAACCTAAATTCCTAGCAAGCCTTATGATAAGCAGGATATTATTTTAGGATTTACAGTATAATACTTCTGAAATGTATAGGAATTTAAAATCAAATGCCCACATCAAACAGATCCACACACATTTGTACCAGGACATGCCTACTGTCCCCTTGTTACTTATATTTGGTTCACAGTACCAGATTTTATGTCCTCTCGTAGTGTTTTTTATGATGTGATGTGTGTGATGTGATCAATTAATCTACAGCTATGTGTCAACATTGTCAAAATTGTCTGTTTATAGTCAGTGTCTTGTTTTGTGATCCAAAGCAAAATCCATTATTTTCAACTCTGCAGTTGTTATTTGATACATATATACATACAAACAGAATCCAGTTGTGGGTGTGACCATTTGTTTCCACTACCTTTGCTAAAATTGCTAACAGACTCTTGATGCACGCTTTTCTGCATTTGTTGGTGCTATGGGATCCAAATACAATGTAACAAAGTCAATAGAAATGAATGTACAGGTACAACAAGTACATATATTTCTTTTTAACCTTTTTCAAGAAACATATTTTGCATGAGGAAATCTAAATTAAAATATCTCTAAATTCATTTTCAAACTTGCTGTAAAAATGTATGTTTGGATCTTGGAGAAACATTTTATTTGCAGAAGAGAAACCGGCATCTAAACTTTATTCATATTCTTTCTCATTAAACACACACCCACACCCAGGCATTCAGCTGATGTGAAAAATGTATCCTGGATTCTAATAGCGAAGTTGTATGTTTGCCAAGGTGCATGTGCGTCCTCAGCTCACCCTGCTACCCATATGGTTTTCTACAAGTCATGGTGAGATCACTGCCTAGTTGAAGGGGAAAAGTATCTGGAGAGGGTTTTAGAAAAGAAAAAAAATATAGACTCTTCGGTAACTTTTCAAACTATTATATCGAGAATAACTTCATGCTGTGTAATATTTGCTTACATCCTGGCTCCAGGAAGACTTTTTAAGCCTCATGCCAGTAAACAACAGTAACAGGAGCCAAAATGTTAAGACTGCACAGTCTCATTCAAGGCACAGCGACAATGGTATGCACTGTGCAATGGGCAAACTTAAGGGGCATTATTTACACAATCGTATTTGTGCTGTGGTTGTGCCACAAAATGAAGATTATTAGGACCTAAAAGTATTTCCACAGAATCAAAACTATGTTGTTTTTTTCCCTTTTAAAAGAATTGAGTAAGCGTATTCTTTTGAAATACAACTACCGGTAATCGCTGGCAGACATTTTTACTTGCTTGACCCAGGAAAGCAATGCTATCTTTGGAAAGAAATTATGTTGTGAAATGATGATAATGATCATTTTGAAAAATGAAAGCAATATTTGTTTCCTGATACTGTCTAAATCTTTATAGAAGCTTGCAACTCCTTTTTAATTTTTCTAACTGATGCTTATAGCTTATAGTGCTTATAAGTTATTTTCCATGAGTGGACCGATGCAGCAAAAGAAAGAAAGTAAGACCTGTTCAGCAACAAAACACAACTTTCCATGTTTCTAAAAGTTGCTGAGCTTGTTTGATGTTTTGGTGCAGCATCTTACAAGTGGTTGAGAGGAAAACTAGTGTGACCTCCCTGCTAAAAAAACCGCCTAGACCAGCCAAGCTGGTTATGCTGGTGGCCATGCTGTGACCATAAATACTGGTTTAGCTGGTGAACAGCTTAGTATATATTTTGGGAACTTTTATGCTGGTCTTAATTGGTATACCAGCGTCAGTGTTCTCATTTACCACCTTACCCAACATCAGACCATCTTTGCTCAACTAAGACCAGCTCAGACCATCAGCCAGATTTAGCTGGTCGAGGAAAGCTTTTTTCAGCATTGATCATGCTGTTAGCACTTTAAATAAACTATAACACAGTCATAACACCTGAGCTTTCTAAGAGCTACATGTCATGTCAGTATTTATTCAAGCCTTATGTCAAGCTTCATAAGGCGTTTAGGTGTTTCATTAGGTGATGTAATAATATTGTTATTTGTGATCTAGCAGTGGCACAATGACAATTTATTGAGAATTTAGAATAAAAGCCCTCAAAGCAATTGAAAACTAAACTAACTAAAACATGCATTACGGTTAACAATGAAAGTGTTTTTCATACAGTGCATGCTAATGTTATACACACATTTTCCTGTCTTGCATCGTGTACTTCTCCTTCACTTCTGTGGAATTCAATCAGTTAGATGCTGCAGGGTTAGCTTTCAGCCATAGTACCTGTTTGCTCACTAGCTACGACCTACATAGCTTACTTGCCACAGTCAACTTGCCAGCTATGTTAGCCATCTTAGCTAGATAGCCTATGTATAAGCCTTGCAAATGAGTCGTGTCTTGTAAGCTAACCTGTTAGCTGGCTAGCTAACATTTTTCTTCCGTATTTACCATGAAGAGTTTTCCTAACAATGCTTTTTAGACAAATGTCTAAAATATAAGAGGATGAGTAGTACTATATTGTATTTCTCTTCTGAGTTACATATTTAGCTGGATAAGCTAAATTGAGCACACACTTTATAAAACGTATACATATTTTATGAAATTGACAATTATAGTTGGTTAATTTGTTGGCACAAATTACAAAATTGTGGGTACAAAATAATTAAAATGAGGGTACGAATGAACTGCAACGAGAGAATGAGCGCTATCTCATGCTCATGGAATAGCATCTCATGCCCTTGTTGTGGCCTCAACAATTTTTTCCTGGCCTCCGTAGAGAAGCACAGGAGTAGTCGGTTATGCGTAGGTCATACATTTAAAAAAACAGTATGTAAAACAGCCTTCCAACACAAATTTACACGACTAGGCTTCATTTTAAAAATTGCAATTGCCACAGAGCCTTTCATTTTAACGTTTTGCACTGTTCCAATGTTATGCTGCATCTGACATAAGTATTACACGAGCACCTAATGAAAGCTCTACATTAAGGCTGAATCAGTGCTCGTGAATGCCATGTGGCTGATGTGAAGCTTGTGTTCAGGTGTTATGAGTGTGTTATAACCAAGAAATTCATGTAAATTCATGTAGTTCATGTAAATTGTTACACTTTTTCTGCGTCCATTTATTGGCTGAGATGGTCTTAGTACTCAATTTTTAGGGCTGACATAGAGGATTACTCACTATATAGTATCCAAGGATGTTGCTGCGTAACAGTGCGTCTTTGGATATATCTGCAATGTCCTATCAATGAGTTTGTAGTTTTACAAAATGATCCTGCCTATTAAGTCATGCAAGTGACAAGGATTCCTGTATTCTCTGTATATTTTGTCCTATTTTAGGTAACACCTCATATAGATTACTGGAATTGACCTTATTGTATCAAATCTTATTTTGATGTATGTACTGTATATATCATTTCACTCAACTGTGATGATACAATATTAATTGTGTTTTGATAGATTTCTGTTAATGAGAGTAGAATAAAACCCCAATGATGAAATGTAGTTTACTTTTTTCAGTTTGCCATGATACCAAACGGGGGGAAATCATGAGTATTTGGCCTTTATTTCATGTCTTGTGAAATTCTGTAGCTGGCTTGCTTAACAACTATGTCTTGCAACACATTATTCTATGGGTCAAGCTGGTTGGTAGATTGCATGCGCCTTTGATTAACAGAAAACAATACCGTTGTGCCTACCTATGTTTATTTCAAATTGTTTTGGTATACTGCAGTATACTTAAGCCATTATGTCTAACTGCAGTTTCTAAGATAGCCTGCAGACCATGGGACTAAAGGTGCCCTGACTTGGTTACAGTGTTGTGGTAGGAATTATGCCTTAATTCCTGTATCTTAACCTTTCTGAGTAATATGACTGTGTTGTACACATCTCTAGGCTAGTGTGAGTTGATCCTAACTGCTGCAATTATCATCATGAGATGTATCTATATGAATGAGATACTTATGTGCCATCCATCTGTATGAATGTATAGTTTGTATGAGCCCATACTGAAGGCCGATCACATGAGAGACTCAAGAAACCTTTAACACAGTAGATATTGTTCAGTCTAGGTTGTTAATGACCTTGTAGATGTTTAGAAACGGCCCCCCTCCTGTCTTTCCCTCTTTATAATCACTGTTCCGATGTTTCTCTGGCAGAGATCCTGTGTGTGTATATCTCTCCTGAGCGCTCAGCTATTGTAAATAAATGTACTCAAGTAATTCATGACTCGAGGACTCTTTGTGAACCTCTGAATGTATTCAACAAGTGTGTATAGGGCACTCACGTGGTTGACTGTGTTTCAGTGTGTCAGCATGACAATTTTAGATGCGTCATATGTTAAATAAGCTGATGAGACATATATATATATATACAGTACTGTGCAAAAGTCTTAGGCATATGTATAACAATTCCGTGAAGCGGATGACTTTCAAAAATAATGAAATGAAAAGTTTCAGAAAATTTACCATAAAGAGCAGTAATGTAAAACAATAATGCAGAAAACCAAAAAATAAACATCTAAGACCAAATTTATATAAAAAAAAATCTAAGGTGCTGAAAGTTGGGATTCTCGTCCTTCGTAGTCAAACTAGGTGAAATGAGAGTAGGCCCCAAGTTCATCTTAGTTCAAACAGTTTAATACACACGTGTGGACAGAGACGAACATCACCAAACAAGGCAAAGCATGAGTCTGTGTCTAACAAAAAAACTGCAGGATCTTATATAGGGTCAATGTATACATTCCAAAGACATGACTTCATCCCTTGCTGGCTATCTTCTCCATATATGTCTCGGGGACCCCTACTCATGGATGTCTCCACGCAGCCCTGAGACCCTTCCAGTCCTAGTACAAGATGTTTCTTCCTTCAGTATACCGTAGACCCTGTGGACCCTGAGGGTCCTTTATATAAGAGTTAACCTACAGACAGTTTACATAGTTAAACCATTTATAAATGCTCAAAAGATACTGAATATAAATGATGCAAAGTTACTATGAATTAATATACAATGATACAAGCATACAGCACATGAATCATATTAAATGTAATTATCATGTCTCAGTCTATAAATTCACCTATCAGGTGCCTAAGTACTGCACAGTACTGTATATACATATATATATATATATATATAGATATGTAATCTGTATACACAACAGCCTGCCCAACTATCTATATATATATATATATATATATATATATTCATAAGGTTCTAAATAAAGATAGATTATTAACTACATTGAGCCATTTGGGTTTAATATCCTATTCAGCCATTAATTAAGTCCATAGTTGAAGATATAGTATATATATAGGATATTGTGATTTTACCTGAATGAATTTCACCCAACCGGAGGAAATGCCTGTTGTTGTTGCCTTAGTTACAATCTGAAGAACTGTGTTACATCATAAAAGCTTAAAGTCCATTTTCACTATTGTCTTCTGTATCTATCTATTTTGCAGTATGTCATTAAGGTAGACTGGTGGAGATTGTAATGACCCACTCATTTAAATGGCAAGTAGTTAGCTTGTTGCTAGTTTGCTCACCCATGAAGTATAGACCAGCCAACAAGTGCAAGATCATGCTCAATGACAGTAGTTAGTTCACCGGTTCATTGACAAATTTGTATGGCAAGACAAGGTATAAGAGGCCACCACCACACAAATAGAATTCAACAGTACTTTGTTGATACTTTGTTGATCTGTTTTCATACATCTTGTTCTTTGCCATATATCATTTATCTGCCATTATTTATCATGACACACCAGTAATGTGTAGATAAATTATATGAGCACCTATGTAGGTTCATGAAAACCTCATAATGGCCTGAATTTGTTTCTTTTGGAGAGGAACAATGACCTAAAAGCTGTAGAGCAAAGACAAAGCACTTTGGATAAGTAATGGATTGTTTATCAAACAATCAAAACAATTTCAAAAAGTCTTTGCTTTTCTGTAAAATCATTGTTTTGAGCTTTACTATTCTTTTTTCCTGTTTTTGTCCTCAAATTTTGCTATTCCTGTAGACACAATATCTGCTTCGGGGGGTTAGAGACATTTTTGAGACCATCACATGAGTAGTCAAGTGTTTTTTCTGGTCAAGCGCTCATTAATAAGGGCACAGTAAGTTACCATGAGACATTCTTGAAACCATCTTTGTGATCACCAAAAAAAGATACTTATCTCATAATTTCAGTGATCACAAACCAAAACTGGCTGTTTATTGCCTCACTTTATGTACCCTTGTGGGGCTTCATAGAATGTAATATAGAAGAACATCTTTTGGAAACACTAAGTCACGTCAAATACCCAGAATCTGTTAACTTTTGTTGTTGACTTTGTCTAAAAAAAAGTATTTTAGAAGTAGATTATCCTACCATCTGCAATGTAGAACGGTTCTGCTATGGACAACGGGTGGTGGTGGGTGTGTTTTTGACAGATAATGAATAAGTTGAACAAGCTGTCTAGTCAAAAAATAGTTGGACTTTACTGTTATGATATTGTAGTGTGTATTGTCATTTGTTGGCTTGATGAATTTGTTTGAAAGCCACATGTCCTGCTATATTCAGATGGCTTTCTAGTGGGCTCTCTGTTCTTAACACACTAATCTGCTGCAGTAGTTAATAAGTTGGTATTAGGGGTAGTGGAAATAAACATGTACAGTTAAGTAACTCTATGGTGGGAAATGTAGGTGACTGGTTCATGAAATATAATGAATTAACAACAGTTCCAGTTAGTGTGTGATATACAGGAATGTTTAAAGGTAATGCAATTAGCCAAGCTTTCTTGAGCAACGATTATAACATCCCAGTGGTATGTCTTAAGGACAGCAAGGCAGAATTACTTCAGAATTACTACACAGGAGAGTATCCACAATAGCGAACTTAGTGTTGTTGTGAAGTAATGAAATGCCATTTTGCAGTTTTGGAATATTTTTTTTATAACATCCCTGGTGAGCTTGAAATAAAAAATGTAGTGAAGAGAAGAAACAGGAGTACTTATTCTGTCGTCAAGAACAGGACTGTAGGCGATGAGCAGGTTTAAAATGTGCGGCTCAGGGAGGTTTTTCATATTATAATTCCTATGAAAAAAGTTGGTTCTTATGTAATTGTAACATGGCATATTGTCTTGTACATTTAGTGCTCTATAGACAGCATGCACTTTTAGTAAGGGAGATAGGGCAAGACACAACATCATAGCAAAGTAACTTTCTGGGTGCAAGTTTTCAACATCCCGTACCCTATAGGGTTAGGGTTAGCACTTGAACCCCCCCTCCCCCCTCCCCCCCTCCCAGAAACACACACACACTTAATTATGTCTTTCTTTCATTGTATATATAGATAAATATATTGACTGTTTGAGTTTCTTTATTTGATTGCTGTGCCTGTCTGTTTTTTTAATGTCCCAACGTCACCGAGTCAAATCCCTTGTATGTGCGAATGTACCAATAAAATTTGATTCTCATTCTGATACGTGCTTGTTCATGTTTTTCAAATATGATGGCTTTCCTGCTAGAACAGTTAATACAGGCAAGTAAATCAGTTAGACCTTGAGACTGAGAGATGTTTTCCATTGCTTCTACTGACGTGTGAGTGGAGCGCATTAATTGCCTTATCTGGGAATTTTCATGTTTGTACTTCACAACATTATAGCTCCAACACTCGGATGTAATAAGAGATATAGCACTCTAAATTACTCACATTTAATTAGCTGGCCGAAACATTGTTGGCAAATTTTCAGTTACCTGAAAGATTTTTTTGTTAATTGTACAGATCAAAGTGAACTAGATTGCATTACCCAGATTTTATTTTACTCATTATTAGCTTAGTGAGACCTTGAAATGCTAAATGATTACAGTTATTTGTAATTACATGGTATTTTTTCAGAAAAGTGAAGTGCAAGCTGCCTAAACCTTCAATTATCACATGCTTGAGAACTGTACGTCTTCATCACTTTATCACCATTACTATCACTGAAGCACGATTTACGCAATTTTCCCAATGTGCTACACAAGTATGGAATAAATGATATAAGATCACAGATCCAAACCATACGATCAAAGCCTGATTTCTGGTATGGTATTATGCGCTTATGTAAATAGGCTAAATGGATGACTGAAATTAATAATGAGAACACTGGATAGTGTTTGTTAAGCGATTGAGATTTCAAACAAATTCATAAATTACCATGAATTAGGCGTAACACAAAAGTATCAGTCGGTTTTTCTATTCTCTATTTAGAACCGCAAATCTGCTTCAGATTTATCAAGATATACACATGCATGGACTTCAGTTTTCCACAATGCCCCGTGTGCCTCCTGCCTCCAGGTTTAAACGTACCGAGGGTCTAGGATACATGGTTGTAGTGTGTATCGTAAGTGTTATTTGCATATTCAAGATGTATATTATTCACATGGCTGATACCGTCTCCTTTCACAAGCACGCCTCTTATGTCTGTCCTCAACCCCATCCCCCATCCTCACCATTTCGTTTTCCCCCTTGATTAACTAATGTCCAATTCGATGCAGTGTATTTCATGAGCTTGTCAACTAATTCTAGGCAGCTGATTAACCTGAAGTCTGACTGGCGAAGTTGTAATCCTCGCGTCCCTGTCTTAATATATATATTTTTTTTTTTTCCCCAAGTCTTTGTTGTAGCGGCAGCAGCAGAGCATTGCATTGGCGGTCTGGAGCATTGTGTCTGATTTCCAGCAGACAAACTGACCTCTGGGGATTTATTGACAGCAAACTCTACAGAGACAGGCACAGAACCGGGAGTATGGGAGCAGAAGGCAGTGAGTGAGAGAGAGAGAGAGGGCGGGAGAGAGAGAGAGAGGGGGTGGGAGGGGTGGGAGGGGCGTGGAGGGAGACGGGGGGGGGGGGGGGGGCAGACAGACAGATAGACAGATAGAGATAGAGAGACAGATAGACAGCAAGACAGTGAGAGAGTTTGAACGTGATGAAAGAAGTGAGAGTCTGAGAGAAAGAGATATCAATGTGAGAAGAAAACACGCCCCAAAAAAATAGTTTGATTTCAAAATTTGCTTTAGGTGGAGCAATAAGAAGTGAAAGAAAATGGCCGCCTCCAACAAGGATCTAATTAATTTTGAAGGATCATCAGCCCCTTTAGTCCAAGGCAGGGTACGGGAGGGAGGGAGGGGGCAGGGAGAGAGGGAGAGAGACAGACCCCTGGGCTGATTAGAATTCACTGCAGGTAGGCGCTGGCTGCTGCTCACCCACTGTGTCACAGCTAAAATGGAATCACTGTTGTGAGTGGCAGTCTGGGCAACTGAAGCCTGCTTCCCTTGGCCTGCTCCTTTGTTGCCAGCATTCACCTCACTTTACCCCTTAGGCAGGTGGATTTACATGTCTGGATGGTGAGCGAAGCCAGAGAGGAAATATATATGCTTGCATTGTCTCACACTAGCCATGGAAAGGCCCGTGGCATCAGGTCACAATTACATCACAAGCCAAACCTGCAAAGACATTATGTTCGATTGTTCGTTATAGGCTAATGGATTCAACACTTTGGTGATGTGTGTGTGTGTTTGTGTAGGTGTGTGTGTGTGTGTGTGTGTGTGTTTGTGCGCCGCCCACCGAAGGATGGTCCGTTTCACCACCATTAAGCTATTACCTATTGCTGCTAAACAGGCTATTACTGGTCTATAGCTAGTTATTATTACTCTGTCCATTGACGAATATACTGCAAGAAAAGAAGGATGTCTGTAGATGCACAGGTTGTGCTGAGCAGCTTTTAAAAATGAAAAACTGTAATTTCAAAAATTTTATGAACAGCGTTTTCAGTTATACATTCCACACTCACTCATTTTCTCACTTGCAGTACAGACAGTATGTTCTTCTGTAATAAATCATACGTAAAAACTAAAACATGATCTTATTTGGACGTCCTTGGGGCACATCCTTGGTCTAATATGTATCTATTTAGAGCACCTTGTTACAAAAAAGTTTGAGAAGCCTGGCTGTACAGAGCAGAGGACCTTAGACCACGTTTTGCCAGTCTGATTGTTGCTTGTGAGAAAATTATATTTTTCCATTGTGCCCTTTTTTCTTAAAATCACATAGTAGTTATGGGTGATCCTACTTCCCCCTCTAGCTTGACAGATTTTGCTTTCCACTCTCAAAGTGAGGGGCGTGTTTGAAAGTAGTTGAGGTTTGTAAATTAATAATATGTGTAAATAATACAGTGCAGGTCTGATCAAATCCTAGTTCAGTTTGTTCATTCAGCAACATAGTTTTGCAAAAAGCACAAGATGTTAGTGTTGCGCTGAGCGGTGTGATGGTTATTAAATTTTTTTTTTTCTATTTCCAAAATCAGTTTACGTTAAAGTCTCAGATTACTCTGGTAATTATGTTCCAAACCCTGATCCATTAGCAATCTTAATATCCCAACATGCAAAGTAATTTCCCAGTAGTTTTGAACCTTTATTATTTCGACATATTTGAGGGCACTAGGATGAGTAAAATGAGAATGAATTCGTTTGAAAGACCATACGCACGTTTGGTACTGGTTCAGCGGAATTATTTGAGTCTGTCTGACCTTCATCAATCATATCACGGATTCATGACTTTAATGTGATGGGTTTTGCATAGTTTTTTTCCCATTTATGAGGTCAAACCTTTTTAGACTAATGTGTATAAAACACATTATTCTCTTCTGTACGATTTTCACACATGCTCATCACATGGCACATCACAAGAATATGTGATGGCGTAATGTTGCCTTTTGTGTGTTTCTTTACAACTGCTGTGTGTGTTATATATTTTACTGTTTACGCTGACATCTGGGCAGAACTTTTTAGGAACTGGATCTATATGGGACGCGATCTTGCTTTGATTTTGTCTGGATTTGAAAATAAAAACGAACACACGCTCACACTCTCTTTCTCTCTCTCTCTCTCTCTGTCTCACACACACACACACACACACACACACACACACTCACTCACTCACTCACACACACACCCTCCCTGTCTCTCTCTCTCTCTCTCTCTCTCACACACACACACACACACACACACATCGTGGTGTGAGTCTTTGAGACCTTTTCCATCAAAAAAATATTAAATCTGGGTACATTTGTGTGGAATACAGACAGTTTGTCTTTGGAAGGGTGTGGTTTTGCTGACCAGTGGTTTAGATAACTGCTGAGAGAAGAATCGGCTCTAATGCTGTATGATTTTCAACCTTGATTTGTAATTGGTGGTCAAGTGTACACAAGAACGTCCGTTTGTCTCGCTCTGAAAACTCCTAACACATCTGTTGCAGTGCATCGGTGCTACATATTCATGTAACAATGCCTTGAGTTCATTATGGGAGTGGTGAGATCCACGAGGCAGTATGTTGTATTAAGATTTGCCTTCGTCTTTTCTCCCTTCTAAACACTGTGGCAGAACAACACATGATTTGGACAGAGAGGACTGACAGCATTGCCTAGCACTGGCCTGTGATCAGCCATCTCCACCAGCAAACTGAAGCTTGACCTGTACTTCATCACCAGCCACACAAACATCTTTGCAACAAAACATCATCTGACTGTGAGTACAAGTTCAGTTGTAAATGTATTTATGCTACTTCTTTTATTTCTGGAATTAAGCGGTGACATTATGTACTAATGCTATCCCACTGCTTTTATAAACAAATATTTTGTTTCAGAAGAATAAATAAGTTACAGGCAAATATATTTTACAGTTAGTCCCACTATTCATTTTTATTGCTCCTTAGTGTTTAATTACAATACACATTATAAAGCATTTTTCCACATGTTCAAGTGGAGTTTTTTCATATCTAGTTTAGCCACGTGTGTCATATGTGATTCTGTATTATTGTCAGAAAACACTTAATCACTAATGTGTGTTAATAAATAAACCTTATTCTGTAACTGACAGAGTGTAATTTTCCCTGTGATATTTCAAGTGACATAGATAGTATTTGTTCACAGATCAAAATGAAACATTTGTTCACAGATCAAAATCTTGCATGGCCAGAAAAGCCACGTGTTTAATCGTCATCCACAACGTTTTTTTTGTTTCATTTCAGTTATGCTTAAGTGTCTTAATATGCAAAAGAAATGAATATAAAAGAAGATATGAAAACCCTTTTTTTGCATAACAGTAATACTTGCTAAATAGATTCAACATCTAACTGAGAAGAAAAGCATACAAAGTTATCTTGAACATCGTTCGGCTGGGTCACATCTAAGTATATTCCTAGGATAGTTAGGAAGCGCCATCACAGTGAACACATGGCTAACAAAAGAGGCCTTCTATCCTCTAAGCCCAGTGCACCACCTAATGGTGGTTGTTAGTGTTTCAGAAATACACACTTGTACTTTACATCCTTGTGGTAATTAGATGGGATCCATCTTAATTCTCTTTCACCGTGGTCATGCAGAATCTCTTTTTAAGAGGCATCCAAAAGAACACTTTAGCTTGACTGTTGAGCACATTTGGGTCTAATGTCAATATTATGAACATACAGATGGAGGACATTTTTTTTGATTTATTTATTAGATAGTTATTACTGGTAGCTTATTGTTTCAGGGAATTCCATGATAAATACTGTGTTGCTCTGTTCACAACCAGGATTTGTAATAATAATCATAGCTTTAAATTAATCTGTGACAAGGTTTTGTTTTATATGCACACCACATATTATAGTAGTCTGTAAAAGTGGGTTACAAAAAATAGCAAGACATGTTGCAAGCAGTTTTTAATGCAAAAGAGCTTTTGCTGCATTTGTGATGTACTTGATCATAACATTATATTATATTTCATATTTATTATATAATTAATTAATTACACACATTATTGTATAATTACACTTCTCAATTACAATTCTCTGAGATTCTCTTCCTTCGTAGTCAAACTGGGTGAAATAAAAGTCGGCCCCAAGTTGATCTTAGTTCAAGCTGTTTAATACACACGTGTGGACAGAGTCAACATCACCACAAGGCAAAGCATGAGTTTGTATCTAACAAGGCAACTGCAGGATCTTATATAGGGTCTTTGTATCTATTCCAAACACATCCTGGCTAGCTATTGTTTCCATACATGTTTCGAGGACTCCTGCACATGGGTGTCTCCCTATAGCCCTGCTGGCTATTCCAGTCCTAATACCAGCTGTTTTCTTCCTTCAATATGCCAGAGACCATGTGGGCCCTGAGGGTCGAGTTAACCTACAGTGTACACAGTTAAACCATTTATGAATGCTCAAAATATATCTATAATGAATATAAATGATGCACAGTTAATATGAATGAGTTCATATACAATCATACAATCATACACAATACATTAATCAGAATCCATGTTATTATCATGTCTCAACTTAATATCTGAAAACTGTAATGTTAAGCTATTGTTCTTTTGTGTGCAATACAAATAATCAAATGATTGAGTTTTTGTTACAAGGCAATTATATTCAAGATTGTGGTTAGATATACTGACATATTTAATCCAGTTAAATAATCTAGTGAATATGGTCAAAGAGTTTAAAAGTCATGTGTGTTATCCCATGCTGCAGGTGACATCAGTTGCAAGGGGATGACCGAGCGCATTCATAACATCAATCTCCACAACTTCAGCAATTCTGTACTTGAGACCCTCAATGAGCAGCGCAACCGCGGGCACTTCTGTGACGTGACTGTTCGGATCCATGGAAGTATGCTGCGAGCTCACCGGTGCGTGCTGGCTGCTGGTAGCCCCTTCTTTCAGGACAAACTGCTCTTGGGCTACAGTGACATTGAGATCCCTTCTGTGGTCTCAGTGCAATCCATCCAGAAGCTGATTGACTTTATGTACAGTGGGATTCTGCGGGTATCTCAATCAGAGGCCCTGCAGATCCTTACTGCTGCCAGCATCCTACAGATCAAGACCGTTATTGATGAGTGTACCCGCATTGTGTCACAGAATGTGGGCCTGGCTGGGCCAGGAGGGTTCCCCATTATACCAGGAGACTCTGGTCAGGATACACCCCGCGGCACCCCCGAGTCTGGCACCTCTGGGCCCAGCAGTGACGCAGAGTCAGGTTATATGCAAGCAACATCACAGCAAAGTGTGGAACGTGCATACACATCACTGTACTCCTACCCTGGTCTCTCTCTGCAGAATGGCACCCGCGAGCGCTCCCTCTACGTTAGCACTATGTCAACAAATTATGATCCGGCTCTCAGCACTCAGAAGGACCAGCAAGCTCAAGATCCACCTTGGATCACCCGCATCCATGAAAGATCTCAGCAGGTAGAGCGCTTCCTCTCCCCAGAGTCCACTCACTGCCGCAAGCAACCCCGACCGGTACGCATTCATACAGGAGGCATGCACATAAAACAGGAGGCAGAAGATGAGTACAACTGCTATGATAATTTGGGGGACTGCCCAGATGATCCTGACCATACTGAGGCTGTGGAGAGTGAATCCAAGGGTGAAAGCTTTGACTCAGGTGTCAGCTCCTCCATCGGTACTGAGCCAGATGCTTTGGAGCAGCAGTCGTACCTGGGCTTTGGGCGAGACGGGGGCGGAGAAGGGCAGCAAGGTGAAGTAGGTCCAGTGCAGATAGAGGTCAATGACTCCTCCCCAGAGCAAGTCCAAGAGACAGAGGATGGGGGCACATCCCACAGCACTAGTGACAGTAGCATGATGCAGTCCCTGCCAAGTGCCCCGCACTATATGCGCCAGGCAGAATCACACACCAGCAATCTGAGGATGCCACTCACCATGACCAGCAATTCCCAGGTGATGGGCACTGCTGGAAACACCTTCCTGCCCACTCTCTTTACTACACAGTCGGCTAGCAACAACAAGCCTTTCCTCTTCAGCCTCCCACAGCCTATAGTAGGCCAGCAGCAGCCCCAGTTTGTGACAGTGCCACCCCCTGCAATGCCATCATTCCCAAACCCATTGCCGGTACAGCAAGCGTCAGCTCAGCAGCAACAGGCTGCAGGAGGAATGGGACAGGGGGAAAAGAAGCCCTATGAATGCACTCTCTGCAGTAAAACCTTTACTGCCAAACAGAACTTCGTCAAACACATGTTTGTCCATACTGGTGAGTAATATCTTCTTGCTATTTTTTTGTAAAAGTCAGGGTATTTATTTTGTATTTTTGTATTGTATTTGTTGGTAAATTATTATTATTAATAGTAATAAGTAGTACTTGTAGTAGCAGTTGTAGTATGAAAGAAATATCTCTTTTGGTTAGGAAGGGGGAGGATTTAACAGTGAAGTGAAGTGAAGTGAAGTGATGTGATCACATCTTTCAAGTCACAGTTTTGCTTCATAATGAAATGAAACAATATTAGACAAAGGGTATTCGTCACTGTTGTTATTGCCTAACAGATGTGGCAACCGTGATGCAGCAACATTGTGACAATATTTCACCATGACCCGCTGCCTCATTATTGCGTTCATAATGCTACCAATGCCTGCCTTGTAATTTTTAAGGTTTACCTAAATACACAACCTCAAAAATGAAATGAATTAGCTTATGGTTAACTAGTATCTTTTATCACTTATGTCCAAGGAAACATGCAGATATTAGTTAGTGGGCTCATGCAACGCACCATTACAGCGTGCGCCACGTGCATCTGACACTGAAGCCTTTAAATCACTAAATTGCCAAATTCATTGTTGCAGAGAGAAATAATTGGATCATAGCATATCATTTGATGCCACTATTTATTAAAATTAGGCTGCACAAATAGCCATTAACATTTACTGGAATCGATTGCTCGGCCACAACTACCCGTTGTATAATGCTTATTATATAACAGATTACCTACATTCGGCATAGTGGCAAAAGTAGCATTGGGATAGTGAGTAGGGAGACTGCCCTTCAACAGGAGGACCCAGGTTTAAGTCCCTGCTGAAGTGTCTTTGAGCAAGACATTGAATCCCTACAGTAGCTGACCCTGACCTCTGATCTCCTTGAGTGTGAGTGAGGCAATCAAAAAAATAATTTCCCTACAGGCTTTAAGTATCATATTATTATTATTATCATTGTTAACACTGAACTCATAGGATCTATTTGACCCTAACCCTAACCCTCATGAGATCGAAGCATTCACCCAAAGCAGCATCAAACTCTGTAGACACACATGGGTCATCCAGGACCTCGTATGGTACAGCTAACTCACTAGCTACTATGCTGACAGGAGAGACAAATATGTGAAAGTAGTTTGCATCATGACAGACTAATAAAAAAAAAAAATAGATGTATTTGGTGGATGATCTTTTGTTGGGAATCTACAAGCAGGGCAGTGGTGTGTTTTCAGTATTTTTCCGCTTAACCCCTCCTCTCCATGTGTCTCTGTAATCTCAGTGCAAGTATTCACAATGTTGAGGATACTCTACTAGTACTACTTTAAAATGAACCCTCGATTATTTTTATATGATGCTGTAAGATCATTTTTATTATAACCATGCCAATAGTGATTAATTGTAGCCTAAGGTAAATTTCCATAACGACCAAATTACACTGCAGGCATTGAGTATCCAGTGTTGCTGCCCTGTTTGAAGTCAATTGAACCTGCCACACTGTTGGTGTTACGTCAAGGACAATGGCAATGTCCCAGGATCATTGAGTACCGAAATTTGGCTAAATTCAATTCTCAGCGGCTGATACACTCCTCATATTTTTACAGATGTAAATTAAGCCAAGAAATTAACTGTCTGCCTTCACGATCATTGATTTATGTGCAGCAGGTCAAGCAACATGCTCACACTGAACCCACAGCATTCTCTGTTAAGCTTCCCTGCATAAGCTAGCACAAGTACCATTATTGTGTTGAGAAGGAATGTTGTGGTTAGTGTGTAATCTGACTATTGGCTCTCACTTTGTTTGGTCTTATATTTATGGCGCAGTATGACTATCACTGTAATATATAATACAGTCTTACATTGTTATTTGTAACAGGAGGTGGGATGATATGATAACAAAGAGATGGTGCAGAAAAGACTTAGGGAATAGAAATAGAAATATAATGGAGAGGATTGCAATGATTCATAAAATGCACAATGTTTTTTCCATGAATGATGCAATCATAGTAAATATGAGATATTTTGCCTGAGACTGAGTCATCTATGCATTGATTGCACAGTTATATAATTGTCAGAGTAATCGTGGCTGTTGGAGACTGTTAAGATTACACTGACGTCATGAAAATGCATGTCAAGAGAGTTGACTTACGAGATCGGTGTGAATGAAGTTTCCAAAAGTTGAAATGTTCAAGGTTTCTGTGAGAGATGGCCACGCACTTGCACATGTTTTAACCTAATTCTGTCAATTTCTTTTCTATTAATGCTTGTGTCTTGTATGTACATGCAGGTGAGAAGCCTCATCAGTGCAGCATCTGCTGGCGCTCGTTCTCCCTGAAGGATTACTTAATCAAACACATGGTAACACACACAGGGGTGCGTGCCTACCAGTGCAGTATCTGCAACAAACGCTTCACCCAAAAGAGCTCTCTCAATGTCCACATGCGGCTGCACCGTGGAGAGAAGTCCTATGAGTGCTACATCTGCAAGAAGAAGTTCTCACACAAAACCCTGCTGGAGAGGCACATGGCCTTGCACAGCACAGGTGGTGCTGTCACAGGGCTGTCGGGCAGTGCAGGTGCCGGTGGCCCAGTCTCCATTCCCATGCCTATGGCTGTCCCCGAACCTGGAGCTGGAGTAGTGGCCCTCGCCATGCCAGTGAGTGGAGGTGCTGGAGTAGGGGCTGGGGTTGGAACAGGAGTGGGTGTAGCTGCAGAAGCGAGCTGCCAAGAAGGGACCACCTACGTGTGCTCCGTCTGCCCTGCCAAGTTCGACCAAATTGAGCACTTCAATGACCACATGCGAATGCATGTCTCCGATGGATAAGTACAAATAGATAAACTTCTTTCAAAAAGAATGAAAAATAAAATGGCACTAGATTTTCCTTTTCTTATTTTGGGGTATGAAGAGTAATGAGTATAGACACTGGCACATTAAGTTTCCCAAAAAAATGTTGTTTTTTTGTTATTCTAAAAGAAAAAAGATGGTGGCCTTAAGGCTTAGTAGTTTGATATTGATCTACTGGATGGATCCTAACTACAGGCCTCTAAATGTATGCTTTCCTAAAATACTGATTTATGTGTTGAACACTACCGAAAGGCCTACGAAAGAAACACATACACACAAACACACCTATAGTGTAGATATGTCTGTATGAGTATACATGTGCATATGTATGAGTGTATGTGCGTATTTGCATGTGTCTGTGTGATTGTTTGTTTGTGTGTGTGTGCGCGTGTGTGTGTGTGTGTGTGTGTGTGTGTGTGTGTGTGTGTGTGTGTATACATTGCCATGGAACATTTAGCATGGCAGTTGTGAACCCATACTGACCAGTTTGGAAACTATAGATGTCCAAGCTTACTGTGGTATAATTTACAACAACAATAACAAAAAGATTCATCTGGGGTTGGGCTAAATATTCCCTCTAAAAATACTGATGGTCACAAGATTGCCTTCTTACATAAAATAAAAAAGGAGAGTAGTTAATTTGACACTGGGTTTTATTTATTCCTATGATATTAAGGGATTATAATGCAGCTGTTGTCAAGGTACCAATTTCAATCATTTTACTGAAATGTAACTTCCTGTCAGTGGTTGCAGGGGCAACTCTTTCTCATATGTTTTATAATTATTGTCCATGCATATTGGTGGTTAAGGTTAAGTTTACTAAGTTAGGGTGTGTTGATGAGACAGTATTTGAGCAAAAATATTTCTTTTTTCTGGAGTTTGGAGTTTAAATCATTTGCATACACTGCCACTAATATCTTAAAAGACTGTTAAGGCTTGTAGACCTCTTCCATTTCAACATATAAGACATACAACGTAAAAAAGACAGATTCTTTTGCTGACTTTTTTTAGCCTTTTACATTCACAGTTTTGGCAGGCTTGAATATGCGACTAAACTCTCTCCTTCATAATTGCTGCTCCTCAACTTGCACCTGACTGTTATGGGATGTAAATTAAAAAAAAAGGATTTGTCACTTTAACTATTGTTGTTATTGAGTAGCCTACATGGTTATAATTTGATATCTGTAAGGGGTTCAAGTTAGCTGTTGATTGGAATAGTTCTAAAGAGGGAGGAATTTCATTTGAACCCAAGTTGGAAATAAATGCCATCCTGCTTAGTAGAACCTCTGTATAACCTGTTCATTACTATTGCAAAGCTATTTTAGCAGGTGGGAACTAAATGCATTACTGATGTATTAGCTCTCCCTGGAGGCACAAATGGCATGCAACGTTTTGAAAGGAAATACAGTTGCAAAGCAAAACAAGTAGCTCCATTGATGTTACACTGTTTTATGATATACCACAAGTTGCAGATGGACTTTCTAGACAATAGTATACATTCCTGATTTTTCTAAAACCTAGACACAGCATGTACAGAATAGATATGGAAGTTAGTTGGAGAAAGTTGTCATCCACGCATCACATCACTTAAAGGCTCATCTCTGATATTTGAATTGTTTTTATTGCTTTTCATCCAAAATAGGACACACACACACATGCGACTGCCTGCAACTGCAATCTGAGGGATTTGCTCATTTATGTGAGCAACATCCTTTGGCAGTTGTATTGTCGAAAGAATAACTAACCACATACAGCGGTCTGAAAAAGACCTGCTCTAGGTTCAAAAAACAAAGTGCTGCTTTGCACATTTTCTTAAAATGCCTGTGCTCAATATTTAATCGTTTTCTTTAAATGAACTTCTATGATTTTCATTTATTCAATTTCAAAGGAAAAAAAAACTTTTTTTTAATCTTGATAAGTGGACTGCATTATTTTCTTGCATATATGTTGCACTGCTTAAACCAATAAGTGCACTACTGTTACCAGAGATATTATAGTTTTAGAAAAGAAGAATTGTTTTTTTTAATCTAACATTTGGTTGTAGAGTTCACATGTATTAGAATAGCTTTGTTCCAATTTATTCAATAAGTAATTCAACATTTCTTGGCTTTTGTTATTGCTTGCAATTACATATATACTTGTGCTGTGTTAATGCAAGCATTTATTTTTATTTAAATCTGTACCGTTGAGTGTGCTCGTCTCAGTTTTAACCTTTTAATACATTATTTTATGGAGTCAGTCCCCTATAACAGTTTCTGGATCGCATATGCTAGAACAGATACAGAATTTTCCTATAAAAGCATCCAAGCCAAACAACAACAACAACCACAATAATAATAATAATAATGATAATAATAATAATAATACATTTATATTGTGTGTGTAACATAAATGATATGTGTCCTAGAACACGGTTTTTGGGGATAATGGTGTGGGGAGGTGATGGAATGCAGCTTATTTGATATCTGTCAGTTGTGTCCCTTCCTTCGTGTTTGTATGTCTGTGGATGTCTGTGTGTGGTATATAGCCTAATCAAACTGTTGAAAAGCGGAATATCTGAACTGTAGGGCTTCCTTTGCAATATGCAGCGCAGGTACTATGAGAAGCAGCTCTTGTAACCTTTTTGGGCTAATAAAGCACCTGTAATATATGTTCTGAGATTTGACTAAAGGCTAGATCAAATACTATTTACTTACTTCCTTGTCCCCATATGGAGAAGTTATGTTTAGCATTTGATGCTAAACTATCATCTGATTACTATTGGATTACAGATCCTTATGGAGTCAGCGTCAGAGATCTTACAGTAATGCTCCATTTCTCACCATTGAAAATGACAAAACAGGGAAGTGATAAATACCATTTGACAACACGAAAAGACCGAGAGAAATCCTGTATTCTGGTTTCTCCTCAACACAAAAAGGTACATACAAGAAAAATATCCATTTGATCACTGAAAACACATGAGGTTAGTCCTCAGTAAAAGTAGCATATTGATTGACATCTGATTGGGTATGTCTCTTATGGTGTACATATAAGCCTAAATTGTACGGTTCCTGTCTGTAGCTGTCGTTGTCAGGATGGCAATATTGCTGCATGCTAGTGCTATATTTGTCTCTACACAGCACGTGGAGGGTAATCTCTTGCCTTAACAGACAATGCACTAAATAGAATTTGTAAGCAACTGCCGAGATCTCTTTCCAACAGTATTGCTACACGTATGGCACACAGCTCATGATGTTGGTGTTTTGTTGTCTGCTCAGTACAAAGGTTAACACTGCCAAACTAACATCATCACCTATTTGAAAGCGAAGGCAGAGATATTAATTGAATTGTTTCAGTGTAGTTTATGTATTCAGCAATCTAGCATTCCTTCATGGCACTCAGCTGCATCTCGCACTTGACCTAAATTTGCATTTTTGTGTAATACATATATCAAATGCACTATTGACTGTAGCTAGATGAGTACTCCTTAAATCAGCTTGTTGGTATCATTGGTCTAAATGGTAGGTTCAGTAGCGTGATGTGGGTTTTGAAATATTTGATTTCGGATTTACACTATCAAATGTTTCTCTATACTTTTTGGAATATCAGAAGTAGCCAAACTCAACATTATCTGGATGAGGGCTAAATGATTGTTCTGTGGTCAGTTGACCTCATGTATTATAAGATGTGTGATAGCAAACCAGGCTTGAAAGGGGAAGAACCTTCTCTCCAGTGTGTCACAACCTACTATAGCATACCCGGGCTTTTCTCCCTTCCCCCACTGCAATAGCATCACATCACAGTTTTTCACTGTCCATAGTTATATATTCCTTATAATGCTTCAGCTACTCATTGTTGTGGTGCTTAATTCTCTTTTCTCAATGTTGCAAAAAGTCAGTTTAAAATTGTTGGAACTTTGCAACATTTTCCTGAAATAAGCCCCATTCTCAACTGTGCTTATTCTAGTTGTTAGGTTTAAAAAAAAAAAAAAAAAAAGTCTAGACTTCATGTTTGCAAAGTGTATGCTACATATTTTCCAGAACAAAACATAAAAAGTAGATAGCCTTGAGCCTGCAGCTATTTGTATTGTGTTTCAAATATATTACTGTTCATGTTTTGTTTATTTTAGTGTAGAGACACAGGGTCTTCATTGTTGTCCTTCTTGCAGTGTGTTTAATTCATCGTTATACTTTATTTCAGGACTTACTCCTACATTTTTTCTGGTGATCATAGTGATGTTGTTTATACGTAGCTTCATGTGAGTGGATAAAGGATAGACAGCTATTGAGTAAGATTTCTTAGTGTGCTATACATGCATATATTCTTTGCATTAAGATGAAAACGTGGAAAACATCCTTGGATAGAAGATAGTAAGTGTGAAGGTCATGTTGAGTAAGGAATAGGTTCATTTTTCTGATGAGGATGTCTGTCTTCCTGTCTGTCTGTCTTTCTGTCTGAGAGCTACCTAACTTCTGTCTCCATACATTTAAGTCAGATTTTTATTTAAGCATGAACTAAGTCACAAAGTTAAGAATAATAATTACAGAAAACACATGAAACCATTCAGATAATACTTAACTGCATTGCTTTTGTCCTACTACAGTACACATAAGAGTGAAATAAATAACTTCTAATAAATATACTATATATATAAGAATCACCATCTCCACACAGATAAAAAATACATTTTCAGATAGTTTGATAAAGAAATAAATGCAGCTATAGTATACCTTGTGGGATATAGGGAATATGCCTATCAAGTGCCTATCAGTACATACAGCAACTATACAGAATATTCATAGTTTTTCTCTCCTACATTGCACATATACAGTATATACACAATGGTCTATTAAATATATACTATTTATAATACTACTGCTGAAACCTGTTGGTTCATGAGTGCATCTTAAGAGAGCCCTTTAAAATACCTGAAATTTTCTATTCATGTAAAGGCTACATCTGAAATTTTTATTTTTTATTTTACATTTTTACCATATGGAGGATTCAAAGATAGAAAATAAATCACTAATGTTTTGGGTTTTTTTATACTGTAGCATAAGGTAATGCAAAATGTAAAAAATAAAACAGAAAAATGAAAATTTAAAATTTAAAAGAGAAATAGGAAAGTTGAAATTGCAATTGAAAATTAAAAGTGAACTCTAAATGTTAAATGAACATTTCCTTCTTTCACATTGCTCTTTCTCATTGCCATTTGGCATTTTACAACTGCAACTTTTATTTCCATTTTCTTTTCTTTTTTTTTGCTAACATTGGAGGCACAAACCATGCATGTTTGGGGAGAGGGCACTGGCACCTTATGAACACCAGAGGGAGCCACACTTCAACTTGAGGAGTCTGAGTCGGGGTTCACACACTGCCTGGCACACTGCACCCAAGGAAAATTCAACCCAGAATCAACTTGAAGCTTGTATTTCTCCTCCTTCTTTGTTGAATGTCACCATTAGTGTACCATAAGTGTATAAGAGCAATTGTCATGGTTGACTGGGTTTAAGAAGTCTGAAAACCCAAGATAAAATCTTTAAATTAAAAGTAGATTTGGAATTTGGAATAAAAAACAAAAACTTGTATCCACTTTTATCCAAAGCACCTAACAGGCCTATGAATGTATTTGTTTTTAGTTTTGTTTAATAGTCTTAGCAGTGTTAGTGCCACATGCTACACAGGACCACTATCTACTGAGCCACACACAATTTTGGTCTGATATTTTTCAGGCACCTGTGTTGATGTGGGGGAAAAATCACTCCACTGACCCTTAAATTAACAAGAATAATGGGTAGTTGGCATTAGGAGTTTATGGAGCCCATTAATAGTTGGTTACAAAGAACACTATGTGTCCTTTGACCTTGATGACAGTACAATCCCACGCCCCATTTCCCCACAATGATCATTAAAGTTTCCTCTTATCATATCTTAAGATGGTGGACCACGCCTTCTTGTTTACACACAGCTTGAAATTGTAAAGGGCAAGCAATGAGCAATGTGACAGTAGAAATTGGTCATTAAAATGAGACTGGCATGAGATTTTGAGTGCTCACTTGAGTTGAGTGTAAATACTGGAACAGTGAACATACCTTTTTGGCTGGACATACACACACACTCACACACACCATATTTGCAATTTGGACAAGTGGTTGGTTAAATTAATTTGAAAAACATTGGAATAATGACCATGCAGCAAGTTGCAGGACTTAGGCTCAGAGAGATAAAAGGTATTGGGATTGCTTATTATACCGTCCCTCATGGACTAATTACTGCAATTTTCTCTCAAACCTTATCCCTAGTTACTCTCTGTGCCAGATTTGAAAATGTTACCACTCTGTTCTTGATTTATATGGCAGAGCTGAACATAACAATTAAAATAAACAATCTTTTTTAGTTAAAGCATTCCTGTAAAACCCATAATAAAGCATTTTTGTCATTCATAATGATGAAGCATTTATCATATCAAAGTAGTGATTGCCTTTATTTTGAATCTTTAAATCCTCCATAATACATAGTTTTCAACCGAGTAAATAGGAGAAAACAGCTATGATTAACTGATGTTAAATACACATTTTGAAGGAGGTTTAGTTTCATAGACATTTTAATATTGAAAATAAAGCATTAAATAGGCAATGCGATATAGCTAGTCCCTGTCATCCAACTATCATACCATAACACACACAAGAAACACAACTGGATTTTAAAGTAGGGCACAGCTAAGCTAACCATAACAACATCTAGATTATATTCACTATATGACGCTTTCTCCATACGTGTATTTATTACACTACCCTGTTGACTTTCTTATTAAAACATCAATGTCAGTAAACTACCAGAGTATGTGATCATGGAAGTTTTATTAACAAGCTAGAATAGCACCTCAATACAAATTAAGCATGCAGTCATGTTTAAACAGCCTTGCTTAGGGGAGTACTTTGTTTTTGATGGAGCACAAATTATATTTTAAGTGTCCCTCAATTACAGGTTTGAACACATGGTACATTATCTTTATTTTATCATAATGGTGATAGGAGACTTGGATGTGATTTAGCCTCTAAAGACTAAACATTGAGCCTGTTCTGGGAGGTCAGTTGTAATAGTCTAGCTCTATGAAAAGATGAGTTATAAAAGTGTGCAGCATAACTAAAATATGCATTCCTGTAAAGTCCAGAACATTCCAACACCTAGTCTGGCATTCATTTTCCACACTTAACTAACTTAATATTGAGGATGATTTCCAGCGCTTAAACATTTTACAGATCTGTTGGATATTTGATCATGTAGTAGCAAACATTGCCCAGCATATTCAAGTTTATATTTACAGAATAACGGCTCAAATTTGTATTTCCCAAATAGATCTGATTGTTTTATCACATCTTGATGTTTATTACTCAGTACCACAAAAATCTGCCATGACATCATGAACTTCATAAGCTTAAAGGACAGCTTATGCTTGTGTTGACTGTTCTAGGCAACATGCACTATGTATCATTCTGTTTTCTCTACTTCAATGTATGTTGTCTCTCTGTTTTGGGGTGTAGAGATACAAAAAGAAAAAAAAATGTTGATGCTATTCTTTATCATGATGTTGGTCACTGTCTCAACCAACATGTAATCTGCCATAATGGACATGCATATTTTCATTGCAAAATTTAGTGTAGTGTTCCTAAAAGGATTGGTGGTGGTAATTTTGTTTGTCAGATGGGGCCATGCTAATCATTAGAAATCAAATGGAAATACTTGTATTCGATGATGTTTGTTTTCATAAACCAAAGAATGGTAAGATAATTTAGGCTTAAGTGTTTGAGTTTTATGGAGAAAATAACATTTTTTTTCTAAGTGTATGGTTACCAAGGTATGGGTTCCTATGATCTGGCAAGATTCCTAAAGTTATTTTTGGTTTTGTTTGTTTGTTTGTTTGTTTGTTTGTTTGTTTGTTTGTTTGTTTGTTTTTCTCATGGCAGGGTGCTTGTGAAAATGCATCTATGTTTTGTCACTTGATCACTATTGGTTGTTTGTAGTTTTGTGGTTGTGTTAATTTGCCTATTGTAGACCAAAATAGCTTTTTATAAGAAATGCAACAAAACATAAAAATGAATTTGACGCAGTAGCTGTGATGTAAACTATCGCATGTCAAAACATGTATAAGATTGTAAATGTTGCATTGTTCATCTTGACAAAACATAATACTAAATATTCATCGGTTATGTTTTCTATACACACACATTTAGCCAATCAGTGTAGTCCTTTTCAACGTCACAATCAATTATATTTAATTAGTTTGTCTTTGTTGGACACTAACTGTTTGTTATACCAGTTTTTATCAAATATCTTTAGGATCTGACTGATATTCTAAGGCTATCCCTAAAATATTATTCTAACATTGTAGACGATCACCAATTTATACTTGAGATGGACCAAGATGTTAAGTTTGCACATATTTGTAGGTAGTTTATTAAGCCAAAAAAGAGAGAATAATGATACACAACTTTCAATCTCAACAACTTAATTCAGATTTAGCTGAGGCTCATCTTGGAGCGCATTTTACAGTCCTTCATGTTCACTGAAAAGCATTAAAGCCAGCCATCACTTGATGATTGATTATGGTTAAAAGTATTTTCAAGAAAAAATAAATAAATTAAAACCAAACTGTAAGATGACTTTAAAAGTCATGATGTGGTCCAAATGTGTGATAAGTCAGTATCATTGGAAATGATTACAAGACAATATATTTTTGTAATAGTGACACATCATCTGAAAGCAGAATGTAAACCCTTTGGCAAATTTATTCACAATATTTTGTTGATGTAAGGGGTAATTCTAGGTGAATCTGCTGTATATTTTTCATCCTGTATGTTCAAAATATGAAATTTGATTAATTTGGGCCATGTTTCACAATCTGGAGTAAAGATGGCATTTGTTAAATCTTGACATAAGATTTGTTTAATTACAAATCAGAAATTAAATGTGCCCTGGTTAATAGAAGCTTAGGTTTTGTCATCTGACGTTCAAGCTTTTTGCTGCCATATCTTGTAGATGCTTTTGTAAAAATGCACTTGAGTTGAACTATGAGATGTGCTTATGAATATGTGTATATTTTGTTAGGCTTATTGCCTACGTTAGCTTGCTATTTTATTATCTTCCTAAAAATACTTCTCCTATACAGATATGAACTTGGCAGAAGTGGAGCTGTTGTAGTAAAGGTAGTTAACATCACAACTAAGCAACCCTGAAATATATGCTGCAGTAATGTGTTTTCAGTTTGTCCTTGTTAATTTATGCTCCAAGTTGGTTTGTATTTTATTATTATTATTATTATTGTTATGAAACAAGCTTGTTTGAAATGTATTGACTGCTGTTTTGAAATAGGGGATAAGGTTTTTTAATGTATGTGCAAGGAAGTTTTATAATATGACTTGTCAAACACTGGACTGGAGTGAGTTTTCCAACATTTCCAAGTTGAGAGAGAGTTGTATTTGACAGACATAACTGCACAGACGACATCCCTTAGCACAGACATGACCTGAGAGATGAAGCACATCCTTCCAGCTGTACTCAGATAGCCACCCTTCACATTCAAAATAGGGGTCATAAGAGATTGGAAATTTCAGCAGTGCTGTTTAATTGAATTGATTGGGTGATGGGTTACACACAATAAGAAATATTTATTAGGTTTTCCTTCCAAATTGTTGCATGGCATGGACTGGTAAAAATTGAACACATTGAGTTATTTCAGTAATTTCCTAAAAACAAGAGTATGGTTCTCTCAAATATTCTGAAAGTCCAGAAGGGATACCATTTGACAGCTATCCAGTAATCAACATCACCTGGTATGTGAAGCAGATCTTACCGTTGAGTCTCATTACACCAACCACCACTTCTCAAACCAGAAAAGAGATTTGCACTAGACTTATTTTGGTCTTCTTTTATCAAAAGCAATATAATTCAGATCACTCGACGCGTTTCGAAACCACAGTATCTGAGGGTTGTCTGCCCACAATGGGAATGCTGAGTAAATGGTGATATTTGAAAAGTTTGGAGTTGAGCATTTTTATATAAAGGTACAGAATTGGAGTATCTTACCTATTAAATGCACGTGAACTTAGAAATCCACACATTGTTAATAACTGGTTTTACCCAGCAATACCCCGAGTATAAGTGTCCAGATTTGAGGGGCATTAACACTGTTGTTTCCTCCTGTGATTGTTTTGGACAAATCAAACAGTTCTGGCAAATCCAAAGTGAGAGACAGGACGTACGAGGGGAAGGAATCATTTCTCATACATTAAATATAAAATGTCTTCATCATACAGCCATTTATTAATGGCAGACAACATGTAGACAAGATAGTTCAAGACAATGTGATACCAAAACATAAGCCCGTGTTAAAATGTGCAAATGTCCACTGATGCACACACCTATATTTTAAAACAATCGTGTCATATCTCCGCTTGGTCACCTTGAGTGCTTTTTTTCTGGGATGATACAAAAAAATGCTTTAAAGTGAAACAATAATGAAATACTTCTTAGAAAAAAGATTGATTCCAAATGCATCTTTTGTTATATACACACAGCATCATTGGCTATGTAGAGAATTTGTGTCCACCAAAATCATAATTCATCGTTTTTAGTGAGGTCATTCATAACAGGAGTAATTGCAGGGGGTGAAATTGTTGACCTTATGTCTTTATTTTGTTGATTGATAAGTGTAAATCTTCAATAATTCATGACAGCAAACTTCACCATTTTATCTGGACGTAGTAGCTTTCCTGTTTTCACCGCTTTGTGGTGTTGTTGAAAGATGTTGCGGTTTGTCTAAATATGTTGCGTGTTAGAGGAAGCATAAGTATGTGCCTTCTTGTAATCTCCTTGGTGAGCTTGTTATTATTGAGAAGCTGAAGCCAGCCAATTGTGTTTGCACTAAAACCAAATTGCTTTTGTGATGTAGACTATTTAAGCAAGCTTGTTGCGTCACTTTAACCGTACAGTATGCATGAGGGTGAAATTGGTAAGTCTAGGGCTAGAGCTCTCATCTGTTGACCTGTAAACCAGTGCAGCTTAGAGGATCTTGTGAATATAGCTTGGCTTAGTTTTGCATTCAGTTTTCAATTCCATCTCCTTACTCGTCAAGTTTGTCATTGGCAATTTCCACAGTTAAAAAAAAAAAAAAAAAATAGCAAATAATACATACCATGAATACAATACAGCTTTTATTTTCACATGCCACAGCTAGAGAGCTACACAACTGTAGTAGAGATATTCATTTCTCTGAATCCATGGGAATGCATGAGTATATGAGGTCGCCTCAAGACTATTGGTCAAATTAATTTTAGGTTGTTTTTGAAAACTTGTATTTATTACTTATTTTGTTGACATCTAAGAGAAAGGCCTACATGCTTTGAGTCTTACAAATGCACCTTATTCATGTCAGTCCATGTGGAAAAGGCTGACAATGTAATATCTCTGATTTAGCACCTTACTACACAGCATGTTTTCACTTTATGCCAGTTTAGCTATTCTTCCATGCATATGATTTCCAAAATAAATCTTATATTTTGTGAAATTGTTTAAAGGGATGTGCCAAAGTTTGGAGGCGATCTCCCAAGTGTTTATGCTTATCAATTTATTTTCCTCCTCCTTCAGTTATAGCAATGGTATGTCAAAACTTTCCTATAACAGTGTGTGGAATCAAGTTATTTCAGCAGACAGTATCATTACTTGCCATTTTACAATAAGCCCTGTATTTCACATATATTTACCAGTGATGTGTATTTGTTATTATAAAGAAAATAGCCGTAAAGCTTCATTATGTTACATAATATTGTGACTTTTTTCGAAAAACTGTGAAGACTTATCTTGCATATACTTTATACAGAAGTATTAAGCCTTAATACAAAAGACTAAAAAAAGTGTGGAAGAATAAACTGATTGTTGCTAAGTAAGGATGATTTTTGTAAATGTTACCAGCACTTTTTTTGTAATTTTCACTCTCTGAGGTATTGTACAAGTTCAAGCTGTTTGTGAAGTTTGATTATGAAGGAATAAAAACTAGTACTTTCCTGTACTTCACAGAAAGTCATGTTGCTGTTGTCTGTTTCCATGAGACTGTTTTGTGTGATTTCTTATAAATAAACTGCCCTGACATATAGCAAAAATAATTTGGCTGGCTTAAATAAACAATAAACTGGCTTCCAATGAATCCATGACATAACATGGGGATGGCGGCACCCTAAAAATTTTGACCTCAATTGTACCATATTTTTATTGATTTTATTTGTTCGGCTAACACCTTATGCATAAGTATCATTTATTTTGGAGGGCCACCATTCTCATGTTTTTTCATGGATTTGTTGGAAGCAGTTATTGCAATATCTTTGGTAGCAACTTCCCACCTGAGGAAGATCAATAAAAGCAATGGCATGGAGCTTTATTCACCCAGGAAGGGATTTACTGATTTACTTTTCAGCACCGCCTGTGCTTAATATTGATACAGTTACACATATTTACACGTGAGAGCTGCCCAGTGCAGCCAGCTAGAAGAAAGAACTAAGAAGAAGATAAAAAATAGTAGGAGAAAAAATATAATAAAAAAAGAAATATAGAAGCAGGAACTCTATGGGTCCAGGCACTGACGTCCTTCTGGACAAGTCACATTGTTTGTGCCATATTCAATATATAATCAAGACCTTGAAATCAACTTGAAATACCAGAGTCATGAGATTGTGCCGAAAATGAGTTTGTCGTGTTTCTTCAGCACCACTCTGGATTCAGTCTCACAATCTTTGGTCCCAATGGCAAGTCATGAATTCATGCAGCTGAGAAGTGGATGGACTAGTGGTTGTTTCACACTATGAACAGAGTGAATGTTTTTAAAGATTTGAAATCCAGCCACTAGGGACACAATTAGGACTTTCCTTTCCTATGAGGGCAGAATTAAATACATTTGTGATAATTGGCATTTTTTGTATAGTCAATGTGTAAATGTGCAGTTTTTGAGATACAATTCTGAAATTGGACATACTTGATCTACAAGTAGAATTAAGTAATTTCAGTAATTTATTTTAATTGGACATCTATTCAGTGAGAATTATATAGTGGCTGTGCACAGTTCCATATTACAGTCAGACATTTTCATGCACTGCAGGCTCAATTTTTGATATTTTGGAAATCCCTGTGGATCACTTAATGAGGAAGGTCTGAATATGGTGGTGTCATTTGAACATAAAATGTGGGACTGAACTGACTCAAAATTGACTAGAGGTTTCTTCACATGGCACAGGTAGTGCCCCCATGAGGTCTATTGGCTCCATACTACTTGGTATGAGACTGGACTGGTGTGCAAAATGTTATATTTTCACACATGGAAAGGCAGTTTTGGTCAGAAGAAGAATATGTAGAAAGACAAAATAGATTTTATTTTATTAATCATTACAGATGCTCCAAATATAAAGTGCATAGTGCAGAATCAAATCAAATCAAACTTTCTTTATATAGCACATTTTGTACGTTAAGATGCAATACAATGTGCTTTACATCAAGTTAAAAGAGTACAGAAGTAGATAAAGATAAAAGATTAAAACAAACAGACAAACACAAAAAGAGATTAAAAGAAGAGCGATTACAATTTAAAATGCATACAGCTTCACCATAAGTCTTTGTCTGTGTCTTCTTGGGCTGATCTGAGAGCAGTGCATTACAATAGTCCAGCCTACTTAACAACAAATGCATGCAGTTTCTCTGTATCAGAGGGAGAGAGAAAAGGTCTGACCGTTGTAATACTCTTTAAGTGGTAGAATGCAGGTGTAGTTATATTTTTATATGTGGTTCGAAAGTTAGATCAATGAGAGTCAATGACAACAGCCAAATGTCTTGCCTGAGATGTAATGTGTTGTGATAGCGCAGTTCGTTGTGATCTCAGTGTCTCTCTCTGCCCCTTTGCACCAATTACTAAAACCTCGTTGAGTTGGAGGACGTTTTGTGTCATTCATACATGAATGTCTGAAATGCAATTTATAAGGCCATCAAGGGGGCTAGGTTTTTCTGGTGTGGCTGCTTTATAAAGTTGTGTTCCATCCGCATAACAATAAAAGAAATCAATAAATACTTGCCGGATGATGGCCCCTAGTGGTAGCATATAAAGACTGAAGAGTAGCAGACCCAGAACTGAGCCTTGCGGCACTCCTCATTCTTTCTGATGAGAATTCTCTATTTATATTGTGATGTGTTTGGCAGTAATATTATGTCACTGAGGAAGTTGTGATTGAAATGTTTGAATAGCACTTGCACTGTGCACTGTGCAACATTCATGAGGGTTTTGCACAAATTTCACTAAACTCTCTCTCATCCAACTAAGACATGCACAGATGAGGTCTGATAAAACACCTACACTTCACATTAAGACAAAGTGTAAACATTTAACTTAATTAACAAAAGCAACACATTTTCAACCATTTGGTGCCGAATTGCACTATGGGTAACTCGACTCATTTCCCAGTGTCCTTACAACGCTTTAGTCGGTAATCACTCACATTCTTTGAGTCATAGAAAATGTACCTTAGTCATGGCAGTCTAAGTGGAAAAGACTGACAATGGATTATCTCTGATGCAGTGCCATACAACAAAGCATGCTTTCACTTGCCATATCATGTTCATCACCTGATAACACTGTAAGGAGCACCTGTGATCTACCAGCAAGCCTTGCACATAAGAAACTGGTAAGTAGTTAGAAAACTAGCAAGCAAGGCCTGTTAATGTTTGCCTTTTCTTATCACCTCATATGACTTATTGCCATTGGCAATATAATGTTAAGATATTGTGGATGACATGCAGGTCATGTGTAGAGAAATTAAGCTCGCAATCAAGACTGCAATGAGCAGCTAAGCAGTGGTGTGCACAGTTCTCCAGGGACAGGGGAAAACATTTTTAAAAGGGCACTTCCTTGAGAAATTGGCTACTTGAGGTTTTGTTCTACAGGTGTGGTCTCAAGGAAATCTTCATATCTTCATTCTATCTTCCAGCCAATAGAAATGCAGAATCTTATGAGGGGCGTGTCTGAATCAGAATAACGAGACAGCATTGGATGTTACCAAGGGACTGAGGGAGGTTGTGGCTGTGGTCTGCCACAAAAAGGGGAACAGTGCAGTCCATGCTCTGTCTACAAAACAGCACTAGTATCATCATGGAAATAACATTCATGCATTTAGCAGACGTTCTTATCCAGAGAATAATACTTTTTTCAAACCTGAAAAGGTTACTTGAGAGCCTGAGACCAAAAGGGCATGACCCCTGAACAAAAGGAACAAGGAGCAAGAGGAAGAAAGGGAAGACATATTCTAACACTTCATTCATAAATAATGGTTGGAAAAATGCATTAGGTGGAACTATGTGCATTCAGAATGAACCTGTCTGAAAAACAAGATGGAGATTTCCCACTGTCTTGGCTTTATACTTATTACTGTTTTCTGTTTTTTTCCACTCTCAACAGTTTCTGTCTTCTTAGCCTTCAAGTTTTTACATTATATTAACATTACATTGACAACCACAAATGAAAAATCCACCAAGTAGTCTAATTACTGTGACATTACATGTATTATGTCCAAAAAGTATTTGAGATGAAAATGACTAATTAGGTTTGCTTCATCTAAAATAAATATCATCTCTTGTATACATTGCAACATGCAACATTTGTGCCAGGCTTCCAGATGCTCAGTGACATTTATTAATTGCTGCTGCCAGATTTCAGAAAGTGAGAAAAACTCAGGCTTTCTAAACATACTCAATTTTTAATTTATGATTTTTTCAACTTATGATTATGACTTGAAAGTTAATGTGAATGCCAGAGCATTTTCAGTTGTGTTTGTAGTTCCTGAAGTGCATAATTGTGCAAGCCCATGATATGTAATCAGCTGCTAAATAAACAGGTAGATGCTGAGAAGCTACAGCTGAAATACTTAAAAACACCTTTTATATTGCCCGTCATGTCAAGTAAATACAGTATATAGACAGTATATAGTGCATAGACAAACCTGCATACTAGACAAGGAGGAATAGGATATGAATTGTTGAGTCACAAAACATTAAGCAATAACTAAATATTATTAAAATTAACTACAGTACATGTTAAAAAAAAAATCAATCATAACAATCTAGGTCCTAATTCCTTCAGGGAATGCAACGACCCACACTCATCTCACACACAAATCGGTTGAATTTTTAAGGGACCATCAAAAGGAGATGGTACTGCTGCTGTGGTATAGGGGACGCCTCTGCACTCCCTCGCATGGTGGGGGGAGGCCCCAGATACCAGGGACCTCATCACTACATATTAAGAACCCAGCCCCAGCACTAGAAAAAAAAATTAAATACATGTTAAATACATTTTTTATATATATATATATATATGATGTATATGATTGTGATCTAAAGGCTGTCAAAAAAACATTTGCAGAGGCAAATGCAAGGAGATGCAGTCATATGGGCTATTAGGCACTGGCAGTAGAATGTAAAGAAAGTCAAGACAAAAATGGATTTGAATCTATTTGATTTCATTTACACTAGTTCTACTGCAGTTCATTTCTGCGCAAGGATGTTGCCGGGATAAAAATGTCTGTTGTGGCATGTAGCCATGTTTTATTATTAGACTATGTTTGATGTTTTGAAGCTGGAGCTATGAAAAGCTAGCCACGTTAATGAAACCTGTGTGTTATTGCCAATAAATAAGGAGTCGTAATAAGTTGCTGTGTCTACCTGATCAAATGTTGTTAGATCATGAATTCACAAGGAGACTGGAAAGAAATGGAACCAGGCAGATATACTGCTTCTGACAGAGGAGGAGGTCTGGAAGATTCACAGCCTTATAGAAGTAGATTTAGTTAGGAATTCATGTTTTTGGAATAATAACGTAATATGATGATATAAGATTAGTTATAGTAGTTATTTAAATCAAAATAGACAAGAGAAGCAGAGTTATTGGCACTGGGCTGGGTCTCTAGTGCCATACTATGTTGCATCTATCTTGATCACTGATCACTATCTATCGATCTTGATCTTGCATAATGATAGGCCTACTGTAATGCATCAACTTAGATGCAAGAGTAGCTTGTTATGCCCGGCCTAGGAGTAAACCTGAGTATAGCATAAGGTGACTCCCCTTTTTCCCCACTCCCAGAGATGACCAGTGCCACAGCAGATACAGTCCCAAAACAGAATTGATTTGTTCATAAATCAGGGTAGAATCAGCGTCGGGGAGAGCACGGCCAAAACAGTAAACAAACAACTACCTTACCTACCTTCAAAAGAAAACAAAAAGAAAATACAGGCATCTTACCTACCTCCCTAACTTAAACAGGAAAAAAGAAGTCAACAGAAAAGCCTTCTCGCCCCTACAGCTACCAGGACTGCTCTTTTAACAGAAAAACACTATGTGCAACAGAGATCCGTATATTGTCAATCGGCGCTAACGCGACAGCACGGTCTGGTTGTGAGTCAGGAAAGAGAGAGAGTGACACTGGCATCGGCAGGTGCGATTTTAAAGTAGGCGCCATCAGTCTCCCGTCCAATCACCAGCCACCACCTGCAACTCACAAAGAAAAAACACAGAACGGGGCTGAACAGCACCGCCCTCAGGCAGGGAGGGAAAACACAATCACACAATCACTCAAATACAAATACACATGACTCAGGGTCATAACAAGCTACCCAATGATGTTTAAATGTGTAGCTTTTAAACATCAATAAATCACCTCATTCATTTTGAGACATTAATATAATTACCGCAAACATATGGAAGATTGGCAGCCTCTACCAGCCTCAACTCGGCATTAACACTGTCACTGGCAGGGCTGTAGTACCACTTTCCATGGCATAAAAATAAGCATCGAATGAACGGCTATACAAATAGCTGATAATTCTGCATTGACATAAAGTACTTAGTTATTGCCCAAGTGTGTGTGTGTGTGTACATCAGACCAGTTCCCACACTGCCATAACATCCTAGACTTTACCGATCAGACTCTCACATCCTTCCTGTAGGTGGGTACCATGACTGTGTTGACATAATTGTAATATATAATGTTCATATTCACATTCTGTCAGTATTTCATGTGTAATTTCAAAGTTTGTTTATCTATCTGTCAGTTAGGTATCTCAAAAACCTATGGACATATTTCCATGGAATTTGGTGGACAGATTGGATTTGGTAGGTGATCCAGATCTGTGATTTCAGTAGATCTTTTTTTTTATTTTTTTAGCCATAACTATGAAACTAACACAGAAAGAGAATAGATTCCAAATGCTTTTGGTATGTTTGCAGGCTCATGAAATGAATTTTACTTAAAACGTATGTGATAATTGAATTATGAATGAATTATGTCGTGTCAGCGCGTGACACTGGACGGGAGCGCTGAAGTTTCACACAAGTGCCCCCTGTCGTAAAGCCAAGGAACAAATAAAACAGGGACATAAGAGAGCACACGGGGTAACTTCCATGCTAGTCACAGGTGTTGTGCCAAAATCTGTATCGCTTAAAAATATGTTACCTTGACGTTGCGTCTTCGCCTCGATTTCACGCCACGGAAGTGGTGAGGAATTTTCCTGTTTTTTTCCAACGGTGAAAAAACGTTTTAAAAACATTTCACTTACAAAGAATGAAAGTAGACTACAGGAAGTAATGACCTAGTTGCCTCGTAATGAACGGAGATCACGCTTATTTGTGACAACGAACCTATACATCTGTAATCTATGTGATACTATAATCTCTGTATGGGTTCATTTGGTTTGTGATCATCTCCAGCCACGAGTGCCCGTTGTTTTTAGATGATAGTTGTCCTCCCCAAAAAAAAATTGTATAGTGACAAAATACCACACAACGCCAGGGAAACATACTTATAATATATTTTTAGGGGATACAAATTTTGGCATCCGCAGTTAGTGCCAAATACAAACTTGCAGGTGTCATGACAAATTGGGTGTCTGGACTGTGGGATCACCGGCTTCGGAGTTAATGAATGGTAAAACAGAACTGGGATCAAGCACCACCACACATTGCCACACCCAATATTAATGCAAGGTTTGTTCCAACAGGTCATCAGATAAGCCAAATTACAAAATTAAGATCACTGTTGCCCCATGGCATCAATGAACCAAATCAAGTGTAGTCAAAGTAAGTTTTGAAATGCTATGCTACAGTCTTAAGGAATAGGCACTTTTGTCAATATACAGCTGGAATAGTGCACCTTATGAGATGTACTTTGCACTACCAGTGTGCATTCCAGGATCGTACACATTGCCATACTTCTCCAGACATTAATTCAATCACTATGTTAAGATTCTGGGCCGATGTGCACCGATTTATGCGGATAGTAGCTGGGCAAAATTGTGCCTTACTCTATGGTTTATTTTTCACAATATCATGGTAGAAATACATTTTCAAATGACTTAAGCTTCATAATGAAGCTCCTTAGTGAGCTAAATCCTATCACGTTGCCCCTGCCTACCATGTGTGATGCATACCTGACAACCAGGGTTTTTTCAGATTTTGATGTGAAAAGTCCAAACAGAAGCCTCAGATAAATGGGACTACTAGAATGTGTCACAAGTTCACATCCACATGCTGTGAACCCTGCCCGAGTCAACTTGGCACATCAACCTGTTACCACAGGTACAAACAGTCTCACCACAGATCTACTCTACAATATAGATGTGACCATGGGCAAGCCAGGAAGGCTCAGGAGGAGATAAGCCTGAGTAAATATAGCAGTTGAGTGTAATCCACTTCATGCATTTCATTAACCAGTGAGAGCTCATCTCATGTGCTTATCTCGTGCTGTGATGGAAGAGACAGCTGACAACACTTTAGTTTATTCCCCAGAGTAAATTTATTTAAGTTAGGACCATACAAACCTACTGAATGACAGGAGGCGGTATCAGATTTCTTTAACAGGAATGACATTGGTAAAGAGGGTGTGGAACGTTTAAATGATAAGATGCACAACATACAGCCATTGCCCACAACTAGTGAGACACTATAATTTGTTCCCATAAATAAGGCAGAATGCAGAGTCCATAGGAATGGAAAGTTGTTACATTTAGCCAAATTGGACAGTGATGTTAAAAAAGAATTAAAGGACTTTCTTCAGCTCATCATACAACACAAGCACAAAGGCGCCACCCATGCCTCTGAGCACGTTGGACCAGGCTCCCTTGAAGAAAGCTTTGCCACCCTCATCACGTGCAATCTTCCGCCAGCAGTCAATGGTCCCAGTGTACATGATGTCAGCTGAAAAGGTAATATAATAAGTGAGGTAAGGCTGGTGGAAATAAAACTTCCTTGTTTAAAGAAAAACAAAAACCATATATATCATTTCTAAAGTTCTCAGATCTACACATCTTACAACCCATTGTGGATTCAGGTGGTGGCTATATCCACATTCCAAATGATGACTGACTATACTAAAGTTATATCAGTTATCCAATGTACATATGGTCCCTTGTCCAAAGGCTTCCAATATTGGGAACAAACTCACCTCCTTTGCGTCCAGACTGCATCATCATGCGTCTACGGACAGTGTCGAAGGGGTAAGAGGTCAGGCCAGCAACGGCTGTCACAGACTGGGCGATCATCCAGCTCACCAATATACTGGCGTTCTTGGGATCTGGAAGCATACCTGGAAGCACAGAGGAATACAAATTACAGATCTTTTAGATGTAGACATGTACCCCGTAGAAGCAAGAGTATCCCATTGTAACAAATGTCTTACCTTTGGCTGTGTCGTACATGCCAAAGTATGCAGCCCTGTAGATGATGATGCCTTGCACAGACACGTTGAAGCCCTGGTACAAGCCCTTTAGACCATCAGACCTGAAGATCTTCGCCAGACAGTCTCCCAGGCCGCTGAACTCTCGTCCCGCTCCTGCTTTTCCGACATCAGCAGCCAGGCGGGTTCTGGCAAAGTCGAGGGGGTAGACAAAACACAGAGAGGTGGCTCCAGCAGCACCGCCAGAGGCCAGGTTACCGGCGAAGTACCTCCAGAATTGGGTGCGCTTGTCAACGCCATCAAGGAAGACCTTCTTGTACTTGTCCTTGAAGGCGAAGTTCAGAGCCTGGGTGGGGAAGTATCTGATGACATTGGCAAGGTTACCTCTCCAAAAGGAAAGGAACCCCTGCTCCTTGGGAATACGGGTAACACAATCTATGATACCCTTGTACTGCATATCTACGGTGATCTGCTTGCTGGCATGTTGGACCTATAATTAAAAAAAACAACAGTTAGGTTTGATCAAGTCAAGATATCTCATTTAATGTTCTTATTTAAAGTTCACCTTGTGACCTTGGCAGCTGTCAAATCCATAAACTAACTCTAAGGTTTCCTCGAGACTGCGATCTGACAGTATGAGCAAGGTTTGTCAACCAAGAAATGATTTTGCCAATTATGCTTGGTTGTGACCCAGCAATATAAAAGAGAACATTTGTGAATGAAACCGGATTAATGGGGCATCTAAAGTTAACATAGGTAGTATAAAGTAGACCAGAGTTTCTAGGCGTGCCGTTAGGCAGGCTGAACAGAAAATTATGTTAAACTTGTCGCAGGGCCTTGGTACATCAATCTAACCAAGCTAAAGCTAGGTAGTGCATTAGCCATCATAGTAGTTTAATCGTAATTATAAAGACAATATTAAACCGGCAACTTACTTCATTGCAACTGTGTCACACGTAACTAGAGTTGTAAATACATCACAGACAATTCTTCATTATTTACTTGAAGAATGCCCCAATGTCACAGCAAGCATTTGTCCTTTGTTAGCTACCCTAGCTAAGGTTAACGTGGGAAGCTAATACTAGCAGTCAGGCTCGTGTAGGTCATTCCGCATCCCATGGTGACCTCAAATTCCTGTGCCCATCAGTTAAGACACTGATTCATTATATATTAACTACACATACTATGAGGACATTTAAAATGCTGATAACGAACATGTAATGCCTGCCGGTATAGATAGGTGCAGCCATGTTTAATAGCAGTTAGCAAGATCACGGAAGCTAGCTAGCTAGCTAGCTAACTCGGGCGATGTTCTGGTGAGACGTCCGCGCAATGCAGGAAGACGGAAGACGTTACCTGAAGGAGAAGCTTCACTCTTTCGATGGGGGCAACAGCTGTTTTAGAGATGGCAGCAGAGATGCCACCAGCCAAGAAATCCTTGGCGAACGAAACAGCTTGCTCATTCATGGTAGGATGTTGTAAGATGCCTTTCAAATAGTACAGTACAAACGATACTCCCACTAGCCTCTCTGTGTCGGATGGCCTAAACCGACGAAATGGCCGATTGTAAAGCCGCGTTGGATTTTTATCAAAGACAATAGATCGCGATAGAACACGGGAACTACGATCTAAGGTTATTGGTCAATCTGTCAATGTGACACGGTTTCGACCAATGAAAGAGTTATAGGTAGTGGCGTCATCATGTTGCGTAATTTTTGCCCTTGGTGGGTAAGGCCAGAAATGTTATACTATGGAGATAGGTCTTCAACGGAGAATCAAATAAGTAACAGGTCCAAGGCTCAAAGGCTTACGCCCAAAGAGCCTTCAAATGAAGAGAATAGATCGACTATCATTGGCAGTGACACCATTTTAAAACCGCATTTAATGGTCACAGACTCGCGCAATGAATTATAGGGCAGTCATGGGGTCAGTCTAGTTTTGGTTCCCTAAATCAGTGGGTTTCATTTAGCCACTTGCGAGAGGATGCTATTTATTTTCATCAGCAACAAAGAGGGACAGAATCCATGCTGGTTGTTGTTGTTTTTTGTTTGAAATAATAATTCTTCTTTGCAGTAGATGATAGTCTTAGCTTGTGATATGTAACCGCTACAGGGAATTTTTATGGCAATATCAACTCTCCTTGAGTATCCCACCAGAGATTGTTACGTCACTGTCTGCCATCTTCGATCTGCTAGCGTTGAACTGTCCGTCATTTTATTTCTTCCCACTTATATCTGATTACACTACATAGCAAGATGGTAGATTATGACGTTGGCGCTGTGCACACTAAAGAGTGCATCTATGAAAGTTAGGATATTGCCATCATAATAATAATAATGTAATCAAAATAGGGTTTTTTTTGTTCCAGAATTGAACTATATGGCACTGAAAAGATAGAGCAACCACTCATTTCGGTAAATTGTATGGATTTTTAAAATATAATTTCATTTTATTTTGCAAATGCTCATCACATTCGTCAGTGCTGGAAGTTGTTTTATATTAGTTGGTAATTATTTTATCTCTGCATTATTCTAAATGAACATACTATGTATACACTATGCACTATAGGCTTGTCCACCATACCACAAAAAAGTTCAAGTCCTTTAGGCAGTGCGTACCATGGATAGAGTCAAAAGAAATCTAAATATTTAATATTTATATTACCCTTATACATATGTACATACTCTGCACTTTACTGAAATTTGCACTTCTGGTTAGATGCCAAAGTGCATTTCGTTGTCTCAGTACTCTGCAATCACAATAAAATCTAATTTAATCTAATCTAAAACATCAACATCAGTAGCCTTTTCTAAACTACAACTGGGCTGGGCTTCCTTTTAAGCAGAGCTCTCTTGGCCTTGTAGTAGAACTTTTGTCTTAAAATGAATACGTTCCCCGTTGTAAAATCCAGCTAACAACAGCTTGGAATGTTAGTTGGTATGAGCTGGTCAAACTGGTTTGAGCTGGTTGACCAGTTTGACCAAGCTTTTTGGTTGTCCTATGATTGTCCATTTTACCACATGTATATAAAAACAGTCTACTTAATGTTTTTGATGATCACTTTGATTTGTGTCATTGTTTTTCAACCATTATTTATTATGCTGGTTGGCATGGTGGCTCAATGGTTAGCAGTAGCACTGTTGCCTCACAGCAAGAGGACCTCCAAAGAAATGCAAGTTGGGTGGACTGAAGACTCTTAATTGCCCAGTGTGAGTGTATTTGCATGTCCCTGTTGGACAATCCTGATTTGAGCTAGCTGGATGATCAGCTACCATTGTGAGAGTACATACAGTATTTACTTAATCAAAATATTGCCGTTGAACCAGATTTGGAAAAATAAAGGTTTTTTTTATACTTACCAAATTCAACACTGAAATATAGCACTGATTTAACATCAGTTTTGCACCCTAAAATAATGTTGATCCAACATCAATGTTCAATGTTATTCAATCATTGATTTAATGCCAACGGCTTGGTCCATGTTGACCACTAGATGGCAGTATGAGACTAGTTATTTTTCCAGTGTCTTTCTGTTGAACATGATGCACATGATGAACAGTATGCATGTATTTGACTACAAACACACATGGGCATTCTCAATACAGGTATTTAATTGCTTTTGTGTAATTTGTACTTTGAAGACATCAAAAATCATCATGTAATTTGTAATAAAATACTTCTGCGGATAATCATTTTGTATTTGAAAAATACCAGTTTCAAATATGAAAAAAAACATTTGAGAACAAAAAGGGCCCATGTCAAACTACTTGATGCTTCATGCTGTGATAGCAGACTAAAGAGATTCTTTAATGATAAAAACTACCAAGTGATCACACTGGTAGTACTACATCATAAGACAGTCAGACCAGGTGACTATATTATGCATCAATCAGACTCAACAGGTAGATTACAAAATAATCTGTTCAATGGTAATCAGACAGGCTATTATCTACTGTACATCCAGTCCGGTGACCCACATGCCATGCCATGTAGGCATGGTTTTCAAATCTGCACCCATTGCATTTAATCAGACCATAAAAAATTATGTTAAACAGTGTATTCAGTAAAAATACACTATATGGCCAAGAGTCAGTAGACACCTGACCATCACAGCTATATGAGTTTGCTGGACATCCCATTCTAAAACCATGGGCATTAGAGTTGGACCCTTGGCGGCTATAACAGCCGCCACTCTTCTGGGAAGGCTTTCCACAAGCTTTTGGAGTGTGTCTGTGGGAATTTGTGCCCATTCAGCCAAAAGAGCATTTGTGAGGTCAGGCAGTGATGTTGGACGGGAAGGCCTGGCTCGCAATCGGCGTTCTGATTCCTCCCAAAGGTGTTCAATGGGGTTGAGGTCAGGGCTCTGTGCAGGCCAATCGAGTTCCTCCACACCAAACTCGTCTAACCATGTCTTTATGGACCTCGCTTTGTGCACAGGGGCACAGTCATGCTGGAACAGCAAAGGGCCTTCCCCAAACTGTTGCCACAAAGTTGGAAGCGCCCAATTGGCTAAAATGTGCAATGTGATAGTACAGGTCATACAAGACATACAAGTACAAGTATAGAACACATATTCTATACATATCCTTCGACATACAAAGAAGTATTCTCTCACTATGCATGCATGGCATGCAGCATAGTTGCAGCCATAGCTCAAAGTCCAGCAGTGCAGTGGAACATCATGTTGTCATGAGACAGTAGTATTGAGTATTGAGTATAGGAAGGAAATGCATGTAATAAGTAATGAGTAACTTCTGAGGCTTGAGGTTGATGGACATATTGTGTATAGAGACATTTCAGATCTATAGATTGTGAAACAGCGCTAGGAGATAATAGTGTGACAGAATAAACAGGAATAGGTTTATGAAGTATGAAATCAAATTTTTCTTATATTTTATGAATTAGGGGTTCAAGCCCCATAGGAGAGCAGAAGTGGAAGCATAAATTGTTGTCAGAATGGACTGTAGGGGCAATGAATAGTTCGCTCCAGGGCCTTGTTTGATAGGTTATTATGGCAAACCATGTTTACTGGATCTACATATACCAATACTGAGATCTTGAAGTGACTGAGAATATTCTGATTAAAACATCAGAATATTGAGTTATTTGGATTTGTATATACCTTAAACAGGAATAAAACCAAATCTATGAGCATGAAAAAGTCTTGCCCAAAGATAGAAACCATAGGACCAAGACTCAAATATGTGAGGCCATCAAGATGCATGACCTAAGACTGCTTCAGTGACAATGAATGGGAAACTGACTTTGTGGACTCAGAAATACAACAACATTTATAGTATATTTATAGTAGTGATAATCTGACCCAGACAATGTAAAATATTCCCAGGGTTCTCACTGGCACCTTTTCGGATTCCATTTGTCTGATTAAAACATGGGTTGTGTAAACACCTTAATATAAATGTAGCAGGTGAAGAACCCTCGTTGTACCGTACAGAGGAGCTGCTGTGGTGCCAGTCAGAGTCAAGCCTCCCCTGAAGAGAGCTGCCAGAACTCACACCATCACATAAACTCTTTTCTCAAACCGGAAGAGAAGACCGAGAAAACAGCAAACCAAACCCAGCTTGGCCAAAAACATGCTGAAAAAAAAGGGTTTGTAACTATCCTTCAGTCACATTAAGTTAATTGGCATTCTCTGGGTAGAGATGTGGTACTTTGTCTGAGTTTTTTTTTTCAATTTTTAGTAGTTTGAGATGTGCAAATGTAGCCCTATGCTGTCATGGTTACTGTGCACAGCAGTGCCTTATTATATGCCTTGTTTTGTTGTTTGATGGCTGTGCGTTTTAATGACAGTCACTATCCACTTGTGTTTCTTACTGCCACTTGAACATCCAGTTGAACAGGATGTGTAATCCACTAATCCACTCGGGTGTCTTTTAATTACAGTGAGGATAACAGGTCAATGGCTTACAGTTTTCAATTTTAAATTGCTTTTGTTCAGGTTTTTTGAGTGACAGAGGTGGGGCTTCTTTAGTCTTTTTCATTTCCAGGTGCTTTTTTTTAATTGCTGGCTAATTTTATTAACGCCAGAGACCTGTTTTGAATATGACCTTGAAGTTGAAGCTGGAAAATCAGTATTGAAGGACTGTTATTAATTAGATCAGATCTGCAATCAACAGCACAGGCTATTGATTTTTAATATTAAAACCTACAAAACGCAACCGTGACATAGAACGAAATAGTAGTTCCTTATTTGACTGAATGGGCCACCTGAACGGTGAAGTTGCCTTTGACGTTTTGGACAAACACAATTGATGAAGCGAAATTACATGAATGATTTTCCTTGCTAGATTTGCAGGTAAGTACATGTTGCTGTTGCTCTCTGCATGTCACCTTCCCTCTGGGCCAGTTCTGAAACCTCCCCCATTTCTGCCCGGCAGCTGCAGCTGTGGAACAAGTGGAAGATTTCACAGTCCGCGCCATGCTGTAAACCGATATGAATGGAAGGCAGTGGGGCAGATTGCACACAAGGCTTAAAACAAAGGGGTGGGGTGGGGGGATCCTGCATTTACCCCCCACCCCCCAGCATCGAAATAATTGTATAAAGATACCTATGGAACAGAAACCAAGAGTTTCAGGCAGCAATTATGGGGCAATTAGATATAGGACGTAACAAGAACAGAAAAGGGTCTTTTGGTCAGGTCAGTTGCTCTACTTTTCAACTCAAGAGCAGTAGTTCATCTCTGATTACAACTAGGAATGTTGTTTGCTACAAAACCCCCTTTTTATTATAACGCTGATATGTATTCATTGATAGACTACAAATTCGCCCTACCCCAACTCCACAGTCATAGCCTAAATATAGTGAGGATTTTACCTCAAAGCAAACCCATCTATTAACCCCACCGCAAAATATGTGTCACTACAGCACACCTTTCCGTCCATCACACCTTCTGCCGTCCATCAGGCATGAAGTGTGTCTATGCGCTGTTACAACTGTCCAACTATTCTCCCACGGGAGACATTTAACGTCTGCTCGGGGACCAATCACATCCCGGATGACAACAGAGATGCGCCATCCGATGTCACCACTCTGACACCAACTCTGACTGGAGAGCTGGAGAGCTGGAGAGCTGCGACGCAACGAAGTGCGAGTACGACACGACGCGGACTGGGTCTTCTTAATTAATTCAAGCGGACTGGCAATCACCTGCCAGCTAGCAAGAAACTTTTGGGATCAATGTTTGTTTTAGTTGTTTTTTTTCTGAGTAGCAACTAAATGAAATGTACCGAATGCGCTCACCAGAGATCAGTGGGACTGGGATCAGGAAAATAGATGGGATGACAAAAATCGCGAGAGCTTGAATTGCCCGATTTCTGTTAAGTTTTGGCAACTTTGTGTAGCCCGTCCAGTCTCAGTCAGCACGGGCGCAGAGGCGGCTGGATGTCACAGCCGGGTGTTTGAGCTTCACCGAGCCGCGTGCTGCCAAGTTCCCCAATCCCCAACTCTCCAATGTCACCGGGCACGATGATGATCATTGGACTTCTTCTGAATGTCTTCTCTCATGGTAAGCAGCGTATTTCTCGTTTGGGTTGTGGGTTATTTTTCTGTTTTATGTCTAGAGGGTAAACCCCATTATATGGTTGCGTTTATAATATTTATATCTTTCTAATTGATTTAGGGTGTTTGTGAAGTCTATTGCTGCGTGGTGCTGCCCAGTGTTTGTATTTCCCATAGAGAAATAACTTATTTCCCAATTCATCTTGTTTAAATGCCTCTTGGATGGGCTTATTTGAGCAGCATGCAGAATGTCAGATTGTCTTGCGCTTGTCTGGTGAATAGCTTTAATATATTGTATTATAGTTTTAACATGCCCATAAGGACACTGGTCCTCAGTTTATGTTGCTGACAATACCGTTTTTACATGTCCGCTGAAAAGCAGGGAACTATTAGTGTGTCACAATTTGGTCATGAGTGAGAACAGAATAAATTGGGAAAGATAGGCTGACTTTGCTTTGCATTTGGGGACATGTTCTGGTCCAGAACTAGGAATAAAACTTTATGGGGCCATAAAAACCATCAAAATGAGATTCAGTGTGTCAAAGTCATTATCTAAAGAGTAGCTTCAGATTTTACATCTGGATGACATCATAGGTTGGAGTCTAGTTCTGTTATTTGTGGCTTGGTCACATGCCAAAGAATTATTCATGTCCCAAATATTGATTGGGCTGTGCTAGACCATGGGAATATCATGTATGAACTGTTAAATTGAATGATATCCGCCTTCACATTAGGCCAATTTGGCTCCCATATGTGTAAATTACTCTGGAAGTCTGCATGTGCATTTTACACACATTGTGCATGTAAATCAAGCAGAAGGTGGTAGGATGAAAGATGAACAATGCATTAATGTTAGCAAAAATGCAAATCTGTGTGAACATAAGACTGACAGATATGTGGGGTCAGTGTATTTGCAAATGATCACATGGACATTAACTGACGAAACAAAAAACTGTGATATTGACGTGTTCAAGCGAATTTGGTAGGCTGGCCCTGTCAATATAGTGTTTTTTTTATTCATTATATCCTCTATTTACTCATTGTTGTCCAGCAGTGGACCCTGGCTCATTGTCAGCATACAGCTATATAATACATTAAACCTATTCCTGTAAAATGAGTTATAATCAAAAGTCTATGTGACTGTGATTGAAACACTCAAATCTCCCAGCAGCGCATAAGACATGGTGACCTCTGGTTATAGATATAGAAATAAGGATGTCATTGTTGGGCGTCTTCAGTGCTCTTATCCTTCCTGACCAAGCCAAGTATCATTTTTCATTAGTTGAATATGGTTGTATGCGTTGTCTTCATGGTCATTTTACTGGTTCAGGTCATGTGTCATCATGGACCTCCAGTGTCTGTGGAGAAGCCAATGATCCCCTCTTCACACAGACAATATGAACTCTTCTCATAAATGGCAACTATTGTAAAATTCCCTGAACTCTGCTGGTCACTGCAGACCACGGCCAAATAATATTTACAAATAACTGTTAGCATTTATTTTAATGTGTTTGTAGCACTAGATGGGTGGGGTTCACTTCATTCAGGCAATTTCAGATCATGTCAGGTGAGGCTGTCGATCAGAGAGTCACAAAATGAATGATAAATCATTTCCTGTGAATGTCAAAAGTTCTTGGTGCTCATTATATCATCAGATATGGTAGACCCCACCCATCTGGCATTTAGGTAGAATAAAACAAACAAAGAAAAAAAAAAGAAGAAGTATTTGCAAATACAATTTAATCTTGGTCCGAGACATTACCAAATAAGTTACTTCTATCTAGCAAATTAGAAAGAAAATTGTATGTCATTGACAGAAAAAATGCAGTGGACGTGAAAAAGTGATTTCTATACATAATTACCCAGCTAAACAAACATTAATGTCTGGGATCTTTCATAGAGTGTTTCTAAATGTTGATTTTCCAGGTCCAGATTTAGGCTAATCATAGACTAACAGTATCTAGGCTCTCCATATCTGTCCAGGTCTAAATCTAGTCTGGAAATAGCCCCCCTCAAACTCTATTCCATTTCGACCCTTACGTTATGGTGTTATTCTTGAAATCTAAAACTTCTGCTGGCCTTGTAGGCTTTATGAACTGAACCTTGGCAGTGGGAACTTAAGGGGAAGACCCCAGCCTTCCCAATATGTCTGTCAGCATTAACACTTCATGGAGGTCAGCGCTAAAAGTCTATCCAATTTCATTTTTAATGTTTCTTTTGAGCCTAATGTTTGTTCCCAAGATTGAATCCCGTAGTAACTACATTAAAATGGAAGGATTGCACCTGTGTGTATCTTTTAAAGCGTTAAAATGTCTTGGCCTCATCTTAGGTTACACATTTTTTACTGCCTGGGAACAGAAGCATATTCTTACATCCACAGACAAATACTCTTTCACCGTTCCAAAGTTTAGGTTAAAGAAAAAAGTGACTGAGGATTTGGGATTAGGGCTTTGTGCTTTGCTACAGCCTGCCTGAGGAAATAATTGGATACACATTTTATAAACTTCTATTTAACTGAGAACTTGTTGTTCTTGTTCTCGTTGTGCCTCTATGCGCTAACTAACATCAGCACTGATTTTAATTTAAATTTGACTTTTACTTTATTATTATACCAGTTCTTCTATAATGAACACAGCTGAGCCACAATTTTTCCATTTTAATTCCCTGCTAAGTGCACATAGTGTTATTTATATTGTGTTGCTATTTTGCCTTTGTTTTTACCTTCTTAATGACAATAATGGAATGACATCTCGGGAAGCTTTTGTCACACAAATAATGTGTGAGATGAATATGATGGAGATAAATGGAAACCTGGCTATTGTTGGGTGACATTACCCGACCTTGAAACGACGTTGGCAGCCCTACGTGGATTAGTCTTACGGACGCAGCGCAGACGGTGGCCCTGCAACTGGTGATCGAGTGGAGCTATTTGGGTACTTCGTTTGGGGGGCATGCTTGTGCCACAACATTATTGTCATAAATTTCTCAGGGTCCGATTTAGACTTCATAAAGTTCCACTGGTCTAACACGGATTGAGATTCACACATTTGAGCTGTTCCTATTCAGACTTGTGCTATTTGATGTGTGCACTGAGGATTTTGGGCGTGCCTTTTCCTTTGCACATTCAAAACTTTGGCTTTGTCTTTCCCATCAGGCCTTTTCATGGCCTTGAACTTGCCATGGACTTTTTTTTTATTCATGTCGTTCTGCTGAGGCATTGTCTTTAAATATGCCTGTAATGTTTTGCTTTGGACGACGGTGCAAAAAGATTGAATTGGCAACATGCCTTTTGGACTTCAATTAGATAAACACACAATAAAATATACTTTACAAAATTATTTAGGATATTCCACAATTTTGCCTATAACAAATTACTGAAATAATTTTCACATCAAAAGTAATTTATATCAAATATGAGTTTCTTAATAACAACTGCTGTCTGCTCATCTCACTGAAAAGCCAGTCTGTAAATGCAAAATGCTTGGCACAAAACATAATTTGTGCCCAACACACATAATGTGTGTGACACATAAAATTGGCACAAGCGGTTGTTATGGCCACATCTGCATCACATGTCTTTTTCTGTTCCTATAAATTTGTTCATGGCACCAATGACATTTGGAAACCCTTTGATTGTGCAATCCTTGTGCAATCAGTGTCTGGGCAATACATTTATTTGCTTCAATGCCATTAAGAACTGTGCCAGGCAGTGGGAGACAGAGGCCTGAAATACTCCCACAGCAACCCTGGACACCCTGTCTGGCTGACACAGCACCTGACGCAAGGGTCCACGTTACCTGGAGTGACACAGGAGGGATGTCAGCTGTGTGATCTGGCGCTACAAATCAGCGGCACAGCTCAATGAGTGAGGCCCTATCCATGCGCAAACGTTGAATGCACTGGCATCTGTTACTACCCACCGTGCACCCTAGTAGTGCCATCTTCTTTGATGATCCTTTAAAAGCTCGCAGGACACATCTTGTTTGCGTAGTTGGGGCGAGATGTCAAATTGCTTTAAATACCATTCCAATAATCCATAGACCAATCAACAGCGTTGCAGTCTAATTCATTTCCTTCAAGCTTTTATGGCTGAACAATTCAAATCTTTGGCATTTATTAGTGTGCAGTGTCTTTTTTTCCATCATGAGCATGTTGAGAGCACTGGCCGTGTTACATGGTTTTGGGTCTGTAAGGAAAGAAGCTTATTGACTCCACGTCAGTGCAGTGCAGTGGGGTGCATGCAGAAAAAATGACTTAAGCATAACTGAATTGCCCTTAAGTCAAGGTTCGAATTGCACCCTTACTGAATGAGGAGACTCAGCCTATTAGCTTGCATAAACTAAGGAGCAAACAAATGTGTAATTTGCCCTCATGATGCAATTTTGGTGAATCAGGTAGGAATTTTCCTACACCTACAGCTTTGTGGATAGAGATGATTAGCAGGGTACCTAGCTGGGCCAGTGCTGAACGATTCAAGGAAGTTGCAGCTTTTTGTAAAGGCAGAGTATTGCTAGTTAGGGAGAGAAGCAGGAAATTGAGTTGGTGTTGTTCTTTGATGGGGAATTTCCACAGAGGATGTATTTGGATTGTCCTAGTTATTGACTGTATGTGGATTCTCCAAGGAGATGTTACTTTTGTCAGCAGTGTGCTCATGTTGTGATTGTCTGTGGAGGATGCATGCAGTGTGGCGTGTTGTTGGTTGATTTGGTTAAAGTGGGAGGCAGAGAGTTTCCATCATAAAGGGAATAATGAAATAAAGCAGGTACAGATTCGTAGGGGGACTGAGGAGGAAGGATTTGCAAAGATGAGAGCAGAAAAAGGGAATGTCCAATGCTGAAGCAGAGAAGATGAGGGAGTTTATGAGATATTGATGATGAGAGAGCAGATGAAAATCATAAAGAGGATTGGTGTGGTGATCTGGATAAAGCAAGATTGTTTTGCTACGTGGCTTGGATTTGATTCAATTAGAGGTGATTTGATAAAAAAAACTGCCAGTCTTCTCTCAAGTCAAGTTACTGCCCAACAATCTGGAAGCTCTACTGCGCATCCCAACCCACTAGCACTTGAAAGGAAGGAAGAAAAAATGTGCCTAACCAGTTCACCCACTGTGAACTGTTGATATGTGGTGTGTGGTTGTCGTTGATGGCATTATCCCTCATCAGCTTTGCCTCACAAATTCTATTAATCACCCCGGGGAGAAATCAATAGAGTGTATTATGGCGCACATATCACAGTAATTCATCTCACATTCTCATTACGAAGGGTTTTGCTTTGATTTCCTCATTTTTCTCTAAACTCACTCACACCAACTGTGCCTGTAATTCAGACTGTCACTTCACCAATTTGTTGTACGTGAAAACAATCCCACATGTGCGCGCGGTGCCTCTTCATCATCATGACAATAAAGACGGTTCAAGATATTACCATAATTATGACCTGCCTGCTGGACAAGATTTAACAGAGCTGTGTGTACATGTGTGTGTACGTGTGTGTGTGTGTGTGTGTGTGTGTGTGTGTGTGTGTGTGTGTGTGTGGGCTCTCTGAAACTAAAATTGCTCATACTGCCTTTCTTTGTCATGGTAAGCCTGGGGGAAACAATGAACAAACTGTTTATTGCCCAAAAAGGAGATTACATGAAGCCTGTTTAATTGCACGACCTAAACCGGTAGATTGTCTTTACGTCAGAAGTGATCTGGTTGTCTACGTTCCCCAGGACAATGTACGCAGTTATCTACTGGAGCGAGCGATCAGTCGTTCTGTCATCCACACAAATTATGTGTGATTTTGTATTTCATAAAAGCAGAGGCCTACATTTTACAATGATTATTATTTTGATGTATTTTAGGTCCCCTTGTCTTGAATGTAATCATTACCATGGCATGCTTTGGGGCTATGGCCACGTAAATGACTCCTTGCCCTGTGTCTTAGTAGTGTCTCTTCTTTCCCCTTTCTTCCAATGGGGTCAGTGCAATAGCCTCGGAGGTTTTCCTGAAGCGGCGATGAAGCGCGTCCTCTGTTTTTGATGCGTCTCATGCCAAAGTGAGATGTGGACCTCATGTGGCGTCTGGGATTGCAAACATGCTGAACCAGAATGTGATTTCAGCTGTGGCTTGTGCTCACAGTCAGCATGAGTTTAAATGAAGAATGTGACCATTTAATCAAAATGCTGTGTCAGTGTTTCTTTGTTTCTATGTGTGTGTATGAGCTTGTGTGATGTATACGTTAAAGTGGTAATCGGTGACATTGTAGTTTGTTTTTTGTTTTTTTCTAAATCTTTGGTGATAAGCGTTCATTGCTGTGGTATTTCTGCCTTGCACTTCCCAGAAATCACTTGTCAATCAAACAGTGTTGCTAGTAACGTGATGTATTGTTCCTTGGATCTTTTGTTGATGAAGTTTGAGTTTCTGTAGGTGGCGCTCTTTTCTTTTCTAGCCGACCCATCACCGGAGGGTCGTTGGTTCGATCCCCGGCACCACCAGGAGGGTGTATTCCAACTGTGAGCTGGTGATTAAAAAAAAATGACCGGTGTCACAGCTACGGTGCCCACCACTGGCAGTGTGCCGAAGTGCCCTTGAGCAAAAACTGCTCCAGGAAAAGAATTTCACTGCATGTATGTGACAATTAAAGTTCATTCATGAACCTGTTTCTCAAAAGCATCACTTCCTCTGCGCCAGAGGATTTTTCCCTGGAAAACCCTACCCAACACAAATATTAAAGCTTTCATAAACTGGTTATAGGTTGAATCACTGTTAGCCTGTGTTATATCAATTAAAATGGACATTAATTTCCATGAAAATGTGGCAGATGATTACTTTAATGTATAGGACTATAAATGGGTACAGATCTGTGTTAAAAGGTGTGCATTAAGCTCAAGCCTTTGAATGTTTACTCCATATAATTACAGCTACACTACACACATTTGTAAAGCTATTTGTCAGCCTATTCCTTGCCTGTGGTTTAAAACTGATAGGACATCAGAAATTAATGAGATAAAGTGAACAAAGTGCCTTGCCTACCCAAGCTGTTTTTTCTTAACCTGAAATTACTCTGTATACGCTGTAATTGCAAGGGACAATTACGTGTCACGTTTGAGAAAATTAATTTCCTGAAAAGCTTCATCCGAATGCATCTTTATGAAGAGGGCTTTCATTTTCCTTCTCCGTCTGCCTCCGCATTTTTGTGCTTTTCAAGGAGAAACAATCACTATTATGAAATTAAGTTTTATAGATTGTGACTTCCACTTAATCTAGAGAGAACATTGCCAACATTGCCAATTAACATTTTAAATATTTAATGGGACAACATGTCTTTCCATGTAATAATTAGTTAGTTGTGTAGGAAATGTGTGCTTTTTGATTGGTCATAATTGAACGGCCCTTGTATAACGTAATGGGATGAATAATTTTTAGATAGACTGGCCATGGTTGTAATTCTACAATAAACAGGCACATTTGTTTGTGTGCCATGGTTTGTGGGTGCAAACCCAGGGTGCAACATGGCAGGTCTAAACATAGATACCTGACTGTATTTCACTCTACACATGTTGCTACACATAGTCAGAATAAAACTCTGCTTCAGCTCCTTTTGAGCGAATTAAAGGGGGAAAATGTCCTCATAGTGACCAGGACATTCATATTTCTTCGCTCAGCCACAGTAATCCAGAGTCGCACTCAAGTTGTAAGGGTGGCCAAGTCAGGTCAAATATATTTGCTTTTAACAATGTGCTTACAGATGAAACCAAGCAAACAAACACATCACACATTTCAAAATATAAGGGGTGTGTGTGTGTGTGTGCGTGTGTGCGTGTGTGCGTGTGTGCGTGCGTGCGTGCGTGCGTGTGCGAAGAATATACAGGAACACACAGTACATGACAGCCTGCAGGGAAGGAAATGAAGCAAGTGTTTTGGTTGATTTGGTGGAAATGAAGTTACAGTGTAAAGCTGTGGTCTTGGAATTAAATAATGACACAGTGTCTGAATCTCTGACATTGGCAGGAAGCTTGTTCCAAATGGAGGCAAAAGGCTGTGCATGTGTCCTTAATAATTATTATAATAATAAAAATAATTATTTTGTCAACTTCTTAACTTAACAGTTTTGTGAAAATGGATACAGCACCAGCGGAAGGAAAAGAACAACTAGCATAACTAGTTGGCTTAGTGTCATCCTGGGAGCGTGTGACTCTAACAGACTGCAAAAAGGAGGTGCAGGAAGGGGAGGGCAGACAGCCAGGTTTTAAAAATGAGTAGGAAGCACCATATGTGCATCACATTTCTGTAAATGTATAATAGTCTATGTTAAGCTCACTTCTTGTGTGACTTTAGGAAAGATGAGTGTAACGTGGTTGATTCCACACAGTACAACCATTTCACTCCAAAATTGACATACATAGCTACACTTGGATAACTCATATGGACCTTTATCAGTGAGCAAACTGAAAAAAAAGAGAAAAAAAGAGAAATGTGAGTGCCATGGTTTGTGGGCAAACCTGAGTGCTCGCAACATAAGTGCCTCCGTTTCAAAGGTATTGAATAAGATTGTGCTTCATAAAGTTGAATGTAGGTAACAATGATTAAAGTTTTTGATTAGAGTCTAATAGGGATGGCAGTTGTATACTCCCTTTCATTTCATCTTCCCAGTTGGATATAATTGTAATCTGTAGTGCAGTGGAGGGCATCTGCAGGTCTATGGGGTACACTCACCTTGCTCTGTGGGCATATCATCTTAATTACTACTGACTAATATTGTATGGTAAGACCACAGTATACCCAACTACTGGGCACAATATACCAGCGTATTAAACCAACCGCTACAATGCTGATGGTAATGTTGGTAAGCAGCAGGTTTGTCCACTGACATCAGCGTTTTCTCCATCATCTATCTTCCATCCAGGAAGTGCTCTAGCATCTGCATCCCTAGACTGTCTGGTGGCAGAGCAGGGCTGTGTCCAGGAGCAGGCCTGCATGGTGCTCTATAGGCTGCTGGAGTACTGTGCAGCTGAGGAGGCGGTGTCACCCCTTGGCCCAGATGCACGCTGGGAGTGTCTGGAGGCCCAGAATTCTTTGCAGCAGTACCGCCCCCTTCAGGTTTGCAAGTGCCAGCGTGGGTCTCGCAGAGAGGAGCATTGCCTCAGGGTCTACTGGACTGTCAGATTTGCAGGTGGGATTGGAGTGTGTAAATACATGCATGTGTGTGTGTGTGTGTGTGTGTGTGTGTGTGTGTGTGTGTGTGTGTGTGCGTGCGTGTGCGTGCATGTGCGTGCATGAGTTTTGCATTCTCAACTACATAATATGTGTAATAATAATAATCACTTTGTCTGTTCTTTCAGCATATGATGAGTATGAGGTGTCTCCATATGAAGAACTGGAGTTAAACTTAGTGAGAAACATTGAGATGTCACGTATGGCCTCCATCATGGCAGGTACGACTCCCATCAAACAACAGTTGGTAATAATTACAGTGTAATGATTTTTTCCCCTAATATGCATTACTCCCTTTTCTTCCTGACAACCCCCAGCTTCCTCTCTTTCTGTGGATGGCCAAAACCAGTGTCTAAAGGCAGCCCAGGACTGTGGCCTCTACGAGAAGTGTGGCTCTCTGCGGTCAGAATATGTCGTGGCCTGCATCAAGCGAGCAACAGTCTCTGACGACAGCTGTAACCGACAGAAATGCCACAGAGCACTGCGGCGCTTCTTGGAGCGCGTGCCAGAGGAGTACAGCTTCGCTCTGCTCTTCTGTCCCTGCTCTGATACTCTGTGTGGGGAGCGCCGGAGAAAAACCATTGTACCATCATGCTCCTATGAGGAGAATATTAAAGGAGAGGAAAGAACGGGCAAACCCAATTGCCTCAGCCTGCAGAGCTACTGCTCTAGGGATGAGCTGTGTAGGTGAGCAGTGTGTTTGGGCCTATCTAGATATCAGAACTGTTCTAATTAGGGTCCTAACAATCACCACAAAGTAGAAGTAGAACCACAAAGAGCCATAAAGTCTCACAATGTGTATCGCAAAGGACGACATACAGTACCACAAAATACTAGATGGAACTACCAAGTACCAGAAAACGTACCACAAAGTATGTAAAGATTAGCACTGACAACAGCTGACATGTTTGAGAGGCACTTCTGTGAGTTTCCATTGAGAGGATGTGGAAAAAGCATTTTTCAACACTCATCAAGCCATTCCTTGTCTTATTTTGTTTAATTCTAGTGCTAAACGTATCATTTTGCAGGTCTGATTTTGATCTGCCATAAACTCCATAAAGGTGATTTTCTTAAAACTGTTAGAATTAAAGTGCTTTACCTACAAATAGGAGAGTAAAGATATTTTAGATTTTGTGTGCATGCAAACATTTTGATTGGAAACTTCATGCTTCTAAACATTTTATTATTTAAAACCTATACTACGTAATTCCCAAGGGGAACAATTACCTCTGCTGAATTGTGGGAAGAGAACCATATCAAAATCATTATTTAACCTCACCAGAATACCTAAATATGATGTTTTTTATTCCACGGAAATAAATTATGAACCCACTAATGCATTTGGCTTGCAGACCCACTGCGGATCCCTCAGTGCGCTTCATGTTTGGATACAAATTATTTGTGATATTTGGCATGATTGGAATTGAATTGTGGTATGTCTGGCCACAGAGTTTAATCATCAGGTGTGAGAAATATTCCTACCTTCAAGCAGTATTTGACTTTTGTAGAACATCAATTTTTAGTACACACACCTCCATGGGAGTTCAGAGGCAGTTAACCTCTGAGATTAGCTACCCCGGGGAGTCGCTGTCACCACCAGCATTGATTATTCCCAGCTCTTAATACCAATAACTGCAAAGAGGTAAAAATTACTTTGTAAAAAGTATGACCATAGACCTAGAATGGAATAAGTATCTGGGTCTGTCTGGGTTTGTCTATGTGATAGAAGATGTATTTTTGGATTAGGTTTTCCAACAGAAAACAAGTGAGTATAGAGGCATAAAGGCTAGAAAATGAAAATGTTCAACTAAAGTAAAATATGGCTTCACTATCTCTCTCTCTGTGTTTTCTCTTTTGTCCACTTATGGTCAGGTTTGTTTTCTCTTTGCTATTCCAGTCTCCCAAAATAAAAACTGTCAAAACACTATGAATCTCACTCACTCTAATTCCAGTGTTTTCTTCTTATCTATGTTTCTGTGTGTGTGTGTGTGTGTGTGTGTGTGCGTGTGCGTGTGCGCGTGTGCATGTGTCAGATCTCGGTTTGCTGATTTCCAACACAACTGCCAGCCCTCCCCTCTATCTCCCTCTGGCTGTATGCGAGAGAGCAGAGCCATGTGCCTGAAGGCCTATGCCGGGCTCATTGGTGAGTTGGACAGAAAGAATTTAAAGGGTTGGAAGGCGTTGAAAGAAGGAATAGCTCAAGTAAAAAATATTGGACAGACATAGTTAAAGAAAGCACTGGTTATAGGTAGTCATCAATAGGTGTCTTAAGCGATATTTCACTTTGGTGTAAAATTTTCATTTTCAGTGCAAATATTTCTACAGGTATATAAATGGTCAACTGCCAAAATGTACTGCTCTGAAGATCTGTAGTGTGCATCACTTTTGATGTGTGTAACAAACACATCCAGGTAATATTATTTCATTATCCGAATCATTCTCTCTACTTAAAGTATAAAGAGAATTGAACCTATTACCTATTTACCTATTATCAGTATTGAAAGCTGAGGGACAAATCCTGAATGGTGACACCGGTTCCCCAGGACAACTAATATTGTAGGTTGACTGCGCCAGAGCTCCTATGGAGGTGTGCGTGCTGAAAAGTGAAAATCTTCTGCCAAAGGGAGATATTGCTTCTAAAAGTTCTCAACTCAGATGTAAAGCGGTGCGGCTGTGATATCACTATGATCTTTGTGTTTTCTTTCTCCACCAGGAACCATCATGACTCCCAACTATGTGAGCAACAGCAGTATGGAGGTGTCCCAGTGGTGCACTTGTGAAGGCAGTGGGAACGAGTTGCAGGGCTGTCAGCGCCTCCTGAACATGTTTCGCAACAATATCTGTCTGCGTGAGTAAAGCCAGTGTTGTGTGGATTACTGCAAAAAATATATATACTGTGTATTCTGGGCTGATTGATCTGGGCAGTTTGTCCGTGACAAAACACAAAAAGGTACTTATTGCTGAAAATTTAAAATCACAAATTACTGGCCAATAATTTGTGAATTTCTTCTGAATCAATGAGTTGTATATTTCTGTTTCTGAATGTTTATTTATGTCTATGACAGTAGCTAATCTCTAAAAATCTCTATATAATGTAGATGGTTTAAGTAATAATGTAAGGCTCCACTTTAAACGTAAATGGAAAAATGAGCTGCACTGTTCTCTATTGTTAAAGGTGACCTTTCAATAGCACGTGACAAGACTGTGATTGGCAAATAGCAGCATGCAGGCTATATCTCACCCCAGGACTCTTTAAAGGTGCTATGTGTAGCATTTTAACATCAATAAATCATTTCCACGTTCATTTTGAGACATTAAAATGAATGAAACTGTCGCCAAGAAGATTGGCAGCCTTCACCAGCCTCTACACTGCACTTTATATTGTGTGCCACCGGGCCAGATTTGACCGGAGATCTGATGTATTGCTTTATGGCACAAAACAGTAATAGCTCCACTGTTCTTCCAGCACAAATGGAGCTAAAGCTTTCAGAGTTTTCTGCAATGGCAGGAAATGAAACATGTGAAAGCCCTATGGGAAACTCACTTCCAGCATTGTCATTATCTTCAGTAAGAGAAAACCTTTGGCCAAAGATCAAAGATCCTCTTTGCAACAAGAAGCAATGGAGTTTATGGGAAATATTGTCTTCATTTTGAGAAACATTAGCACTAACAATACCACTGGCATGAGATAGAGACTACCAACTATTTTGACCACAGTCTCTAATTATACTAAGGTATCACAATTAATTTAACAATGATATATTGATTTTTAAACATGTAGCACCTTTAAATCTTATCATTTAGGTAAAGCTAGTCACATCCATCTCAGATGAAGATTTTCCAAAGCGTAAGCTTCCCTAATTGCAAGAGGAAGTTGATTCCAAAGATAAGGATAAGGTCGGAAAACACTCTGCTGCCTGGTCATTTCTTCTTGGTTCCCGGGACAGTAAGGTAACCATCGTCCAACCAGGCAAACACAAACCAATAATACTGTAGTTGGATGGATGGCTTTTGGCTAATGTTAACTAAGCTAGTATCATGGATAAATTGGAGCATTAGTTAACTTGATGTTACCTCCACATTCCTGTTGCAGGTTTGATGCAGATGCAGTTCACATTTGGCCAGTTTCTGATGCAGTGCATATGGAGAAAGTTTGAACTCTCTAATTGATGCGATTTAGTGAAGTAAAATACTTCTGTCCAAACATAGTCAAGTAGAAGTAAAAATTCCTTTACAGTACACAAAAAACGACCTGGTAACAGTAACGAGATGAAATGTAATTCGTTGCTCCCACCCTTGCTAACCAGAGTATCTGTCTAAGGGGCAGCATGCTCAGTGTCAACAGACTCATGTCAGCCATGGAAGGTATATTACATAGTCATGCACATTTTTTCACTGTTGGTAACTCTCGCTGTGGTCCTGAAAATGACTGATGATTTTTGATGGTGCCGCAAGGATGAATAATGATGTGAACTTAATGACGATGGTTTCCTGCTGTTTCGTTTCAGGCAATGCCATCAGCTCCATGGGGAGCTCCACAGCCCCGGTGGAAAACACACCCATGCCAGCCTCTCAGCCCTCCCCACGGGTGTACCAGGAGACGGTCCACGTCAGTGTTAACACTCTCCCAGACTTCAACAGTGTAAGAAACACTCTTCATTTTCTCGCCATATCGCTGTTGATGATTGAAAACCAATGTTGATGACCATGCATTTTTGAGTTCATCTAATCGGTGTTGAAAGGTTTCAAAAACTCAAGGGTTGTAGGATTCTCTCAACCCACAGAGGAGCACGCAGAGGACCATGCAAAAAGTTAAAATGTGAAAATCACCAAAATTCGGAGTTATTGCAGGTTTTCACCCGGCAGCGACGATATGCTGTTGTCAGACGAATGTTGCAAACTGGATTAAGACTTGACTGGCTGCAAATATATGTTGGATGTCTCCACTAACTGTAGCACATCAGTTGTACCCTTTGACTCATTCACCGTGCTGTGTCCTGGTATGAGCAACCACGTAATGCCTGGCCTGATAGACACTCCTCACACATCTGACTCAACACACACACACGGTCAACCATGTTACTGTGGCAGTGAATAGGAACCCAGCATCTCCCTATGTAACCCCAGTCATTCTCTCACCCTTGCTCTCCCCCTCCCTCCTGTATCCCTGCGTCTCATTGTGGGTGAGGATTAGCCGTAGGTGTTTGCAGCACAAGAATCAACCCTCTTCTGTTAGTATTCATTTATGCACACCCATCTGCCCTGTATTCCCCATTTCCCACAATCCTAATCCTCCTCCTTCTGTATCTCCTCTTCCCATATCCAATCCTACAATACTTTACAGCATCCAAACCCTCCCACTGGTAAGCTGCGTTCTGCATAGTTCATATCCAGACATCACTTTAAAATGTATTTAAGGATTCCCTCGTTATTATACATCACTGTGAAAAAAGTTGGGATGACGCATTCTACTGCCAGAAATAAAGTGACACATAGTGATTTTGTGCCGGTAATTTGTGGAATTTCTTTGCTCGTTAATGCCTAATGCCAAAGGGTGGCTACTTTGAAAAATCTAAAATATAAGATAGTTTTCATTTAGTTTTCATTTTTTTGGTCACTGCGTAATTATTTCATAGTTTTTATGACTTTACTTTTTTTCTAAAATGTGGAAAATAGTAAAAATAAAGAAAAACCCTTCTATGGGTAGGCATGTCCAAACCTTTGACTGGTAGTGTATATAAGGAATGTCTGTAAGGCACCCTCTTGCTGCACTGACACTGACGTTACCATCTCTTCATGATATAGATACACTAGTAGGCTTCCAGCTGTGCCTTATTTGGTCTCACAGACCACATGGGGAGACATATGGAAAGAGCTCACAGGAGCTAGAGAACATATAGCGCTGGATGTTACCATAATTCACTTTACAACCATATGAAGATTTAAAGAAAATGCAACACAGGTTACCTTTAAGTGTATCTTGTTCTCACTATGTACACCAGGGAGACACTCTACCCCAAAGCAGCATTCTCATTCATGTTATTCCTGTGATCTCGGACAGCACAGACAATATTTATGACCAGTGCTATAATTCATAAAACAAAAGGAAAGCCTTGAATTTGAGATGTGATCAAAAGATACTCAGGGCCGTTTAATTAACAATGCATGGGAGTCTTACTTTGTGAACTGTTAAAATTACATGAACTTTACTTGGTGAACATTTTTGAGTTTTTACACCCAAATGTGCTTTTCATTTGCCTGGTTGTGCTAAAATTTCTGAAACAGAAAATGTACCCACATCTCCGAAAACTCACACTTGATAATGTCACTCCCATTATAGTTGGATAGGACATGTACCACCCACTTTTTAAAATAACATTTCGTCCCCCTCACTTTTAATGGAATTAGAAAACTGAAAAAGGGAAAAGAGCTAGGATGACCAGACGGATATACCATGTCAGTCACAGTCAGTTTTAAATTCTGTTTTAGGGTACGCTTTCACTATAAGTCTACATTTCGACCTTACCGCCACATTTCAATACTTCAGTACTATAAATCATTTCCCCCTCCTTTTCAGATGGAGGACAGTGAGGAAGAGGAGAAAGAAGAGGAAGAAAGACAGGAATTCAACGTTATCCCACCATATTCTGAAAAGGACGCTAACATGGAATCAGAGGCTAGAGGGACTCAGCAGGGGGTAGCAAGCCGAGCAGTGCCCATGCTACCACTACTGCTGTTGCACACTCTTACCCTGGGCTGGGAGTGGTGGTGCTACTGAGGTCTTCATCCCGTACTCCGCTCTCGCTCTACACTCGCTACCACATTCACCTCCATCGCAGCGCTCAGAATGAACCACAGAGGACACTTGCGAGGAAGAAATGGAAATGGCCCTGCTTAACTATGGCTCATTTCTTTTTCTTTCTTTTCATTTCACCATAGTACCTTTTTAGCCCGTCTTTACTTCATGTTTGTCTCTCTTCTTTCTGCCTTCTCGGGAGGTACAGTATATTAGTCGTCCTATCTGTCATGTCTTTTCTCGAGTCTCCTCTCACACATAGAGAAGGAACCAAACAACTTCAGCATATACATGAATGCATGGGTGAATCGTGATCGTGCTGTCTGGGTGAATAGTCTATGTAGGGCCTGCCTCACACTCAAACTACATCCCTTTCAAAAAGAAGCACACTGCCCAAGGCCACATTCACGATGTATGCTCCCAGTAACCAGTGATCTCCACTGCAGCCATGCCTGAATTAGGCTTTTGATTTCTATTTCATGACTCAAGTCACATCCTTTTCTCTGTTGCCCCTCTTGGCTGTTTTTCTCCTTCCTTCATATTACGGTTGAATAAGATAATCCACTTTACAACAAGCCAATATGAAGTTGCACTGCACTTAAATCTATTATTGTGCCATTTTAAAAAAACACAATTTTCTATGGAATATTACCAGTTGCAAAGTAGTAAAAGATGAATCAGTGTGTTGTCACATTATGTTTGAGACATCTGTGATGCTACTTTTTCAACCTTTGGTTCTTCCCCACACACCACTGTTATTACGTGATATTCCTAGCCTGGTGAGTGGCAGAGAATTCAACCACAGGCACAAGTAATGAGATCAAATTCTATTGTGGAAATGACGAACAAGGAAAAACAGCATGAGCAATAATAGCAGAATTCAAATGGCCCAGCTTGCAGGGAAAGTCTGGAGTTGGGCTCAGGGGACGAAATAGCCAATTTACTGCTGTCCGACCTTCTCGCTTTTATCCTTAGGAGATGTGGTTTTAGTGCTCCTTCCCCCTCATGTATATGTCGTGAGAGAGATGCAGAGATAGCATGGACAGGGGAGGCTCTGATCATTGAGCAGCACATTGAGCCATTCTCTCTGCCTGATATATCTTTTGCTGATGTTAATGATTTTTTCTCTTATGGCTCATTTTCTTGTAAAATTGCTCAGCTGCAAGGGGTGTAGGTACAGTAAAGTATAGTGAAGTTGGTAAGAGAGACAAACTCATCTAATTTGAGGATAGTGTGCAGGAAATAATCTTTCGGAGCTCTGAAAACAAACGTACAGCCCAAATCGAGTCAAACATTTACTGTCTCTTCATAGCCGGTTATATAGTCATCTTTTAAATTAAAGATGTTTGGATGAATTGCTGTGCTAATCCTACGTATTTATTAAGCAGCCAAAATGGAATTAGTATAGTGATGTACAGTGATGACCAACTGATTGTGACCAACCAACCCTCTGTTGACTTCACCAACAATTAGGAAACATTGCAAGCAAATCATTGATTTGCATGTCAAAGGAGGAACAACGTATTCCCACCATTCAGAAAAAACACAGGTGTATGTCCTTGCCCCATCGCACATCTGTGGCCCATAGTGTATTTTTAGTGAGGTTTGAACATTTGAATGTCATTTGAGGAGGCAGTATGGCTCTATGACAAGTGTAAGAAGCATGCATTTTCAATGCCAATTGTTTTCAATGGACCAATATGCAATGGAAATGCAAAATGGTGCATCCAACCACTTTGATGTGTCTACTCTCAACTTGGCCCAATTTGTATCAACAGAGGACCAAAATGGCTGTCTGGAACTGCGGTGACCATTACCTACTTAAAAGCAAAATGACACCATGCAAGTTTTAACAATGTTGTTCTTGTTGAGAAGACATGGATGAGGAAAAGTTAATTAACAAGGCTCTGCAGCCTAATATATGACTGCAAGCTAAGCAGGTAATTTAGCTAGTAGTACACAATTGTTCAGATGTATGGACAGAATATGAACACTAAATAGTCCAGCTGGTCTGCTAGCTGGTCTCCAAATATCTGAAACAGACCGTAGAGCAGGCCAAGGAACAGAAAATATGATACAGCACCACCCATCTCAATAACGCAATGCAGCATCAGTGCAGCTGATGATTCAAATCTGCAACATGCAGTGTGCCATACAAGCGTCAAATTAGGAGCATCAAATGATGCGTGTCAATAATTGCACCCAGTGCGCTCAGGCCAGCTGAATGTGAGCTTTACATGTATTTTGAGGTTTGTTGATGCTTGTAAGGTTTTTAAACACTGGAGTAAAACATGGCCTATATTTTTAGATGAGTTAAGAAAGTTCCAAAAAGCTTATTCTCCATCCATAAGTCAAACTCATCAAGAACATTTAGTTGGACAAATTTTGGATTGTACCTTTAAAATCAAATTGAGTGACCATGTGACCATGTATAGGAGTATATTTCAGATGCTAACTTTGTTTTAATGACAGACATACCAAATAATTCTGACTATTAGGTGTAATAATTGTGTGCTTTTGTGACATAGCAGAACAGTGTGCCAATTTCTTGAATGAAAATTTCAAAATAAAAGTCATATTGGCAATTGCCATATTAAACTGAAAAATTTGCCTTGGAGTTTGCCAAGAACATTTTTGTAAGGCTGTTTTCAGACGTTGACTGCTGTTTGTTATATGGACCACTCCTTTGTACTTCCCATCTTTCTCCATTCTACACACCACTTCTTTGGACGACAGGACCAAGTCTTGATAGAACGGGTAACAGTCATTGCTGGACCCAACACAGACTGGCGAATCTAATGCCAGCTTATGTGCAAATTAGTAATCACCTTAGTTGTATTTTATAATGCATGTTATAACGTTTTGATCCTATTTGGTGTTTTACATGTATTTGTTTCAAATATATTCTAATGGTTGGGTTAAATTAGGTTGTATTAGGCTGCAGACTATAAATCACTGGTTTTCACTGGCATGCTGCCATCTTGGACCAATCCAGCTGAGCCACGACTCTTGTGGCTCTTGTGTTTATACATTACTTCTGATTGGCAGAGCTGATTACTTGGGACTTGCACACCCAAAATGACACTGATGTGGCAGGAACAGGCTACAGTAGAATGCCTTCAAAAACAAGTCAGTAGTAATGGAAATTGGCATCAGCCTGTGCTTCAATCACAAAAACTGCATGTTTCAGGGCTCTGGGCTGTTGTGTATTTTGAGTCCAAATTCAACCAATGACCTACTGGAAAAAGCATTAGCTTAGCAAAATAAGTAAAGCACAAATCTAAACAGGCAAGCTAGCTTGCCAAAATTATGCTGCCATCAGATAATTGCTTTATTCAGGCTGCCATCAAATAAAAACAAAACTCGGGGCACATGGGCAAGTTTGCCCCAAAACTTTGTCTTGTTTTGTGGGCAGTTAGATTATCTTTCCAGGCAGACAGCTGAACGTATGGCTCAACCAGTGAAATGCCATACAATGATTTTAAAGTATCCAATGAGACAGAAGGACTAAGGGCAGTATGGAGTTGTGTGTAAGGCAGATGAATTATCTGTGAAGCTGACATGATGTAAAACTATAATTTAAATGATGAAACAATCATTATTAGCAGCTTACTCACTTCACGTGGGCATCACACCTGCAGGTTTAAGGGCTTCATTTTGTAAATGTAGCTGTACACCTTCACAAGGAGTGAGAAGTGTAGGATGCTCACTATGATAATGTTTGTAATTGTATCATTGACATAGTGATGTGAACAAACTGACAGGAGCAGCGGTGAATATCTCCAAAAGGTCACCTCAGAAATCCTAGGGGGGTCCGGGTGTTTGTTTGTTGCTGAAATTGCAAACTCTGTACAGTAGCATGGATCTTTTCAAGCACTCATCTCTCACAATTTTGGCAGTTTTTTCATCTGAAGGATGAACCCACTGAATTAGAGAAGGAAGCAAGTGTGTTATGATTTTTTACTGTCTATGCCACATACACATACACACTTTGTTGAAAGTGCAAATGAGTTTGCTGTGCGTGAAGCACATTGTCAATGTTATCATCCTGTTACAACCTGTGCTCAATAAATGCAATCAAAAAAATAATGTGCCGATGTACACTGTTATAATGTTATGGCAGAATTATTGGCCGTGTTTTAAATATCTTTGGTTTGAGGACCTTCCAGCAGATGCTGAACCATTACGTTTCAGTGCAGGCAATTAAAAGACCAGGTTTCACTCTAACATTCAGAGGACACACCTTTTTCTGTCATGCAGTATAATACTTACACTTAATGCATGGAGTCTTTTGAGATTAGGCAAATGCATTGGCGCAAACAAAAATATACAAAATGGTGGAAAAGAGTCTGCATCAGAATCTATTTATGATAGCAGCTTAGATAACATTAGCCAAAAAGCCATCCACCAAACTACATTATTATTGGTTTGTGTCTACTGTCTTGCTACACCTATGAACACAAACCAATGTAGCGCTTTTGGCAATGCGCAGTGCTCAGGGGAATCACGGTCTGCGCTCGTTAGGCCTCCAGAGCCCTGCACCATGTAAATACAGCGTGCGCTCGCTCGTACACCAGGCAGTACAGTAGACGTCTCACCAGCAGACCAGCATTTCATTTTTTTATTCATTCACTTCTTGGGTTTGTCTAAATAGATAAACTTCCAAATTTGAATGAAACCTGTTTCCCCCCCGCCCTTGCCTTTTGCTGCTGGCCACAATCCGCCCTGTCACAAATAGCTCGCTCTGATCACGTGCACTGTGCATGCTTCCCCACTGTGAGAGTGAAACCTCCAACTTTCTCGGCAGACTGAGCAGAGCAGCATTAAATTTGAGGAAAGTCAGTGAGAATAAGCATGTTATATAACCCAGCATGTTTGTTGACATGAAGTCCTACTTGGGGTAAAGAAAATCAAGTGCATGAAGGCTTTGTCGATTTGGTCAATTTGGGTGGTCAGCAAGCTAGGTAATGATAATAATGACTGAAGTTAAGATTATGAGCATCCTCATTGACAAAGAATACTTTTTCTGTTGCTGTCTTAGACATTTTAGGTCTATAAACTGTAGAGCCATGTCTGCCACAATTAGTCCACTGCAAAATTAATCAACTGCAAAACTACAATGGCTACAGTACTGGCATATTTTCCATTGAAGTTAAGTTACATGATAATGCAGATATAATGTGAGTGACAAGCATTTGCACATTCTTTCAATTATTTTTGTTTAATCTTTAACTTTGTTTGAAGGTTGCAGTGCGCTACATCCACATACCAGGAAGAAGCTCTGTGATTTTCTAACTGGCTAATTCAACGCTCTTAGTTCCAACAACACTGTGCTATCACAGCACTTTGGTGTTAACAGGTGGGGTTTTTCAACGTCAAGTCAAGTTTCACTCACTCCAATCATGCAGAACGCCCCACCTCCCAACCCCTCCACCCAAGCACCGCGCATTTGTTCAATATGGGGGATGGGCAGGTTGTTTTGTTTTTTTCATCACTTTTTTATCACTACTTCAGGTTAGGACAACCATGTGCCCTGGAGGGCCGAGTGTGTGCAGGTTTTCATTCCAATAAAACACTAGACCAGATGATTTCACTGATTAGTTCCCCCTCTCTGGCTAAAGGCAGGGAATAAAAACCTGCATACTCTTGGCCCTCCATGGCACATGGTTGTCCATACCTGCTTTGTTTTGTTTGTGCACTTTATTTTGTATTTTCTTCTTTTTTTTTCAGTTAAAAGAAACTAGTTTGAACTCTGTCCTTTTTGCATGGCATGATAAAGAGCATATGTAGTGATGTCTGTTGTTTCAGGATATTTTTGTACTCTTTCCTCTCCTGCTGTAGACTAAATTCAATGAAAGTTGTGGATGTTTCTTTGCGTGGAAGTTGGAGATTTTCTTTTACCATGGTGTACTGCAACCGGATTCTGAGATTTATAGTTCCAGTGTCAGAGTGATGACTGCTGATGTTTTTTATACCCTGCTGTATCACAGACAACCGAGTATATGTCAATGTTTATCAAAAACCCAAAGCATGTTTCACAATTTAGATTCATTTTTCCATGTGGGTCTTTCACTTTCCCTACGCAGTAATGTTGAATGTTAGATATGTTCTAAAAGACCTGAAGCCCTGTTTTCAACCTATTACTATACAAAACAATCTTTCTCAATGTTTATTGGGGTTTTCTTGTGCCTTGTGTTTTTCTACATTTACCTCTGCAACATGTAAAATGTATGTATTTAATGTATTGTCTGTACTAATGATGTAGATCAGTGTTTTTGGATCATGATGTTGAACTCCTGGCCAAGGGGCCAAGTCTTTTCTCCTGGAGTCTTCTCACTTTATCAATTAGATTTTCCGCCTGCCTATTAAATTTCTCCACTACCTCATGAGTCTATGTCAGGGTAATCTCTATGATTTGATGACCTGGAAATGTCATTACATTGATCCCTGTTGTTTTGTTTTAAGCTGTTCGTTATCATCTGTTACACTGACTCAAGCGTAAGGCCTTTTTGGATGGTGGAAGCCACGGGTTTCCTGATGAGTTTTTCGACAAATGTACAGTGACAAACATTGTTTATCTGTCATAGTTAAAAATGACAATTGCCAGGTTAACTTTTATTCTGAAATTCACACTTATTACATAAAAGCTGATATGAGAGTTGACATTCATGAATGTGCCATGTAGCTATTATGAAGCTCTTTTTCAGGTGTTATACATGTTAAAAGCTAGGTGTAGAATAGGGACAAATAGGCAGAAAAAAATATTCAGGTCTTTCTTTAAGTTCTGTGGTAAGAGCAGGATAATTTGATTCCAGTAACATAACTCAGTTTATTGTTTGATTATACTCATTTAGCCAACCGTACTCCTTATTGCCAGTTTAGTAATTTAGAAGTAATTTTACATTGTGAATTTTGTCTGTATATGAAAAATGAAATATAATCTAAATCTGTTTAAATACTTTGGTACTCTGAAATAGAGGTACCACACAAAAAAACAGCTGTAGTTCTTAAACCTACAATATGCAACTTTTTGCCATGAGTCAGCAAAGTGTTATTCTAGTGTTATGCTAGTGTCACCCTCCTCCCGTTCCTGCCCCAGCACTTGTCACCCCTTTTGATGAGCTGTCTACTTTGAAACACCATCTAGCCTGAAGCTGAAGTAACCATCCGTAAAGCCACCATAGGCATTGAAGTAGCAGACAGCAAACCGGCAATAAAAAAAAATGTGATGCTGATGGTCGTCCATGTTTCTCAGCACACCTTGTCTACTGCTCAATTAGGTTCTCTGATCTTTCTTTTATTACTGTTTTCCACCATGACTCCTTGTGCTGTGGCGACTGGCCTCAACTTGATACCACAATGTACACAAACAACCATAGACACAGAGTGATAACGTGTAATATATATAAATATATTTATTTATTTATTGTTATTTACTACATCCTGCAGCTTTAAACTGTTCATCATATAAGGCCTGAAAATTCACTCAAAGTATTCACTCAAAGCTGGCAGTCAGTACTTACCACTGTCATTGTGTCTTTTCACATAAATTTCATTCATTTATAAGAGCTGAAAACCTTGATATTGACCCTGATATTCATATTGACGGTCGGCCTTACTGAAACCAAACATTTATTTACACATAATAAACAGAACTGCACATTTACTGTAGCACTGCTGAGTTGTGAAATAGGATAAGCTGTCTAAATCCTAACACTTCTGAGAGTGTCACTGGAGTTTCACAGGGCCAGTGAGGGATGCCACTTGTTATGCTGGCTAAAACCATCAGCTTGAACTGCAGCATGCCTTTCTGCCACGTGCAATGCTTTGGGGCTCACTGTTTGAATCTAAACAGGAACCGGTTGGAAATGAATTCACAGACTTTGAAATGAAGCAATTAAGCAAGTAAAAGTGGAATTAGGCGTTGCATTGCAGTGCTTACATCAAGTTAAATATTGTTATCGCGATCTGAATGTTGATGTTCTTGTTTGCTTCATTCTTGAGAGTATTTTGAACTCTAATGTACATACGTAACCACAAGTGTTAGGCTATATCATTGCTTCTAAAACTACACAGTGCCCTGGTCTAGAAATCTACCTAGACCTGAGTCACGTGATTTATCTATGGCAATGCATCCTCCTCTGTCCTTTCAGTACCTAATGTACCTCCAATGCAATCAAGCGTTGGAGGGACTTTACCCTTTCTTTATTGTATTCTATATGAAAAGTCTTTGCCAATCTTTGTAGTTTTTTCAGTATTAAAATGAGAGAAAATTGCTCACAGATTAGAAATGATGACTTTCTTGCGGGCACTGAATTATCCATCCTTCTGCTGTATAATGCAAAGCAGATTCAACTACAGAGCAGTCAGAGGTCAGGTCTTATCTGCACGTTTTTTTGTATCATTGCCATCATGGTGAGCCCACCATGACCCTGCAGAATTGTTTCATGAGTTGTTATTGTGGTAATATGCCAAACAGGAAAGTCTCACCTGACACCCCACCTCCCACCCCGTCAACGAGCTGACTCACCCGCAGTTTTCATGCTTTTCATTCACGTTCAGAAAGTAATGTAGCTGCTGATTAGCATTTGCAAAGCTCTCAAAGGAGTCCAACTTCTCCTTTGACTATTCCAGAGGATGAGGTATGTGAGGCAATTACAAATGACAGAAAGCTTAAGTTGCCATAATGTCCTTGTTTAATGGCTTCATGCTTCACAATACTAAGATTAATAAAGTAGCTGCTCATGGCGTAGGGCTTGTAATAACTGTATGTGTTTGCACCATAAATCATTCAATATTGAAAAGAGTTTAATTTACTGGCCTAACATTTTTTTGAAAAAATAAGCACCACACCTGTACACACCTGTGCAGCAGATTCTGACCGACAACACACAATCATCCATCTGTAAGAGACTTTGATCGTAATGTAATGTGACTTTTTATTTGGCCCACTTAAGTAGCAATGGCCCAGGGCAGTGAAAGTGCTTGCAGTGCCCAGAGCCAGGCATGAGTGCAAGGGGAAACTCTCTCCCTGAAGATGATCCATAACTGAAGGTGACCTAATTCTGTGTGAGGTGAGAAATAACCATCACTTATCACCTGTCCACACAGGGTGAAAGTGTCAACATAAAGAAAATCCAGACACCTTGAAGAGCTTTCTTCAATTAATGCCTCAATCTCCATTTAAGATTCAAAATATTATTCAATGCTTTGCTATGGGCTATTATTTATGGCCATATATGATCAGGCTACATTATAGCAAAATTATGTTGTAATTGTCTATAGCAAGAAGATATAAGTGCATGTACATCTAGAAAGAGTAGGCCAGATGCTTGTTATTGCAGCATGAATCAATAATTTTGTGATTCTTCTATATACATATTTTTAATTATATGTTCATATCACCAAAGTAATTGGTAGACAGAATTGATACAACTTTAAAGAATTGAAATGGACTCAAATGTCCAAGCAGAAGGATGATAGCCTGGGTCTTGGTTGATGTGGCTTGCACACTATGAGATACAGTAAGTAAACAAATAAGACACAAGTCATTTACACTATTAAAGTGTTTTTGTGTCTGTGGCTGCTACAAAAATCAAAATCAAGTCCTGAAGCCTTTAACGTCTTTGAAGTATTTAGGCTAATACAGCTCTTAGACATGGCTGATTTAATATAGCTTATATTTTTAGGTACTTCCAACTATGAATTCTTGGGGATTAATCATTTAAATCAATATTTTGAACTTGAACTTAAATTGTTGGGTTTTCCATTTTAAAGTAATAATTCACCCAAACCAAGAACTGTACTGGAATTGAATATGTTCTTTTTATTGTATAAATATCCAGATCTGCATTGCATCCAATCCAAAACCCTGCTGGTACAACAGCTTTTATGCTCATGCATTATTTGAACAAACACTGAATTTGGGTTCTAACAATTTTGTGCTTTAAATATAGATTCATACACTGGTCCATTTATGTCCAATCTGCTGTACCTCACATATGACAACAGAACAAAATGTAATCGATTACAGTTCCACCACTAATGTTTCAGCTCCCTGTAATCCATATTTAAAATAGCCCCTATGTGTGCCAACCAAAAGCTCTCTGTTCATTTCATTCCTTCTGTTCCTTATCCAGAGAGCTCCCAAGTCTATCTGACTAATTGTGTTGTTATAGATTACTTTATCCCTAGTACCCCAGTGAGGGAGGCCCCATGGGCTTTGGTGGAACAGGACTCGTAACAGGTTTCTGAATGATGGCCATGTAAATGAGTGTCCAAGTCAGCAAGCCAAGGCTTAGAAAAGCCTTGTTGTTTCATGATTTCTGGCTGCTGAGCTCAATATGGTTATTAAACATTGCTTGTTGTTTGGCACTGGCACATCATTGCTCTTTCCATCCTCTGTTGTCTTGACATATATAGCCAGGTGCTACAGATGGAACAAAAGTGGCCTATCTGTGCAATAAACACCATCAACTCATCTGCCAGTGTTTTCCCCTCCATATTTACACTAAAGCTCTACTGGCCAATGTCTCAATCCACTTCCGATCAATGTTTGTATGTTTCTACCGCATGTTTACGCTTTCTTTTTTCCCCCATATAATAAATTAGGCTGTGTCCATTGGGAACCTCTCTTTCCAACGCTGGCTGCTTTTTCTCATATAAAACAGAGAGAATGCATTGTTGCATGTTCTTGACAGTGCTGAGAGCAGATCTTTTTGGGCCTGTGTAAGTAACAGAGGTGCCCCTCCCACCCCCAACACACACTCGCACACACTCACACACACACACACACACACACACACCACCTCCAACTCTGAGACTGATTTATTAAGAACCTCTCATATAAAGATGTCACCACAGAGGTTTTTGTTTCGGGCAACAAATCATGTTACTTCATTTGCAGCTACAAAGAGACTGCTGCTACTTTTATGCCAGTGCTTGATTACGGATTGTCTCACTGCCTTAAACCGTGTGCATGGGGCATGGAGGTTTAACAGTGACTGTAAACCTCTCACTTATCATTGCACCTTATATGCCTGTGTTGATTAGCCTGCCCTGTCCACTTGCAGACTTACTCACTGGCAATATTTTATCTGTAAGGCCATTCTGGTTCTGGAGAGCTCCATCTTCATTTTCCTCCTCCTCATCCCTCTTCACTGTCTCCCTTCTCTTCGGGCATAGGCACCGTGCCAATGCATTGTTGTGGCGCATGCAGTAGTAATTTGGCAGATGATGAGACGTTAAGACATGATTTCTCTAGGCTAAATACCAACGCAATCAGAGGAAGAATTACCATTACATGAAAAATCCTTCCTGTTAGCATCCTGTTAGTAAATCGGAACTTGTCTTTTTTAGCAGCACAACTGCATAACCACAACAAATAGTTTACAGATTCAAGCCTAAAGCATATCTACAAGGCAGATTCTCAGTAAGTGACAAACAAAAATAGTGGTCACAACCGTTACTTCTCCTCAGCATCTACTAAGCTCTGCTACATAGTCAGGGGGGTGGCTTTACCCTCGACCCCCTCCCTCTATCCCTCTCTCTCTCTGGAGTATCACTGCTGTCAGCCTCTCTGGCTTTCTTCTGTCCATCTGTTGCCTCATGTCTCTCATTATGTTCTCTCACAGTAACATTTCCTTGAACCCCTCCGTTCACCCCCCCAACAACCCCCGCACAACCATGGCCACCGCCACTCTCTGTCATCTCTTTCCCTCTCCTTCCCGCTCTTTGTCAACTAGGCTATGTATTATATTGCTGACCTGTAGGTATGTAAGTTTGCTTCTAATGTATTGTTCTCTCTGACTTTCTCTCCACACATATATCTTTCTTCAGGTTCTCACACTTCAAATACGTTTTTTCTGGAAGCCCTCTCCCACATATGTCCCATATTTTCATATTTCTTTGCTCCTCTCCGTCGCTTCCTCTCATTCTCTCATCGCAACATTCTGTACCTTCTCCTTCTCTGGGTGCCTTTACTTATTCAGGGTCACTAGAGCGGGTCACTGTTTAAAGTGGAGATATTTCTTATTGTCTAATTATAAGCCATTTCGAAATCATTTACGGCAACTTAATTGCATCAGTGTTGTGTTTTGTAGTGCATTACTAATGTTGCGTTGGCAAAGGCTCTTGAGCAATTGTATCTGCTTCAGTAGCTTCTTCTTTCATCTTGTAAGGTGTTATGATTCCTATTACTGAGAGGTGGTGAAGTGGTGAAGATATTTCATAGAGCAAACAAAATTGAAATTGCACACATTTTGGTCGTTGCAATATGGTCTCAGTGATTTGGCAACTCATCTAATACCTCTTCAAATATGCACAGTATCAGTAATTAAGAGCAGAACATAATCTTTCTACCCTTTGTTTTCTCAATAAGTGGCGTTGCAGTCAATTCCAACTCTAATTGTAACTGTGGGAGTTGCTGGAATTGGCTCCTCGACTCAACATCTGCTTACATGAATTGATCTTTTCACACTCCATCTCCTCCAAACCACTCTACTCCATGCTCAGCATCCCTGACTGTATGTCTTCCATAATGTCACTCTCACCTCCCATTACATTTCATTTCAGCTTCAGCTAACTAACCTTCGCATTTATGCCTGCAACGTGACATTTTGTACGCAATCAGATTACTCTCAATATTCACAAACAAACACAATATGATCGCCAAATGGATTTTGCGATTTATATATAAATGACTGTTCACAAATATATTTTTCAATGCACACACACATATTTATTGTTTTATATAAATGTTAAAAAATCCACAAATATACATAGTTAAAGACAGTTGCAATGTTCATCTAAAACACATTTCAATGTTGTTATATTTATTTACAGACTGTCGAATCTGCATTTACAAACTGCCAGACTGTGTGAACTTCATTACATTTGTGTGTGGATCTTTGAGAGTTCCCTGACACGGTTACATTCACAAATGCAGTTTTTTATAGGACTTTATCTGTAGGACGTCTCTTTCCATTTCAGCCAATCAAATAACCTTCTGGTGTATGATTCAACACCGTAATGGTGTTGTGGAAAAAATGCATTTGTGAATCTAGGTTTTTATTTTTAATAATAACAATGACCCTAAAAGATTACATCTGTTATCATAACATTGTTGATGTCTCCTATTCCAAATAATAATTTTAAGGACAGTGGTTGGTTGAATTTCACCTTGAGAATTTGAAATTCACCTTGAGATTTAAAGTGCTTACTCTTTATATATACGTCTCTATTTTTCACACGCACATACGCACATAAACACACACACACAAACATAAACTCAATGCCGCACAGGCACCCTTACATACACACTCAAAATGCAAGTGTTATGGTGTTATAAATGCCAGCCAAAGTGTGTCTCTGATGATGTTAAAGCACTTAGTTCTGTTGGAATGCATTTCACTGGCATGACAGCTCCTTCTTGTCCCAAATATATTGGCACACTTATCTTCAGAGGCACAAAATTGCACACGTGCACAACCACCACACTTGCCCACATGCCGATATGTTACCCTATATTACAGAAAAATGATTTGAAGCTGTTTGCAATTTTCTCATTTAAAATCAGTCTGGGTAAATGTCAGCCCAGCGCATATGTATTTGTCTACTGATTCAAGCCTGGCTTTTTAGACCTTTGAGTGCAAAAGGGCCAGTGGTCAGAGATGAGTGTTGGCCGCAGAGCACATCTTAAAAGCCTACAGTCTGGTAGGGTGAGGTTTGCACAAAAGCACTTCCTCCCTATTGAACTACATACAATGGAAGAGGCCCTTTTTGAGACTTTTGCTTTGCGGGTAAATTATGCAACCTAATGGATTCATCTCTGTTCCTCTCTGTTGAGATAGATGGGATGGAGAGAATGCAACGAAATCTCTGGGAACGTAGAGAATTACAGGGGATATATAAGAATGGGAGCGAAAAAGAGATGAAGGAGGAGGGGAGATGGGGTATCTCAGGGGTAAAGATGCAGCCAAGGGCTTTATAGCTGTAAATCCTCCTTTCTTCCCAAGATGTTTTTTTGCCTGTTTCTCTCTCTAGCTCTCGTTTCTTTCTTTCACAATCCCTCCCTTGATCATACACACATCAACAATTACACACACACACACACACACACACACACACAGGCCACACACATTCCAACAATCCTACTGCTACACTACCCATAAAATCCAACCATTCACATGGAATGGCCTGAAGTACAGAAAGAAAATCTGCTCTCAAGTTGATGGCAAAGGAGCAGCATATGGGGGACTCAGTTCTAGTACCAGCAAATGATCATAAGCCATAGATATGAAGTATCTTACTAGAAAGTAATGCTGTGGACTAGTGCCGTGGGGCTTCTCGGTGATAACACCCTATTTCCACTTTATTGAACCCTTAACAATATGATATGAGGTGCTGTGTAAGCCATAATTCAATCCCTACCTGTCACTCACAAAATAAATCACATTTATTTCCTGTAGCCGCCATAAACATTCTCATTCTCTTTCTCTTTACTTTTATCTTCCCATGCTCAGAAATGCTCTCACTTTCACAAAAAACATAACTAGCTCTCACATACACTGTTTTATATCTTAGGTGTACAAATATCTCTTATCTCTTAAACGACATCGATGGCTCTCATATTTACAACTTTATCTCTCAAGTAAGAAAAGGTTGCTCTCACATTCACTGCTGAAACTAACTCTAACAATCTCAGGATATCAGTCATTTGTATTTACTTGCATCTTGAGTCTGAACGCAGCAGGCAATGTAAAACCTTTGAGGAAATCTTGACAGTACACCATGCACATAAAGCATGTGAGGGAACTGAACAAGCACAAGGAGGTAGAGTACACAGAATCAAGGGTTTTATTTAGCCAATAAGATGGTAGCCTGGACCAGGAAAAAGGTGACAAGGTAAAGCAATAGAGAAAAAGGTATATTTGCTCCTCTAAACACACATTCTTCCACTGTACACTGTGATTATATGAGATCGAGGATACAAGCAGCCGAGATGAGGTTTCTCTGCAGGGTGGGCGGCACTTTTCACGATAGGGTGAGGACCCCAGCAATCTGGGAGGACCTCAATGTCGAGCCGCTCCTTCTCCACATTTTTGGGTTTGGGCACACCTTTGGAGGTGTACCAGGCACGACCAACTGGGAGGAGACCCTGATGTAGGACCAGGACATGCTGGAGGGGCTACATCTCCCAGCTGGAGAGAGCACTTGGGGGACCACCAGGAGGAGCTGGAGGAAGTTGCTGGGGAAAAGGACCTCTGGGCTGCTCTGCTTGCCGTGTTGCCACCACCACCCTGACCTGGATAAGTGGCTAGAAAATAGATGGATGGATGCAATATAGCAATATTGACATTAAAATATTGGATTAAAATTCACGCTGTCAAATGAGCTAACGTGGTGATAAAATGGTCATAAGGTGTGAATATGCTATTTGAAACAAAAGCTACAGTATATGTTTGTCGCTATGTGGTTTGATTTGTGTTCATGTATTAAAAATACAGATGTGCATAAGGCTAGGAAATAAGGGTTAGGGAGTGTGGAGGAGGTGTTGGTGGCAGGCCATGTGGCTGTGAAACAGCAGCAAGTCAAAACTGATGCCCTTCGTCCTTTGGGTGGAGGAAAACAGATATACATGAAGAACAGTCACCCCAAAAGCTCAATTTCACGTAACATTCTCAAGATATGGGCTGCTCAGTACCTTGTTGGCCCTTGTGTTTGGGCAGAAGGGCCAATGCTGCTCTTAGGAATCTAGATCAGTGACTAAGCAAGTTAATTTTGAGAACGAAATCGAGCTTTTGAGCTTTCTTTTCATATATCTGTTCTCTGTATCCCCAAAGATACTATACTGAACTCTCACGTACATATACACACATCATTTGAAAGGTACATTAACACATGACAAATTAAAAACAACCGTTTTGAATGCAGACTAATGCATTTTTTTATGTAAGCAAATTTCTATGTGAAGGAGTGACAGGCAAAAGCCTGCAAGATTGCAGATAGCTTTACCGCTTAGTTTCAATAAGGAATAGACTGGACAAATACAGAAACCTTTTTCTGATAATGTGCCACACATCTGGTGAAGGATATGTCAGCCAAACACCATTTATATGTTGCAAAATGACAAAACCACACAGGAGGGTTTGGGTGGAAAGAGTGGAGGATGTGTGATAGAGAGAGACATGCTGCAGGAAGGGAGGGAATGGATGGGAGAAGAGTGAGAGAGCATGGAGTGGTCAAGCTATCTTCTGTTTATTAAATGAAACTGGCATTGAATCAAGACACTAAATATAAGGAGGGCGAGGGGAGATAGAGGAAGTTGGACTGGAGTGTGTACAGATTAAGAGTGGTATTAATTCTGACCCATAATCTCTCTGCCTCTGTAATTGAGGTCGCATGCCAGGGGAGGCTGGGTTTGGAAGGAGACTGGCTTTTTGGTTTGCTAAGCTCTGAGGAGGAAGCAAATAGACACATAAATGAATGGAGGGCTGCAATCCTCCCCAGACCTATACAGTATGTAGTTTGTGTTTAGAGGCAGAGTGAAGGGAGACAGCCAGGGATGTAGTCATGGCTACCTCAGTCAAATCCAGAAGAAATCAAGATTGGCCTGGTCAAATCAGACCCAAGCCCAAAGTTGAGCCATTTGAGATCAACTCTGAAAGCAAATTGTGATGATAATGATATTCAGCAGTGCTTTTCAACAGAATGTAAAACATATAGAAAGAACAAACGAGAAAGTGCATCAAAAATTTCAATAATTCTTGAACGTTAGTCTTGAGCAGAAATACCAGGCAGAGCACAAAAAACCCAAAGTACAAGACAAGATGTGGACTTGCAAGGTTCAGACCAGGCTGCAGCCCTGAAGAAGAATAAGCTCCAGTTTCCTCCTATGGAGAAGGCTCTGCATGTTCAGCCGTGGAACTCCTCCTGGTGTGTCGCCCGTCCTAATGAAGACGTCAATACCTCAGCATCCCAGGATACACTGTCTGGCTCTCTCAGTGAACACTAACTTTGCTTGATAGTGTGCTGCTATGTGGTCCCAACACATCGATTCTACTTGGTCTTGGTTTCTCAGCCTCCAGAACCTCACTCCTCCTATTCCCTCTCGTCTTGATCATCTGCCCAGGATCAATATTGTAATAACTGGAAAGCAGAAGGCCTCATCATAATCAATAAGTGCTGTATATTGCTAGGCGGAGCTAGACAGAGAGAAATCATTCTGCCCAATGGCGGAGCTGAATGATTCTGACACCTCATTCATTACATTATTGAATAACCCATCGGCTATGTCACAGCCACAGATGAACAGAAAGCATTGGCGCACACACACACACACCTACAGACCCTCACACCCACACACCTAGGGAAACTATGTGGACTATAACTTCCCACATTTTCTTTTACTGAATGGAAGCCACTTATGTGTTAAAGAACACAATCATGTTGCCTTAGGAGGCTGTGCTCTTGACGATCGCGTGTATGCAATCCAGGTGACCTGGCACAAAACAGACACCACAGACAATTACGCAATTTAATTCGTTAAAACAGGTATTTCAAGAGAGGTTTATCTGTTGACAGGGGCATCAACTCACTAAACCCTAAGGTATCTATGCAAGTGCAGGTAATCTCTGCACTTGCCGTCAAAATGTTAAAATGTACTTCTATCGACTACGTTTCAGGGGACAAGTGGAGCACTTGCTGATGACTGACAAGCTATTATTATATATTATTTGGTCGAAGTGATAAATGATTAGACGTATATCACCAAACTAGCTTAAAGGGAACACTAATCCTGAACACTCATATGAAGTGGCTTTTTTAGGATATGGCTTCCAAATAGCTTTCTGGCCTGTTCATTGCTTTCCATTATAATCATAAACACTACAAAAAACTAATTTGGTCTTAGATATTGCAACTGCTATAGTTATTTGGCAGTTGAGAAATACTCACAGGTAACATGCAAAGTCATCAGCTCAGATCCGTCTGACTGACAGACAAAATGAAACACTTCTTAAGAATTGCTCTTGGAAGGCCTGGAGTGCCTGTCAGTTGACTTTGGTGTACTTTAAACTCAGGGCTAATGAGGATGTGCTGTTGGGAATTTGTCTGCATGACAGCTAAGCAGTATGGGAGACTTTGATTAGCTGTGGGACCCATGCAAAGGGAATCATAGCACAGAGAGCAGTCAAAAACCAATACCCAGAAGGAATTTATACATAAACCTGCACTCATGCACACATTTTAAATGCTTTATGTGAATCCATTAAATTTAAATTATAATGCATATAAGGATACAAAGCATGTCATCTCTGTCGCTGTTCGTTCCATATAAAGGTCAAATAGGCGACCAATCTCAAGGACAAACACTTCTCTCTGCTTTTCACTGAAAAAAAACAACGGGAATATTTTGGTGGGCCATTAATCATTCTGACATAACATGTGCACATTTGTACAGAAAGGCATGTATTGGTAACACGTCTCTGACAGCAGCAATACGATCATCTCAGTATATAGTCCTTTGTGTACATTTCAGCCAGTCACAACACGTGCAATCGATTAAGGGTGTCAGAACACAGTGTGAGTGATGGTTGTCAGGGTAACATAAGATTAGCGTGCACCGAGTTGGCAACACCTGTAATCTGGTTTTGACAGTAAAGAGGAGCAGCACTACAATACATGGAATGTGACAGACAAATGTGATCATAAAACACCAGGGCTTCTCCTTTGCAGCGCCGGTCCCATCCAGCGTTGTTTTGTCTCTGTTTCACACTAAGAAGTGTTGCACTGTGTGTTGTCGTTCATTACGACTGAGAGTGGCCAGCACAAAGAAACTGGGATCTGCGTCCACTTTGGTAGACAGAAAAAACATAGGTACGGCTGTGAATTTAATTTTTAGGTTTGGGTTCACATTCAGGTCCGGCCAGTCTGACCAGCCTGTGCCATTTGTCTCCAGCTCTCCAGTGGATTTCCTCTTGAAGTCCAGGAAGTTGTATGGATTGTTAGTGGCCTGTGGGCCTTTCCTCTTCTACAGGTCCAGTGGGAGGGAAGTCCTGGTCAGATGCTCAAGTCAACCATGAAATCATTCCACCCATTCACCAATGCATTCTCACCAGTACACAGCTGATACATATATTCATCTCATCTGTGTTACCGGTTTGTTGCACTGCCAACTCTCTAAACTGATTAGTGATCAGTTGATACATGGTAGGATTATTTAGGCATAACGATCCTGTTTGAGTCTTTTAACAGTACTACGTTGTCAAGGCTTGTAACATCTGCCAACTCTCTTCCTTATGTACCCTCTTTGGTGAGAGACGGTCCTGATGACATTATCAGTTATGTATCAGGGTGAAATCAAGATGGGAGGATTCACTAAGCCTTTATATTTTGTATATATATATTTCAGGACGGGGTGGACTGAAGAAGGTGTAGAAAGAAACACTGAGATGTTGTCACCTGTCTGAAAGTTCAGAGTACCAATTAATTAGATCTGTCTATGTAAGCAGATGTAGTTCGACTGTCACCCGGAGCAGGAGAATATATTAATATTATTTTAATATAATTAATATTAGTCTGTCTCACTGGAACTCAATTCCTTTGATTTTTGTTTTGTGACTTAAATTATGCACATGTGATGGATCGCAAAAGTTATTACATTTTGGTATACCTAGAGTAGTAGTATAGGGGAGTCATCATCCATGGCTAATGCTTATTGTTTGTTGATACAAATCAGTTTTTTTACTATTAAGTGAAGTGTTTCTTCCTTGCAGAGTCATCCATGCTGCTAACCTGATATTGAGTTTGAGGAAATGTGTGATGCTGTGGGTATACTGTATAAGTCTAAGTCTATTTAAGTCTAAAGTGGATGTATAGTATAGTGCAACTTTAGTGTAGGCAAGTGGTGATTTGTGCCATGAGCAGCTAATAAGGTGCTGGAGCCTTAAAGAGTGGGAAAAAAGTGGGGAAATGTCAGTTCCCTCTCAAGAGCTAATGTTGCTAAATCATGTCTTTGAAGTGTTGCCAAATTTTAGGATGATAAATCAAACACAGCAACTACACTGTCTATAAATATACGGGACTATAATAGAAGACAAATGTGGTAAAGCCTCATACCATGAAGGGTAGAACCCAGAAGCTAGGCCATCACTCAGAGCCTGCCTCCATTGCCCGCCAGCTGAACTTCTTCTCTAACAGGTTCAACAGGATTGACCTCCAGGAAGATTAGACCACCACCTCCACCAATCACAGTAGAGAAGAGAAAGATGGTCTTCATCCTGTCACACTAAGAGGTTGGGGTGCTAAGGGAGTGTGCTGCCCAGCTGTGGGATGTGTTGACACAGCTATTCTGGCTGTTTTTAGACACCAGCCTAAGTGGTCAGGCGAGGATGTAGATGACCAACATCCCAGTGTTGCCACATACCTTGACCATGGGTGATTTTAAGCCTGTGGTACTTACATCTGTGCCGAAAAAGTATGTAGAGAGGGTGGTGTACAGCATGTAGAGCTCACCACCGTGGTAGGACCAGAGTCAATCCAATGTGCTTATAAGGTACAGCGAGGGGTTGAACATGTCTGTCTAACCAAGCTAGACACAGTGAGTTTCATGGACTTTTCTTCAGCTTCTCATACAGCATCCACACACACACTGCTGAATCATCTGCAGAGACTACAAGTCAACCCCCGTTCTGGTTTTAGGGATTAAAGACTTCCAGGGCAGCTTGAAATCACACCACCTGGTTTTAAACACAGGGGTTCCTCTGTGCTGTGTCTCCCCTCCCTATTCACTTACAGCAACTCACATTCAATAGTATTGAACACCTGCACACAGAGCTTATACGTCTTCCCGAGGGTCTACATATGTATCTAAAACAAAGCAAAGCAAGTGTTTACAGTTACATATACATTTAGTTAACACTTTTATCCAGAGTGACGGCAAAATGTGCTTAAATTCCTTGATCACCAAGATTATTTTTATAACATTTATTTATTATTTCTACTTTCTACAAGTGAAGAAAGCCAGGAGAGAGAGAAAGAGATGAGGAGGACGTGCGACAAAGTCATGTTTTGAAATTAAGCCCATGGTTTGCACCTCAGGCTACTGAGTTAGGGATAAGGATGTCCCAGAGCGTGTGTGTGTGTGTGTGTGTGTGTGTGTGTGTGTGTGCCCAAAAATCCAGCCCTACCTCCTATTTTCTTCTACTTTTTCTCTCACTTTTCCCATCTCTTCTTTCCCCTCTCTTTCGCTCTCACGTCTCTATCAATTAAACTCACTAAAGAAATGGGGTTGTGGTTTTTTTTCACGCATCCATGCCAGCATAAATGAGAGCTCCCAACAGAGCAAGTGACAAGATGACAGTGGGGGAAAGCGTGGAAAGAGAGTGAGAGGTTTTTCTGGACAGTTTCGTATAACTCGTTATTCCTCTAATGCATAATGACTCTGCAGTTGTTTACTCTCACAGTGCATGTAGATGTGCAACGATTCACAATAAGCATCCAGAATGCTTAATCTAAGCCTTGTTTGGGTTCAACTTTTGTGAAGGGGCAAGGAGGGAATGAGAATGAGAAAGGTCAAGGGAAGCAAAGTAAATTGCTGGCTTGTTTCAAATACTGCTGTGTGCCCCTCCCTCCCCATTCCACCTAATATTGAAACTTCATGACCACTAAAAGCATAGCATGCATTTTTCACCGTTCTACTGGAGAGCCACTACACCTATGTCAACATTGCTATTCTTACATAGCACTAATGCATAGCCTTCTATTATATATATTTTTTACAGTAGTCACAGTATATTTTTTTCTTACAGTAGTCAATCAAAATGTATTTTGGTTATCAAGAGGCACCCTGCTGGCAGCGGCTTGTTTCATGTGAAACAGCTGAATATGCAGCAGATTATGTAGGCTTTCAGTCCTCAGTCCTTTCAGTCCTCTTCTACCAGTTACTCTTTTATGTGCTTTTGTTCCGATTGTATTCTGTAAACGTCTTATTGTCATAATTAATTGATAAATGATGAATGTGTCATAAATCTGATTGTTTATCATCCTGACCTAGTTAAGCCTGTAAAATCCTTTGAGGCGTGTCTGTGATAAAGGGCTATAGAAATAAACTTGACTTGACTAAAACACCTAAAACATGCCATTGAGAAAGTGGAGGTAGACGAAGGAAGATAGAGCAAAGAGGAAATTAATTTACCCAGCAGGAGAACTGTGAAGAAGATGTACAAATTATACAGGGGAAGCCAGGCCAGAGGGTGCAGACAGATGACACCATCTCAAGGCAGAGCAAAATGAGAAGAAGGAATATAAGAGCAAGTAGACCAAAGAAAGACGATGCAATAAGGTACTGACCCTATAGAGAAGGATGGACTGAGAAAAAAAGGAGACAGATGGACGGATGGTGGGTAGGAATAGGTAACAAAAAAAATAAATACAAAAAAAAAAAGAGATGGATGGCAGGCATTCCTTCCGAACAACCATTTAGATAAAGGCTACATGGATGGAGAGAAGGAGAGCTAGAAGCATTGAAGTGGGTGGGTGGCCATCAGTGCACAAGCCCAAAGCAATGAAACATTACACTGGGATAATGAAGAGGGTTCTGCTCGGTCACACTCCACATTAGCCCGGCGTCAGGCCGACCTCAAAGTGTCAACAAGTTAATAGACTGGCTATCGCTGGCTCTTTCACAGTGCTGCTCCCCGCCACAAACACCAATTATTTACATGAATTTTGTGGATACATAAACATAGATACCTCTACTTGGAAAGAGTTAAAACCTCAGCCAGGGCCTGTGACACAGCCGAAGGGTGTTTGCATAACTGACATAGATTTGCTGGTTGCTGGCATTAAGGACACGCATGACGCAGTGTCAGTGCTTAAGGTGTTTTTGTATGTTGGTGAAACTCAAAGATAGAAGCATGATTTCAGGGGTGTACCTCACCATGCCTTTGGTCTACTGTGAAGTCAAGAGCTATCTTTTGTATGAACTGGGAATGTTGAAAGTGCACAAAGCTTCTTTCTTTAAGAGGAACTCCTTCAGTTTTCTTCCTAGCTTTAATGTACCTGCGTTCCATTCCTGCAGTCAGAGCGCTGTGTGAGCATATCATAGCAATGCAGAAACGATCAAGCACATGAATGCAAATGGGCTCTTTGTATTTGTTGAGTATTCCCCTAAGAACACATGTGTTATTATGGCAGGATCATCTGTTGCTGGTTGGATTGAGTTAGCCAGCTAAGGCTAAACTATATATCTGAAGTTATCAAAGTGCCACACGGGGATGGTACATATCAGCAAAATTTCTTCAGTCAGTGTTATGACCTGTGAAATACCCAGAGTGAATAGTATGACAAGAACTACGCTGCCTTCTTCTGTGCAAACACTGATTTATGGAATGAGCTGCTGCTGCACATTAAACACAGGCCAGCAGTGTTTTACTTTGGTGGCTCAGCCACACCACTGATGGCTCAAGAGCCACACAAGGCTTTATATGTTCACACTAAGTGACTAATATTTCATGTCAAAATAGCAGTTAATAAACAATTACATGTCAAGGAAATTGCCTGACGATGTGTCTGTTAAATGGGACGAAGCAATGAACCACCCAACGTTGAAGATTCTGCTTCAGGCTGCCACGACTACGCTAATTCTTTCTAACCATAAAACATTGTTGGCATTTCCAAACTGACTAAATGCAGTACCTATGAACTCAAAGCTACTTGATGAATTCTGTCTGGTTCGCTCAGATATTCAAGGGAATATATATATATATATATATGCATACTTAGATTCAGCTGCTGCAGTCATGGATTTTTATGATATCATGACACAGTGACAGTAGCAGGCCAGGTGATGTGAGGATCATAGATTTGAGGTTATATCACAACATCAGGGCCGAAAGGTTTCATATTGAGGACTTAACCGTTTATCCGTTTAACAAGTTTAGCCAAGCTATTTTAAAACTGAGATGGATCACATCTTGCAAGTGCATTAATCCAAGAAAGCAATCAACAGATGCAACTGAAGTGCCACAGTACTTCCACATTTTCAGTGTGACATTACCAAATTTTACTTTATAAGCCAATGTATTTTTGTTAATATTTTTTTTTCATGTGTGGTATGAACATTGTAATGAATTAATATACACATTTAAATGAAATGTTGGCCAGTGTTCACTAACCTCAAGGCCAGCACAAGGGGCAGGAAGGAGTCTAGGGGCGACAACATAATGTCACAACACCATTCTGCAGATCCTGATCCATCTTCCTATATCCAGGAAGTTCAGATGAACTCTGGGTTACACTTGAGTCTCATACATCTGAGTTAGCTACCGACCGATCCCTGATCACACAGGTCCAGCTGGACCAGGGATCCTTTGTCTTTCTTTCTTCCTGACATATTGTCCTGACACAGGGGAACACGCTGGAAATGAATGCCTTTGCGTGCACTCCTCTGGGCTGACCTGCTTCTGTTCTGATGTTTTCCTGTTTGCTTTTTTCAGTCCAAAATAAAAATCAATCCATTTTCTCTTGTCTACTCATTTTACTGCATGGACCATCAGGAGTGTTTTATGCACAGAATGATGTAAACCATAAATTATTTCACACAGGACTGTCTCAACGCAACTCACATGAATCTGCTGCCCAGCCACATCCTGACAGCGTTCACATTGAGGTTTGGTGAGGTTTAGGGTTGCCAGCTCAATGCCATAAAACTTGAGGGTTATTTTTTGTCAGGGGGTGGTGAGTGGGCTTCTCTGGATGAACAAACGCGGTCAGCAAACCCTCCCTGGATAAGGAAAGGTTAAAAATATTAGATTGCCGGAAGGTTTTTTCACAGAACATCTGTTTCATGAAAAGGCAGTATCCACCCAGCCCACGGGATGAGGTCAGAATGCAGAAGTTTAACTAAGTTAACTATGTTTTGCAGTACTAGGAGATAAGTTACAGGCAGAAGATCAAATAAAGCAGCAACATAGTAAAGAGGGTGTCAGAATTATGTGCACAAAAAAGACAGTTTCAATTCTGTAAAGGCGTGCAAGTTTGATATATTGTCATAAACATGTCAAAACTTGCTTATCAGAGACTGCTAGACAAAAATAGCTAAAACCATCATACTGCTATCAGATTGCCGTGAAGAAGTTCAGAATTTAGAAACAAAAAAATGGATTCTGTGTGGATTCTGAATTCCTGTTTTCAAGTAGGTTTCTTGGCAAATGCTCAATTGTTGAGTCATGACCACACTGAACAATACTTTCCTACATTTCTCCCAAGATTCATTGCATGAGTCTGTACACAGTGAAAGCAATTTACTGCAATGCATTCCAATGGCATTACCATAAAGTCAAGCTGGTTGGACCTCTGTCCTTCAAGGCACTTTGGTTTAATTCAAATCCTTGAAGCCATGAACTCGATTTAAATACATGATGAAATACACCATTCTCTTGGCTTAAATACTTTAGACTCCACAATAAAACACATGAACAATGTGTGTCTTTTAAAAAAAAAAAAAATAGAGCTAAATGTAACAGCTAAATGGCACATTAGTGAATACTGAATCAATCCTTATGTTGGCTTTCAGCAGGTGTTTATGTCATTTGTGGCTGTAGTGCAGTTGGCAAATTTAATTGAAAACATGAAAGACAGGGACCAAATTTCTCACACTTCATTACAATTTTACTACGGCAGCACATGAAAGCACTCATCAAGCAGAGCTTTCCAACTTTTATTTGAATAAAAATCAATCTTTGTAGTCACACAATTGTTAGTCCACTAATCATTAAATTAAATAGAGGAGGTGTTCTTTTTACAAGGGGCTGTAACCTTTTATCTCAAGCAATTAAGTAAAGATGAGATTGACAGCAGTGGAGAGCAGAGGCAGACATGTGACAGGCAGCTGGCAGCCATACTTTCTCCAATATGCTGCACCCAATGTTCTTAATGCATTGGCTAGAAAATGTTACAGATCAGCCATGATTACATTGCTTATTATTTCAATCAGCCAGCTACAGCTGACTGCTCTTTTATTAGTGCAGTATTTTACTAATTCACTTCATAAAGGGAGATGTGAGTGATGCAAGCAACAGAAAAATAAGGGAGGGAGAGCAGAGAGAGGGAAGACAGAAAAGACCTTTGTCAAACTCCTCAATAATTGCCTCCAGTCATTTAAAAAGGTTTTTGAGGATGAAGAATTGATCCATAGATCTATTTAATCAAGAGCTGACTCAAGAGCTGTCCTTTAGAGTACCTTGGGCTGTAGACAAGAGTGAAATAAAAAATGGGATACTACATTTTACAAGAGCATTTTGACATTCAGTGCAGTGCCCCATTCATTTATTATATCAGCGGCCTCTCCCTCTCCTTTACCTCTCAGGAAAAGAGGATTCGGCACTGTTGCATCAGGAACAAGAAGAAACATAGTCCTCCTAAAGCCATTAGAAACCTAGCTCTGTCATTTCTTGTGTTTGTGTTCTTTTGTTTTAGATTTTGGTTGCAGTTTACTTTAATTGTTGCTCATGACATCCTAAACACATTAGAATCATAATGTGAATGAATGTAATGGATTTGGTGTGACCATGTTGAGGTGCTTCTGACACATCATAAGGACATTATAATCACATCATAAATGTATCAGAAAATGTCATAATACACATAATACATACTGCATTATGAATCTGGTATGACTCTGTTGTGAGGGGGTGGTCTGTTATTTCATATATTATAAGGAATAATCCTTATCTTACCCTCAAATCCAGACTTATCTGGTATACCTCAGAATTCATGGTTCCCTTAATGATGTCATTATTTTGGTGGTGAGTGGTTGTCGCCAAACATGGCATTTTTGATTTAACTAATTCAAGAGGAGGCTCACTTATTTTTGCACCTGCACTAATTCCCTTTAAATTAGGTGCAGGTGCATTTTCATTTTTTTCTACATGCACAATAATTTCCTGTAAAAACCATAGGAAATTGGTAAATATAGACCCTTTATTTCAGTTAAGAAAAGACTATGGATTGCATGGTAAAAACTAATTTCTATAATCACAGAAAGGGGTTCCCAAAATTTCAAGCAGATTTATTCAGGAAATCAGTTTTATTTTGTATTTATATTGTTTTAGATGATTGTTGCATCTGAGTGATTATAATTGGAAGTTGTTTACAAAAGAGGCATAACTTCTTCAGCTTTTGGACGCTCAAAGTTTAGCACTATGTACAAACGTAAATGATGCTAAAAGCAGTCTGAATATGGGAGGAGAAATAGTGGCATAATGGGGCCTGAGGGTGTTTCACCACTCTGCGTGCCTTGATGAGGTCTCCAATATGTCACTTCTTCTGAGCCATGATCTCAGAGAACAGAATTTCACTGTTCGTATTGGGGATGCACATATCTTCACAGTATGATCACCGTGTCATCGTGAGTTCATCAAAAACATCACAAGCTGCACTGAACATAACCCAGTTTGTACACTCAAAACACCCTCTCAGAGGAGCAGCATTGCATGGTCAGAGTTTCCCAGCACAGCCTTTAGGAACAGGAAGTAAACATCGCTCTTTGACATAAAACTTTGGTCTAGTGTTTTGTTTTCTCTTCTGAGGAATGTCATCTGTTGCTTTTTGTTAAGGGAGTTCAAAAGGCAGATTGATGTGGTTAAAGTTACCTAACACCATCACAGCTGGCTTGGCGTGGGAACCTTCCACCGAGGACATGAAGTTAGCTAATTCACGAAGGAATGCATTGGCATGTACTTCCAGAGGGATGTACACACTGATCACAACAACGTAAATGGGGAGGTAGATACGTTTCTGTTTAGGTAGGTAGAATGGTCTCCATTTTAGACTGAGGAATTCAACATGAGAAGAACAGCTTTAATAAATGTTTTCGAGATGTAACACCAGCAATGGATGATCACGAAGCAAATAACCTTGCTTTTAAATTTAAAGGATAATTTAGCCGACCTGTCAGCAAGAAAAAATGTATAGTCTTAAGGGGTCACTGCCAGATCTGGTACAGATTAGCCCTGTTGAGTCTCAGATGGCAGACTAGTGTTTGTAGTCCAGGTAGTTTGCAGGCGTTCATCACTTTTATTCCTGAGCCGCTGGACATTTACAGCAGCAATGCCAGGGGTTGAGGCTGGAAAGGTCATGTCCTTAACCACGACATGACACTGGTGTGACTTCTAGAGGACCTGCGTGCCCAGAAGGGAGATGGTGCAGGAACGATGCACTTAATCACTGGTGTACAGTAGCTCCAATTATAATTGTGTATGACCAGGCATGACAAGGTTCTAGCACATAACATTGACACAAGTGGAAGACTTCACAGCAGAGCTTTTACCAGGGCGTGCCTCATGGCCACCATCCTGGGTGCCCCTGATCATGTCTCTTCACCCTCCATCTCAATTCCAGCAAAGGAAACATGGCTGATGCTGATCTAGCATAGCCGTCAATTCATTTTTTGGAGCCATCTCAGCTACGCATGAAGAACCAACTGACTTACAAAAGAGGACCAGCTGTAAAAGGTGTCATAGCAATACATTGTTTAATCAACTATCTGAAAGCGTTGCAGAATTTGGTGGAGAGAGCAGAGAACAACTGTCTCTCTTATAAATCAGTAACCTCCTCTGGGGCTCACCGCGGAAATGATGTCAGTATTATATAAAATTCATCTATAAAATCATGAACGCAATTAGATTTTTACTGTCCCATAGCACAGAATGAAATATATCTGCAGGGTTTTGATAGGGTTGTTGATCAATACCCCAATGACTCAACGATTACTTCACTGGGTGCTGAGATCTGAGGTGTTCAGAATTCTGTTTTGTTTGTAGAGGTCGATAAAAGTCACAGATTAGTTAATGCCCCTTTAAGTTAAATAATATATTTACCTTGGGTGCAAGAGCATCCCATCATCCCCATCTGTGCTTTCAAGTCTGACCTTGGTACACCTGATGAATAACATCTGTTGAGATGTATAAATTCATTGACACGCCATAACTCCTGGAGTTGACAAGGGACCCATTACTATGAAATTACTAAACATCTGTACTCAGTTAAACCTGAGGGCTAACAGTTAAAATATCATGTGCTGGTTGATTTAAGTCAAGGCTCAACCCACACTGGCTCTGTATCATTTGCTGTCACCTACAGGCAGCCTCATAGCCACATGTCCATCGGAGTGATACCAACTCAGTGGTGCAGAATCCATATTACTCCACAGGACACCGAAATAAACAAGGGTATCACATTACATTTAGTGTAAAAGCATTGTGTTGACAGAGTTTTTCCATATGAATGAGTCAGTTATACAGTATGTTGCATGGTGTTGTATGGGGGTTGCATGTAACATTAGATGTTTTGTGTCTGCTCTAACTCTGCTCTAAGAGCAAATGAGTCCCATGCCCAAAACATATCCCTCTCTCCACCGTGCCCAGACATGACACATCTGTCTCAGTCGTTATCCACGGCTTGACATATTTCTGTGCCACCTTTCACCTAGAGGACGTGGTCACTACACCACCAAGTTAAATGTGAGCCTTTTTTCAGAATCTTTTCTCTCTCTCTCTCCATCTCTCTTTTTCTCTTACCTTAATCAAAGCAATTTCATCATGGAAAGAATAGACAACAGAAAATGTCAGACCACCCCACAGAAGATGACCTATCTCTGTTCTTTAAACAGAGTCTACACGAAGTGGAAAGGAAATATCGGAGTGGTTGTACCTCTACAATACATTGTGCGTAAAGTACAGTAGCTTACATTGTCCCTTTATGTACTGAACAGTATGTTACTCTGTCTGTTATGCTATGTATGCTATTCCCAATAAATACAATCCAGCGCAGGCCTGGCTGGATGTCTGTGACTGTGAGTGTGGTGCAGTGCCCAGTGCTCAGGTGGTGGCTGCCCTGATGAGACAAGGCCACTGGCTGTCCTCAGTCCAACTTGACGACATCATCAGTGGCCTATCACAGGGTCCTGCACCTCGCCCTGAAGATCAAAACCACAGGGACTGGGTATGAATGTGAAGCCACTTTTTCACGCTTATATACACAGAGGCAGCAGATGTACAGAAAGGCTTTGCTTGATGGGGAATACTACTTCATTTGTGCTTTGGTCTGTATTATTTCTATAGACTCAGTACCATCTCCCCTAGACAGAATCAATTTCCCCTAGACAGAACCAACAGGGGAGAATCGGCCACACCATCCGACCTGTGATGTCAACTTGATATCCAAAGAGAAAGAAAATGGGGACGAGGCTACATTTTCTGGTTTAGAACTAATACCACTCCTATAACATGAAGCTCACTTGGTCTCTACCTTTGTAAGGCATGTTCATGTTGACAAATGCTGATTGGACAGTCTTAAGGGACGATATCAGGAAATAAGGAAATAAATCAAATCAATCAGGTTTTATTCCCCTTTATTATGTGTATATCTACTGTATACATAAAATTCTACTCATCGTTAAAGTGGTAAACAGACAGTGACACCACTGTCTGTTTACCACTTTAACCCATTCTGTTTCACACAGACAGATAAATTATATCGAGAGATATTTTGGGGTAAGGAAAAAAGAAGTTAAAACAAGTAATATATAGATGTGATAGAATGAATGATTCTGTGAAAGTGGCTTTCTATACACAGCTTTGATTCCCAAGGTGAATGTGCACACGCACATGCACTCACGTACACACACACACACACACACACACAGTCAAGCACATTGTTGGCATATTGTCCCTTTCAATTACACAGCTGTCTCAAAATTCTGTCTCAGCAACTCCATGCACTTCACTGCCCTATACCTGCGGGGTACGTGTGTGAGATTGTTTAAGTGAGGAATAGAGGCAAGGAGAGAAAATACATAGCAGAAGTTTGTGTGTGTGTGTGTGTGTGTGTGAGAGAGAGAGAGAGAGAGAGAGAGAGAGAGAGAGAGAGAGAGAGAGAAATTAGACAAAATAAGAAAGTGTGGAAGGGGTGAATTAAAGGGATGGACAATATAGCCTGTCTTGGCGTCTCTTACAACCTGCTCAGTGAGCCATGTGGTTGGCCTTGTAAACTGCAGTGATACTTGATTACTTTGTCAGTCTTCTTAAGTGTGTTTTGCTCTGTGGAGAAAATAGGGAGACGTGTCCAACAGAGGATGTCCATCAGAGTGGAGAGGCACAGAGAGGTGAGTTGAGAGGCTACATTAGAATGATATTCTGCTATTTTCCTTGTGAATGGACGCCTTACTTGAATGAATGAAGGATCACCCATCTCCCATTTTTTGACATGCTGGATTTGCATAGGGGTCGACATGTCTCATCAAACCAAACAACCAGAGCCTCAGTATCACTGCACCAAGTAACACTTCACTCTTCCTCCCTCACACTCCCTCCCTTTCTATTTCTCTCTGCTGTGTCCATACTTAAAGACAGATATTCTCTTTCATCCTGATAGCTCCCAAAGGAGGCCTGAGGGACCAGAGACAATTACACAGCATACCAAAGTCCCATACTCTGTTCTCTGGACAAAACTCATGAAGCTAAAATTAGGAAAGACATTTCTAAGAGACTGTTGCCAAGGTACCATTCAAGGACAGAGGAAAAAATGGTGTGGATGGTCAACTTGATCACAAAGGTATGGGTAGATGATCATGTGTGTGTTTATGGAGTGCAGGTTTACAGTCCAGTTCATTCTAGCAGTAAAATACTTAGTTTAAAAACAAATTTGTTTTGCTGGTGTTGATTTAATCTATGTTTGAAAGTCAAAAAATTAAATCACTTTTAATATGGTCTAGAATGGGTGATGTGAATCCAGTTAGACAGCTTCACCTGCTGGCTAAATGAGGTACTGAGTCTGAGATGCTTGATATAACTGTGGAAAATGTGGAAAAATGAAAAACAGTGAAAGGACAATGATGAGAGCACTCCATTCAAAAAACACAATTGATATTTCAAAGAATTACCCACAGTAAAGTCCTTTATAGAGAAATGCATGAGGTCTACTGTTTAATGTACAGGACATCCATAGCAATAGATAGATTTGCTGCATTGTAGCACCAGCGGATGATGGATGGGTGGATGTAGATATTTGAGGGATGGCGGGGAGTGTTGTTTACCCAAATTCTACAGTTCATTAGGGGATGCATTTCATAATTTGAATTAATAAAGGGATGCCATACCCGTTAGTTTCCCCTTGAAAAACCACAGGACACCACATTCAAGCATCATGTTACGGTGTGATTTTTCCTTTGGCCACCCTTTTGCCCTTTTACCCTTTTAGTTTATTCTGCACTTGGAAAGGTACTAAGCTAACCTGTCAAGGCAACCCTTCCTTCCAGGCTATGTAGCATTTGCTTGCTTAACCAAGCCAAAAATCCATTGTGCACTTTGAAAGCAATGGGTGACACACCCAGCATGAGCTGGACACCTACTCAAAGTGGAGGAGGACCCAGGTCATGGTCCAGCCTGTCTGACTTTGACAGATTCCCATAGAGTGAAACATCTCACTTCATTTTCAACAAACCAGGCTCTATGTTAAGAAACCCTGGAAGTTTCCTTCCAAGACTAGTGCTGCTGTCGTTTCAAGTTCAGGGAGTCAGTCACCTGTGTATTATGATTAAACTGGGCTGTTATCCACCAAAAACAAAACAGAGACTTCTACTATTATACCATATAGCCTACTTTAAATTGAAAAAGTGGCTGTGCTCTTATTCCTGTGCAGTTAGGTAATGGAAATCCAAAAGTCAGCAATGCTGCTGCTTTTGAGGGACTGCAACATGGTGAGCCAAGTCAGCTCAGTACCAGTGAAGGAGGGACAAACACAGATGCAATGACAGGTACAGGGCAAAGTGCAGGGCAGGGTCCAATGTGCATGTTATTGGTACAAGAGGGAGTCACATGTGTAAGTCACAAGGTAATAGATCAAGGGACAAATCTAATCGATGACAGCAGCATTCCTTAAACAAGCTACAGGATGTTCCTGTTCTTTCAAAACCATTTACGAACTGGTTATTGATGACATGATTGCTGTTGCCCCTCTAATCAGGAGCACCTATATTGGCTTCCATGTACATGTCAGCAGAGAAGATGATACTCATGGGCCTTCACATTCAGTGCATTATTGAAAAGATTAAAGAGAGAACCTATGAACAGATGTAGCCTACTGCTACATCTCAGCTGATAAAACTTTAAGAATTTGGCCCACAAAACATGAGATTACATGGGTTACATGTTTGCACTGATTTGTTGTTGTTATATTGGCTATATTGCTGGTGTTGGAATGACTTGCTGACAAATCAATACAATTATGCTGTTTAGTTTAAACCACATTGCAGCATAATGATTGCTAGTGCAATGAAATATTGAAATATTATGGAACATAGGCAATGTATGGTTTGCTGGGTGATGTGCATGTAGGTGTTATAGGCCTTGTCCAGATCAATAGTGTGGTTTATTTGTGTGTGCATATGCCCATCTGTATGTATGTGTGCATGCATGTCAGGCAAATAAACAATTATTTATTTGCAAAATATTTATTTACAAACAATCTTTGTAGATGAGGTGGGATAACAGTGATGAAACTCTGGTTATTTCTTATTAAAAGGAGGAGAAGAAGAAGAAGAAGAAGCAGAAGCGGAAGAAGAAGAAGAAGTGACGTAATTTATTGTGGGCGGGACGTACCGCTCTACAACGCTCGCTCCCACCAATGACATGCTTCCTCAGTAAAATATGAAAATGGCGGCTCTCTGTAGTGAGTTTGGGGACTTGGTACAAATCAAAAAACAACTAATATCGGTGATATCCCTTTGCAAAGAAAGAGGACTTGTACATAGCGTGAAGTGGTAAGACACTGTCTGTGACTAACGTTAACGTTAATTGCCTGCCTCTCTGTTTTCATGATACAAAAGCTAAGCATCACAATTACAGTTAGCTAACGTTAGCAGTAATCCATGCAACTGAGCACTTTTCAGTGTTAATACTCAAACAAAATTGTTGTCTTTTCGCAATTTAAGTATGCAGTATGCAATCGTAATATTCCTGTTAAGACAGTGGTTAAATATCTCAATAATTACGTGACAAAATAAAGATCAAATCTATTGACCAGAGGAAGGTAAGGTGCATCCTAGGACCCAGGCTAAGATAGCTGAACTATGTATATTTCACAAAGCTGGAAAATATTATCAAGATGCATAACGTTACTGTGTAACTGTGTAATTCCTCCATTCCATTATTGGGCCACATTTTACGTTGTTGAACCAATACATATATATAAGATCAGTTCTGGTAAAGAGATATCCAGACATTTTCTTTTCTTCAGAAGTATGAATGAACCTTTAACTGGAAATGGTTAAAATCCTATTTGATTTCTTCAGAATACTTATTTTGTTCTTGACAATCTGAGGCTTGGACTTGTGGATTTTAGTACCAGTAAATTACCTCTTAAATTATCTGATTATCACCATTATCCTCTTCCTGGAAAATGCTGTTCTATCATAATTTTACTCCTCCTCCCATTCCATTGTGGATTAACAAATACATTCTTCACTAGGGCACGTGTGTTTTTAGTGTCGTATGATTAAAATACTAAGTATATGGTGTTTTTGTTGATGTTGGTGGAAACTTTGTGACCTCTGTTGTTCCCAAGGCAGTTTTACTGACTCACACACTACTGATTTTTGCTGCTTTTGGCCAAAAATGTGGCTGGATATACTAAGTCAATACTTTCTTTCCCATCCCTTTTTATAAGTGATAGCCACATGCTTACCAGGGGGTCTATTTTTAAATTGTTCTGAGGTGACAGTGTCTCAGTTGAGAGTGTAGATATTATGCTATCCCAATCATCCCAAAGCAAAAGTGAAATTATTGATATTTATCCTGCCAGCGAAGTCTTTGCTGTAAATGTAACTTTGTAATGTTGAATAAAAGTGTCACACTTTATAAATAAAGTCCAAAGTGCTGAGTAAATGCAGTTTCATGGATTGTTTGTCCTGCAGATATATTGCCTTGGAGTATAAGCTAGCAGCAAGTTACCATCACAGTGAACATCATTATTCTAACTGTTGTAGCTTAGTTTGTAGTTAATGGTGTGATTATGTCAAATGCTTCCTGTGTCTACATTTTAGGGCTTCAGAATTGGCATTTGCCTTGGACCCTCTTCCCAAGAATGAATTACCCCCACCGCCGCCCTTTACTGAGGTTTGTACACAGATAAGGCAGCGGCTGTTTTGCAGCCAATGATTATCTATATTGTTGTTTTATAGGTTAGTCAATTGGTTAGTGTGTTAGTGAAATCCTCCCAGGAAGGCTTTTGGCCTTCTTTAGCTACAACTGTGGTCTAGTGCTTTGACCTGGACTGCAATCACTTCTCCACAGTCCACAAAAACAACGCCTTTTTCACATTATATTCTGAGAGACTTCGAAGGTCAAAGTAACCTTCCACAATATTATCACAGAAACAAAATTTGTCTACAAAAACACCTCCCTCTGATGTGTTTTTATTCTAAGCTCCAAGGGGAGGGAAAGATATCTAGTTGCCCCCTGGCAGCTGCATTCAAAATGTAAACTTAAAAAAGATTAAATGACAAGTGAGTTCCATATAAACACCAGAGATAGAGACTTGAAGGATCAAGAAATCAATTTAACTTAATTTAAGTGATAGGAATGATGTCTTTGGGTCTAACAGCAAGTTGGAGAATTGTTCAGCTTTGGTGGAGGTTTGTGTCAGAGTGCCTTCTAGTTTGTTTTCTTTGTCTCTCCCAAATATAGGAAGACGCCCAAGACCTGGATGCACTTGCATTGGCCAAGTCCTACTTTGACCTAAAAGAGTATGACCGCGCTGCTTACTTTCTCAGAGGCTGTCGCAGTCAGAAGGCCTATTTCCTCTACATGTATTCTCGCTATCTGGTGAGATAGATACCTGTTGTTTTTGGATCCTTGCCATTTCTTGATTTTCATTTCATGATGAGAGTGCTTGACTTCTTTTCTTAATAACTGTAAACCATATTCAAAGTATCCCACATTGATGACCGAGTCTTCCCTTTTTCTGTCTTCAGTCAGGAGAGAAAAAGAAAGATGATGAGACTGTGGACAGCCTGGGTGAGGAACTGTCATTTTGGATTAATTTGACTAAAAGTAAAAGTTCTTTGGTTATCCCTAAACACCGTCTTTTCATGTTTTTTGTGTGCTCTATTTGCTTGTAGGTCCTCTGGAGAAGGGTCAGGTGCGCAATGAAGCCTTGCGAGAACTGAGGGTAGAGCTGAGTAAGAAGCACAGTGCTGGAGAGCTAGACGGGTTCACGCTATACCTGTAAGAACCTCCCACAGGACTGTACTCATTCTTCTCACATATTGTGGTGATTTTTATTGTTCAAACCACCTCGCACACAGTGTTCAAATTGCTCCTGAAGGGTGTTTTTTTTTAATGTGATATTTCATTAGATCATCACTTTTCAGCATGCACGCCTCCAAAGACGTTCAGGAGCAACCGTCCTCCAACATTAGCTGCCTTAGAGATCCAATTGAATTTTCCCCTATTTATTAATATTAATAATTGGAAGCAGGCAAAATTTACTTCTTGAAAAGATCCAGGACAAAAAATGAAATCATATTAAATGGGTCTATAAATGTGTTATAAGTATGATTGTCTATTTTCTTTCCTCATAAAGAATTTTTAGTGAGACAAAGTGGCGCTCAGTACGGGTCCCTAGAGCAGCCAGTTTTAGTGGCTGACCTTTTATAAGCTCTTATAGAGGGATGTGCACTAAATAATGTAAACTTTCGACCACAAGTGAAATATCAATTTTAATGAGTGGTCTCACTGCCTTTTTCTGCTCTGTGTGAAAGTTTGATAAAGGCAAAATAGTGTGAGGAGATGGGGGTGTGGGGTGGACACTGCTCATATGTGTGTGTCTGTGTGTGAGAAAACAGGTATGGGGTGGTGCTACGAAAGCTGGATCTGCTGAAGGAGGCGGTGGATGTGTTTGTCGAGGCAACTCACGCCCTACCCCTTCATTGGGGAGCATGGCTGGAGCTCTGTAACCTTGTCACCAATATAGAAATGGTACATAACTTTGTGTGTACATGTACAGAAATGGTAGATAAGCTTGTATACCCAAGCTTACTCTACCCTTCTACACCCCATAATCAGTTATCAAAACGCAGCCCTGTGTTGTTAGACTGTGTGTTTAAAACCATACTTTACAACTCAGAACAAATAGAAAAAGTATTTCTTGCCAAAACAAGTTTCTCATATCCAGTCTACGCAAAGAACTTGAGAAGAAAAGCTCCCTCATGAGGCAGTGGAATTGCCTGAATTGTTTCTCCAACCCTGTTTTTTTTTTCTCCCCAGCTGAAGTCGCTGTCTCTGCCAGACTGTTGGATCAGAGACTTCTTCATGGCCCATATGTACACAGAGCTGCAGATGATCAAAGAAGCATTGCAGAAATACCAGAGTCTCATCGAGGCTGGCTTTTCTAAGAGCACCTACATCATCTCACAGATTGCGGTCGCCTACCACAACATCAGAGGTTTATCTTTTACCTTGTCGGGTGGATGGGAAATCTGCCCGTTGGAATTGTTAGATTCTTAAAAGGAAGAGGGTTATTTCTGTCCCTCTTCTTAAGTGGTCTTTCTCTATCGATTTCAGATATTGATCAAGCTTTGGCTTTGTTCAATGAGTTAAGGGAACAGGATCCTTATCGCATTGAGAACATGGACACATTCTCCAACTTGCTCTACGTCAAAGTGAGTCCACCGCTTGTAATGTATAATCTACTGTGATACTTAATTGATCACCAGAGGGAACGTCTCTCTTCGCTTGCCCAAGCGCAGGGTCAGCTACAGAACAGCCCCCTCGGAGCTGGTCGGGATTCAGTGCTTTGATCAAGGACTCTTAAGAGGGGCAGATGTAGGCAGACACAGGGAGGCTCGCTGTACCACCTTGATCTTTCAATATTAGCCTAATCCATGTTTTATATCAGAGGTTTTCCAACGTTTTCAGCACAGGGTGGAAGTGAAAAATGTAGTCTCTTGCCCTTGGATTTAGGCTCTTACACATCGGTACTCTTGTCATGCTGGGGACCTATAAGAAAGCCAAAATCGGTTTAGATACATCCTGACTTTGCCCTCTATGCCCCCACAGAGCATGAAACCAGAGCTGAGCTACTTGGCCCACAACTTGGTGGAGATAGACAAGTACAGAGTGGAGACGTGCTGTGTTATTGGTAAGTGTTAAAATTAAAATTTATGTCACTGATGATAAAATGTACAATGGCAACTTTTTAATGAATGTCCTTGCCCTTGTGTTGGATAGCCACCGCCATCACTTTGGACTTCTGTAATGAGAAGATGTTTATCTCCCTAAATGGTTCCCAGTGGCATTAAAAACCTGAAGGACAGTGTAACATTTTAGCATTGGGAACCTTACTCGCCCGACGTTTAATTATTTTTAAATGGAAGGAGAGCTGCCCTCCATCACTCCCTCAGTGGATAAGAGAAATGATGCAGACGCTAAAATTAGAAAAGATTAGACATGCAGACAGTGGCTCAACCGCAAATTTTTACAATAACATGGCAACCATTTATCTCATTTGTGGAAGATTTGCACTCTGATCATTTTAACATCCCTTAAAGCTACCCCATCAGTATGATATTATCCCTTTTATTTGTTTTATTTACTTACTTTTTTAAAATAATTGTATCTATTTGTCTACTCTACCTGACCTAATTTGGTTCGGCTCGACCTGACACTTTCTCCTTCATGTTCTGGGGATGAGGGTGGGATGAGTATTTGTGTGTGGGGTGGGGGGTTCGTAGAGGGAGGGTAGACTATCGGGGCAGATGGGAAAAGAGGGGATGGAAGCCATTTCGATTGTATTCATGTATGTCTGAAAAAACCTGAAGGAAAAAAAGAAGAGAAATCCTGAACTTTTAATATGTTCAAACCTTTTAGATATGTATTCAGATGAGTATCTACCTACTCCATAGGGAACTACTGATAGATAACTATATAATCTTTAAGTTTCTGCTTAAAATACATTTTCACTAATGTACTGTCATGTAATGTTTCTATTGAACCGTTTTATTTTTGTGCCGTAAATGAAGATGATTATGAACTCCAGCACCACTGAATAGTAAAGGAACAAAACGTCTCACTACTCCTCTGTCTTGTCCACAGGTAACTATTACAGCTTACGCTCCCAGCATGAGAAGGCAGCTCTGTACTTCCAGCGGGCCCTCAAGCTGAACCCCCGCTGTCTCGGCGCCTGGACCCTCATGGGCCACGAATACATGGAGATGAAGAACACCTCCGCTGCCATCCAGGCCTACAGGTCAGACTTTATCTGTACTCATTCACATTCCCCACCGGGTCAGGGGGTTCGAACCAGTTTTACTCCACCATTTTTACTTTTCATCCTAATAGACATGCCATTGAAGTGAACAAGCGAGACTACCGTGCCTGGTATGGCCTTGGTCAGACTTATGAAATCCTCAAGATGCCCTTTTACTGCTTGTACTACTATCGAAAGGCTCATCAGCTCAGGTATGGATTTTCTTTCTAAAATAAGGCTTCATTTAGGAAGGTTTTTATGGCGATGGAACAGTACTGTGTCAATGTTTTTGTGTTTCTGTAGGCCCAATGACTCACGAATGTTGGTTGCACTTGGTGAGAGCTACGAGAAACTGTCACAACAAGTAGAAGGCAAGAAGGTAAGTAATATAACTGTCTCCTGTCCCAGGTTTCCCTATTAAATGAATTGAGGTATTTTATTTGTTTGTTTATTTAATTGGTCCATGATATGACATATCTTCTTTTTGCCTAGTGTTATTGGAGGGCGTACTCTGTGGGAGACGTAGAGAAAATGGCTCTACTCAAACTGGCAAAGTAAGTCACTAGCATGATTGTCAAGTGGCCACAATTCTGTGTTTAGCATAACCAATAACCAAAGATGAATCACTCAATCTGGTCAGCAAGTCGGTCACATCACACGTTTCCATGAACGCCAGTACATTGAAAGCAGAGCTGTTTATTCTTCCTCTCAGCTGTAAACTGACTGTCCTGTTCTGACAGGCTCCACGAACAGCTGAATGAGTCTGATGACGCTGCCCAGTGTTACATCATATACATCCAAGACATCTTCTCATGTGGGGTGAGTCTCCTTGCACATGCAGTTCAAGTGAAATTTAGGCTGTGGTGGTGTGTGTGGTATGAATTCAATAATTCATTAGCACTTACTTTGTAACAGTAGGTGTCTAATGTCTTGATGATGGATATCTTAATTTGGACAAAAGTCTTTCCAGTTAAATGTTAATCTTTTGTCACCACAGGAGCAGCTGGAGCATGCAGAGGTGAGCACAGCGCTGCGCTACCTGGGTCAGTACTACTTCAAGAACAAGCTCTACGACGAGGCATCCCTCTGTGCTCAGCGCTGCTGTGACTACAATGATGTAAGTGTGCTGACATAACCTCACCACTCTGGTGTAGTCATAGTAGGGGCAGCGATGGATACTAACTGGTCCGTGGGTCTCTGTCTGCAGGCTCGCGAGGAGGGCAAGGCTCTGTTGAGACAGATCTCTCAGGTCAGAGATCAGATTGAGACTCCATCGGCAGAACTGTTTGCTCCGCTCTCCAACAACAACACTCCTGTCAGGAGGGTGTCACCGCTGAACCTTTCCTCCTTTACGCCCTGAGACACTCAACCATTTACCTTCCTACCCCCTGGCTGTACAGGAGCTTTTTTGTGGTTCCTGTGATCAAACATGCTTTTTTTTTTTTTTTGGGAAATGTTTTCTTAAAAAAAAAAAAGGCAATTTGTGACATTTTTCTTTCTTTGTACAGGAGGTTTCAGGATTAAAAACCTTGCACGCAAAGTTGAAAGGATTTACTTGTTGATGTGTTTAGATAAATACATTAAAATTGTAATGATTTATGAACTTTGACGTTCCTGTCATCATGGAGAGGTTCTCTGCTGCAAGCGGAGGGGAAAAAGATGTCCGAACCCTAGCAATAATTGCTGGGAATTCAGGATCTCGCAGTCTCTGCCTTATTCACATAAGTATACCATTGGACTTATCTAGAGAGCACAATACCTACCTGAGGGCTTTTGGAAGACTGGCTCTGCATTTTTGTATTATTAATGTAAATATGAATCTGTATTTTGTTGAGTGCATGAAACCACTGCTTTGAATTGAACGGAATACTGTCAAGTCATCCAGTTTTGAAATGTGAATAAAGATTTTTTAAGACTACGTGGTCCCCACTAATTACCAGTCAAAGCATCATTTTTATAGCTTTTATTGGTGAACACAACAATAACATTGTTGTTCCATCACAAGCTTAACAGTTTAATAAGCAAAACTTTAAACAAACAAAATGTACATTTTTCCACACCAAGTAAAAATTAATTGTTAAAACAATATTTCACTTTGCTATAACATTTATTGCTTTCACTACTTAATTATAGAAGTTCCCCAGTAATTGGTAGTCACTTACTTTTTTTTTTCTCCTACTTCCAATACATTGTAAGAAAAAGCCCAAATACTAGTGGTGTAAGCATAAAAAAAAACATGTTACACCAGTGAAATACAGCTTTAAAGGATACTTTTTCATATTGTATCCCCTTTCTGGCCTAAAAATGGTCAGAGGACCAGAATCTTAAAAGTGTGGTTTGGTTCTCTGATAATAGCCACAAAACATTTTGAAAATGTAGTCACCCCTGATGCTAAATAAATGGATGAAGTCATGGGGGAAGCAATTGTAATGTCCTAATTTCACCTGAGATATTTTTATTTTTTAATTTGATTTCACCAAACTGTTAGGGCTATGTAACATTGGCAGTGGCTAAATGTGATGATGTTTGTGCCTGTTACTAAACTACTCTCAGACCAAGGAAACGTTTAAATATCACATAAAAACAGTCACTCAAAAGAAGGTAATATGTGCAAAAGAATGATATGCAACGTCACAATCATGCATCAAAAATCCTCATCAAGGGCCACAGAACGTAACATTGCCAAAGATAAACCATTTCCATCCATCAGTGTTGTAGTAGGCCGATTACTGGATAGGATTCTGAACCAAACTATCAATATATATATATTTACAGTGGGTAGTTTATCCGTGTCAAGCCAACACTTTTTGCTCATTTTGACTAGGAAAACCTTATTCTTACAGCAAAGGCATAGGAGAGTAGTTGCATCGAGGGTACACACAAACACCCGGGAGCTTTCTGGTACCACTTAAGTCTTACTCTACTGGCCACAGAGCAGCTCCACTGGAGCTGTTCAGGGGTGAATGCCCTGCTCAAGGGCACCTCAACAGAAGTAGTCGAGGAAGAGGAAAGCATATTGTTCATTACGGCAAACTCTCCCAGCCACCCTCCACTCCCAAACTTATGTCTCTAACCATTAGGCAGCCCCATTTAAAACATAGCTGTATTTTATAAGCATTTGGCAAGACATCAATGAGGTAACGGCACTGAATACTGTGATTATATAAAGTGAATACAATACAATAAAGTGAAAAAAAAATACAATCTATGACAAAGTTATCAGCGATTATGATTTTCTGTTTTTGCATATCAAAAAGAAGGACACCCTCATTCTCAAGCCCCACAGAAATCAGTACTTGCCCCTGAGACTACGAAGGGTGGGAGCAGGGCTGGGAGGCGGCGACTGTTGGCGAGAGCGTAAAACGCATGAGTAGGGGGTAAGGTTTGTGTCTTCACGACGAGTGTTGCGAGATGGTGTGCGTGCAGGAAAGATTGATTTGAAAAAGGTACGTTTTTCTGGGGGCTGGTTTTCACGGTTAGCTGCTGCTGCTGCCCCACAGCCCCTCTTCTTACAGGTACCAGGCGTAGCAGAAACGGTAAAGCCTGAGGGGGGCATCTGGGGCCGGGCAGCCTGGATCTGGGCCAGACTCTCTGCTTTCCGTCTTAGGTCAGCCTTGACCAGCAGCAGGCCATTCTGGAGCTCCACCAGGGCCTGGTCCTAAGAACAAGTCAGCCAACAGGGTTAGATAGGACCAAAGAGAGGGAAGTGAAAGTGAAGGACAGTGGGGAAGTTGGAATGAGAGTGAAAGAGAAGAGGAGAGGAAAAATCTTGAACATGCTTTTGCACTGTAGCCACCCGGTGTAGATGTTAGACCCTGCGATTTAATGTTAAAGCTGACAGTGAGTCAAGGTAGTTAGAAGAGAGAGTAGTGGGAGAGACAAGGTACAAAGGTTTAATGGAGAACTACAAAAATAACATTTTTCTTCACACTTTACTCTGGATGATAACAACTACCAGTAATAACTGCTAGTGTAAAATCAGAGCATCTACAATCAGCCCCACTTCAATGAAAAAAGTGGGACATTACGCATCAAAGTAAGCAAGGATATAATCATATAAGTGTCAAAACATAGGCAAGCATAGAGGTATAACAATATGCTGAAAACAATTGAAGGCTTCTGAATGTTAATTCTCTTTCAGATATTGGAAAATGTTTATTTGAAATGGATCTCATCTAAATAAAATGATGATGCACTGATTGGAATTTTTATGTTTCTATCAGGTAAATTTCAAGTCTGGCCTGACTTGGTCAAAGCTAACATTAGCTGGCGAACAGCAGGATCGCTGCATTTACTTTACCATCTGTTTTATGATGTACATAAAAGCTTATTTCTACTTGGGCCTAGAAGACTGTTGTACCTGTTTGGCTAGTGTTTCATCTGCAGCTGTTAATGCCTGGCGCAGCCGTTCTCCTCCCGTGTTGCGGCAGCAGGCTCTTTCACCAGACTGCAGGTCCGCCCCCAGCCTCTGCAAATCCAGGCGCAGCTGACGGAGGTTCTATTGAAGACACTCAAGTCAGTACCACACACTTTCTTGACAGGAAGTTGACAGGAATTAAGTGTAGCAAAAACAATAAGCTGTTATACGCAATCTGTCAGTCAGGTATCATGTTTTTATATTACAGCAGCAAATGATTTCTTTAATGTGCTGTCTAAAACAGGGGCATGCCAGGTTAATAAGTGTTAGAAAGTTGCTCCTGACCCTGTGGCCCTCCTCCAGCTTGCGGTCAGCAGCACTGGTGAGAGCGCCTGTCGGACCTGGTACTACCAACTGCACCTCCAGCTTTGTCAGTTCTGTAGAGGCAAGTGCAACAAGGTTAACCAAACACCATTAACATAACCCTAAACAGGAACACACACCAAACTAACCAAATCAGACCATTCTTTCTGTCGGACTGTACCTTGTGTTTTGGCAAGCAGCTCAGCACGGTACTGGTCAAGCTCAGTACGGCACTGGTCAAGCTCGGTACGCACTCTGCTCAGCTCTCCTGTTTGCCCAGTGAGGCGTTGAGAACGCCGAGGCCCCTCAAAATCTGGCAGCAATACGGGGGCAGGGTCAGCCTCTTTCTTTTTCTCAAGGGCAGCAGTCAAAGCTTTAATGTCTTGATCACGCTCCTAAGAGAGATGGAAGAGGACATTAGCAAAAATACATAAATCCATTCATTCCATTCATAGCACTGACAGGAAACAACCGATTAACTGGGGAGACTAAAGCATTTAAGACTAAAAATGTCTTAACAGAAACACATGCTGGGAATCTAACACTTCTGATTGGCTGGTTGTCACAGACAATGTGCATGTCTGTAGAAAATAATAAAATATATCCAGGACTTTGATTGGAATTTGGCCAGTGTTTTGTAGTTTTCTTTGTTTATTTGATAGACACCATTTAGTCTCACCTCCAGCTCCTGGCTGTAGTAATTTTTCAGATGTTTCTGCAGGTTATTTATTTTGTCTTCGAAACGTTCTTCCATTAGAGCCCTCTCTGTCTCCAAGGTTTCACTGTGGGGTGAGAACAGACATCTTAACTTATCATCTGGACGCATTTCAACTTTCAGCATATTCAAAATGTTTTCATGACAGTGTTTTAGGTTTTAATAAATTGGCAGCAGTCTACTGTTAGCATTTGTACGTAATTGTAGGTGTGCTTCTTCAATAAGATGTCAAAGAGGTTGAGCACCCAGTGGGTTTCTTTTCAAAGAGGTTTTCTTCCTGCCAAACTCTACCATTGAGAAAGAAATGCTTTTATACTTTTATACACACACACAAAAACTACGTTTTTTTGAAGGTGTGCTGTGTAACTCCTTCTTTCCCTCAAGTAACTTCCAGCAGAGTAGATTTTGAGCTTGGTTTTGATAAAGAATACAACAAGGGATGAACTTCTCCACTTGCTCTAGCATTGATAACAAATGCCAAAAGAGACAGCTGCTAATTTCCCAACATCCAACATGTTTTTAAAATATCCTCAGACAACTTGTTTATTGATAAAAGAAAAAAAAAAAAGGCTCAATGAAAACTCAAACTGGCTCTCTGATTTAAAAAGCACACACTCTCACACCACACATACATACCTGAAGTCGTTTTGCATTCCAGAGATGACCTCCATCATCTCAGAGACCACCTGCTCCCTCACATTTGCCTCAAGAGTCTCTTTCTCTTCCCGCTGGCGTTGCACCTCTCTCTTCAACACATCTATGGCTTGAAGCAGTGACTGAGCACAGTACAGTCAGTTGTTAGTCACTATGAGCAGCTCAGTGTTGTAAAGGCTTTGGGATATTTAAGATTTTTTGGGACTTTTAAGAAGGTCTCAAAAAAAGGTCTTAAAGATACCCTGGATAAACAGGCAGACACAGGTCCACTAACAAAACACAACTGTTTCATACAGACACAACCTCAGTTACCTCAGTATTTAACATGGTGATATCTCCCTCTTCATCATCACTCTCCTCTACTTCCTCCATCAGAGTGCTGTTATTAGAAAATGGCGTTGGCTCACGCAGTAGGGACAGGATGTATGCCACTCTGGTCTTTGTAGACGGGCCATAGACCAGCTGAAAGAAAAGAGATATGACACAGGGGTTAAAAAAAATAATGAGATAATACCATCCCCTCCTTACACCCAAGCCTTATCCGCCATTCAGAAAATTACAGCAGTCAGATGTAAAAGAGTGTGATGGTTACTTGAGTAGCAATAGCAGAGAACTTGAGGGCTTGGAGCGTCTCGTCATAGATGGAGGCACAGGGATTGATGTTGACCACCATGCTGGAGCTTCCTCGCCCACAGAAGAAACCCTGAAGCACCCGGGTCAGTTTACTGTCCCTGAAGGGAACCACTTGAGGGGGTCGCGACCTGTTTGGGTGAATAAAAGAATGTTTCCAAAATATAATAATACTCTTAATATACACATGTAGCAGGGGGCTTACCAGATGACTTCCTCTGATTCTCTTGATGTGCAATATCTTGAATACATACTTGGGTAATTCTCACGAAACAAAGCCTTTACTGGGACTGTGTCTGAAAATTTTAAATTAAATCACTAAAATTGTGTCTGGATTGCAATGAATAATGTCTGAAATTTGTATTAACACCAATATTAGAAAAGGCCTTAGAATTTATATGGGACAGGATACTATACAGGATATTATTTTTTATATATATTATTTTTATATATTATTTCATTTGGGTGTTTAATAAAGTTTGTGTTATTGAAATTCATTCACTGAATCATAACATTTATTTACTCAATGCTAATAACATTGCAGTCAATAGTCAGTGTCAAAAGTTTGATTTTGAAGCTTTTTCTTCTATTAATTTCATCAAACTTTTAAAAAAGTGATCAATAGTCTTAAGGTGAAAGGTGCAAAGTATACCTGTTGTTCTGGTTGTGTCTCAGAGCAGCAATACAGCGTCCCAGGGTATGGAGGGAAGTGTTGATGTTGTTGGCCTCCTTCATCCTCTCACCACTGCGCTGGTCTTTACAACGTTCAGAACCAGCCAGATCACACACCGTCAGTCTACAAGGGGGGCGGGAAGAGTCATTAGTCCGTTATCACTTTCACAAATACACAGCGTACCTGGGCTCAAAACCTCACAAAATCGACATCTAGGACATCTGAGTAATTGCAGATGACTTACTCGCTGGTGCGCATGGCCTGGCCTGAATCTGCCTGGACGTGCACGACACGGATGGAGAAAATGCTGTGGCTGAATAGGGGAGTTACGAACAGAGATTCAATAAGTAGCATACACACTATTCACAATCAGATTAGATTAGAAAGGCAAACGTTGTTACAGCTGTTGTTTTGTAATGTGCTCCTACCTACGGCTGGAGTTTTGGTTGAGGTGTGTGCTGGCAAAGCTCTGGTTACGGTGTCCAGCCCTCAGAATCCTCCAAGCTTCCTCTGCACTGCGGACCTGGATCCAGGTGAGGTCTGTTATAACGAGAGGAGGTAGCACACGGCAATGTAGTTGCATCAATGAAGAAAAAAAACAAACTCAACAAAAGACAACAAAAAAAAAAAAAAAAACATATATGGTACATACTGTAGCAAGGACTACCCAGGTTGTTATAAGGTGTACACAAGCTCATTTAATCAATAATCACATCACCTGTCACTATTAAAGAGTCCATGCCAAAATGATAACAAAGCCCCTTTGAGTAGTTAAATTTAAAGTTATTGTATTTTCAAAAATCCAACCCTTTTCTACAGGCAGTTTCAGACTAACTCCAGTCAACACATCACAACTGGACTTGGTCTTGATTGGTACCCCTCACTAAAGAATCACTGGTTGCAGCATTTGAACTGACACACCCACTGGAAAGTCTTCAGGAATTTCTTAAGTAGAATCATCAACTATTCCAGTGTTTCTTAAACTATGGTGTCCAACCCAAAGGGAGCATGACTGAACTGCAGGTATAGTGCAGAAAGAGGAGAGAAGGGGAAAGAAACCTACAAGTTGTAAATCATTTCCTGCTTAATGAAGTGTGCCAGACATCAAATTACTGAGATTCCACAAATAAAATCCATTGGTAATGGGATTTGGCTTCAAAATTTTGAAACTAATCTATTATATACTATACCAGTTTATTTTAATTAACTATAAATATTATTTCTGTGAATTAGTCAGTGTTACCCTTCACATAGGGGTTCCCGTGCTTGTCGTCATTAAGACGCAGTGTGGGCCTTTTCCTAGGCTGCAGGGAGGGCGCAGCATCCAGTAGATCATACAGGAACTCATTGTAGATCTCATAGAAGGACACCCAGACTGAGAACAGCACCCCATCCTCCAGGTCATCCCCTCCACTGTGTGAAAGGCTGTCAGGCTCCAGACACACACTGTCAGAGTCTGCAGGGAGAGAGTTTGAAATTAGTGTCTGATACTCCAAAAGAAAAGACCTCACAGTTACAATATCAATGTAATGGCAAGGATTGACCAATTTTTTTGCATGGCGGTCTAACATTTAACATGGGCTTTAGGCTGCAGTCCAAAAATAATCCTGGATAATAACTGGATATTGATTATTTAGAAACATGATGAATTTAAAAAAAAAGCTCCTCAGGTTTTATATAATGAATATTCTTACTAATATGCCATTTATTTTTAAATCAAAAACACAGATATTATTAAATTTAATAACACTTTATACCCTTTGGAACATTTAGAGAAGGAGAAGGTAAATTAGAGATAATGCATCACTCCACCACCACCACTCACCTTCCAGCTGGGTGGCAATGTTACTTATAGTGGAGAATCCGGCAATGCCGCTATCCGAGGCTGTACTGGTACCACCACGACGAGAAGCCAGGCACTCATCCTATGATAGACACATAAGAGGACTACATTACTACATATCTATATGCAAAAAAGAAGTAATTCTTAATCCGTTTTCTGGTTACTCAGAATAACTAAAATAATATGACAAGAAATCAATTAATGCTTTTGATGAAAAGGTGGTTCGTCTGTTCACCTCTTTGAGCAGAGAGTTTCTGCGGCTCTCCTCCACCCTGACCTCACTGGGGTCCAGTTGTCTTACATCCTGATACATGACAGGCTTCAGATCCATGCCTCCGTAGAGGTGGCCCTGCAGTTTCCGAAATACAGACACCAAAGCCCTGGGCAGGAGGCCTGCCTCTCGACCAACACCTATAGGTCAAGTGTTGACATTTAAGGTTTACATTTAAGGCATTTAGAGGACACTCCTAGCTGCAACAGTAGAATAAGCTTAGTTTTAGAGGCAAGTACTGATAGTGGAAAAGTCAATGGGTTATTAAGTGGTCACCTGGTCTGCCGTCATATATGTTTCATATGTTTCTAGTGTCCCAGAACCACCTTGCTCTGGTACAGAAAAACTCACCCTGAATGGTGTACGTTTTTCCAGAGTTGGTGACACCATAAGTGTAGAGGAGTCTGTTCTCCCCTTGAAGCACGTCCTTCACCATCTTCCTCATTGTTCCTTCAAAAAACTCCTGCTGTGTGGTCTGTGGCCCAAAGATCTACAAAGGATGGTTTACAAAAAAAGGTTTCTGAATTTGTTCTTTGCGAATGTGCATATTTTATTACAAATCCCTTAATGTTTATTATTTTTATGAATGTGGAACCACATGATTACTTTTGTAATTATGATCTCTGTAGGTTAATACCTTATACTCTGTTGGGGGAAAACGACATGACATTAAACCTTCATGGTGTTAAACCATGTTAAAAAATGAACACGGTTCTAGGTTTACCATTGATATTTACAGCATGCAAACACTCAAATCAACAGGTCCAGTCCATAGGTGTGTGTCCCACTACCTTTGAAAAGCTAAACTTGTGGATGCTCTGGGTGATGCCTCTCTCTGCGCTCTTCATGTTCTGGGAGTCCTTTGGAGCTTTGAGTATCAGGGTCTCTTCATTTTGGATATTGACACAACCCTAAAAAATGAGCAGAGGGAAACTTTCCTTAATGCTGCTTTATGGAGTTTTCACATCTGGTCTGTTTCAGCTGTTCAAGTGAACTAAAAACAATGAATTATGTAAGTACTTCAAATAAACTCACAGACCCCTGTGACACAAACTGAACTCAGACCTTGTTAGTAGGTGGCCTGACTACGGTTCGCTTTAGGGTCCACTTGGTGGTGTGCTACAATCACGCTTTCTGGCCACCAGTTCATTGCTATGGCTCAACAATTACAACTGCAAATACAGCACAACTGTCTATATATCATGATATAAGTACTCAACTAAGAGCCATTTCTGAACTGCAACACCTACTGGAACACATCCTGGAATGGCCCCAGGAGTGAACCTGGGTCTCAGAAGCAAAATTCCCTCCACCACTCACATCTACAGGAAATACTGATGCCTACAGAGCGAAAAGTAGGAATGGTTCAGGGTCTTGCCTGTTCTTCGCCCTTCTCCTTTTCTCCCTCAGTGAGTGGCCGGATACGCAGATGAACCTTCACTTTCTCAGTGCTCCCGTCATCACTGCTTCCTTGTCTCGGTACTGCAGGTTTCACTGCTGTTTTCTAGAAAGATTAAGAAAAAGATTTAATGATGTGGTGCAAAGCAGAGATTAAATGAAAGTTTGTTCTGGGAATTACTATGATAACTCCCAGTTTCAATTGTGAGAACTTGGCCCATAACACATTTATAACACATTGCCATTAACCGTGAGAGTCCTCAGACCCCCAAAAACATATCTCAAAGTGTCAGGTAATCAATTGCTGCAGAAGATCCTTGCAGAGACATTCATATCACAGCACAGGAAGCGTAAACCAGTCAATTCTCACTGGTTCTGTAATGGATGACATGGTTTCCAGGCCTGGGGAGATGATTGAGATCTCGGGCAGACGTGGTCTTGCCAGTCCTCCTAGCTCTGCTGCTGTAGACTCAAACACAGCCATTTCCTCCTCCTCATCTGATGGGGATCCACACGGGGAAGCCAAAAACAACGCCATCTTATCTGTTGCAGGAAAGGAATGTCTGCATTAGCTTTAAGGAAATGGTGTGCTGGCTGGGAGCCAAGGAGTTTCTGTGACTGCATGTAAAAGTCACCTCGTATTGTCCCTTAAAGCTGGGTACTGGCATGGACCTCAGGATACTATATGCATCAAAATACATGGGACATGATAGAATTAACACAGCGCATTACATTACTGCACCTTTTTCGATATATCATGACATTAGATGCATTATGTATTTACTGTAGTTTATTTAAAGTTGATACAACTATACAACCTTTCATTTGAGTATTATGTTGTAAGATTAAACTGAACAATACGTACTAAAATATTCTACATAGATTTTGACTATTGTAGCCATTATACTGTAAACTAAGGCCTGGCAGATGTGTCATGCATTAACATTATCTGCAGACAGACCAGTTTTTCATATATAGCATGACCATTCTGCTGATAATGCAGGGATAAAATGCACAAATAAATTAGGTCACAACTTGACATTTTTAATAGTGCAATTATTTTTTAAAACGTGCAATTTGTATATGCAAAACATTGTACAGATGTTTCAGAATCTTATTTGGGTGTTGAGGGAGAGCTATGATTATGATTTATATTAAACAATCAATTTTAGGCAGCTGCTTGCTGTAGGAGGGGTTTATTCAAAATCCGGGTGTGCCTGAGACTGAGACTTGACTTCCCTTAGTGAGATGTTTAGAAAACGGACATAAAGTAGACAGCCCTAATGTAGCCTATTGTCCCCTATAAAGCCAAAGAACTCTGTAGAGCATGTAGTAACTGCATGCATGAGTAGTAAAACTAAGGAAAATTACTTTAAAGTTAATCTCTCGTCCTGCCAAATCGCTGCTGACTGTGCATTTCTCTAATAATAACGTCAGTGTAATGTTATGGATACGCTATGACACTTTGAAGTGTCAACTTCCAAATGAAGTCGGAACAAAATGAAACATGTCAAACTAATGGTCTTAAAAGTAATTTTAAGTCCAACACGCGCACGCACACACACACAAATGAGCAATAACATTGGGGCTGTTAGCTACCTAACGTTAGCTAGTCTCGCTCGGCCATACCTTTCTCCACACTTCGTTTTTTCAGGAGAAACCTAGCTTGCTAAAAACATATATTATAGGTTACAGGTTATCCTTTATAATTCTAGTGTTACCATGACTAGCAGCTAACTATTTGCTAACTTTTAACTTGCAAACGACCCACCATTAACCAGACGTTAATGTGGTTTAGGTTAACTTACCTCGACTGTTGAGAGGGACGTTGAACGCCTAAATTCCCAGTAAATTAACCTATATTTATGTGTGTAGATACTCAAAGACCAGACAATTAACTAAAACTAGAGATACTGACTTTAAATTGTTGCTAAATCTATAACTGGCTATAAGCACAGTCTCTGTCAGTAACGAAGCACTTGTTTTAATTTACCTACTGGCTGCTGCGCTGGTTTTTCGAACGTCGCGCTTCCCCTGCATAACCAATCGCTGATTGGCTATACTCAGCGCTGGCTGCTCTCTCATTGGCTACAGCCGTCGTGCTCGTGACTAAGAAGGTGCACTGTGCTGTCTAAACAGTGCCTCCTTAAACAAAGACGGCTTTCATGAGTTCCTACCTTGTGTTTTGAATGTGCCCTTGAGTATTAGAAAAACTGCGAACAAGTGGCAATACAGGAGGCTGTTTCTCTCACAACAAGAATAATACGTCTTCTGTAACACAGTTGTTAAATAATTAAAATTCTAATATTTAGGAGGGATGCTAACAACAGTAAGAACTTATTGCTTGGTAACTCTAACATTAGTAATCAAATTAAAATAGTAATTTGTTACAGCGCTCCTTATTGAGAAAATAATATCAGTACTGAGTGAAATATCTCAACTGATATTGTCCATCAGCCAGTACAAATTTGCACATACCCTTGCACATGTATATGGCACATATTATTTTTATTCTATTGTTATTATTTTCTTGTTTCTTATATCTTTTCATATATTTTAGTGTGAATTTCTCTATTTTATATTGTATTCTTGACCTTTGCTTTTTACAGTACTTGATTTTATTCTTGTTTTGTTTTTATTCTTCTCTTGCTATGTTTATTGTTATGCACCAAACACCAAGTCAAATTCCTTGTATGTGAAAACATATATGTACTATATGAGTACAAAGGTGCACTCATATAGCAAACTACACATCAATAAAAAAAAAAAAACACAAATCAGCAAATTTGAACATCACTATACAGTTATGTATATCACTAAAAAATAACATGTCTGTTAAATAGTTTGTAAGCTAAGGTTACACAGTGTTTGCACACTGTTCATGATGATCTGGTGAGTATTGATGTTTTCCTTAAAATTTCAGTAGATTATCTCTCTTGAGTTCTTGGAATAATTCTATTAGCAGTACCACATCAATTTGAGAATGCATGGACAAAGAGTATTCAATAGCTTTTTATTTTTGGACCCCTGGAAAGAATACTTTTTAGCCTAAGCAAGTAAGGATCCATATAAACAAGTTGACAGATTCCAAGTTAATTTGCTACTAACAAAATGCAAATGATTAATTACACATCTCAAGCAACATATTTATCATACATACAGCACCTAAGTTATTAGCTAAACGTGATCTTTTGGCATTGAGGCACAGTGCTACAGGAACTACTTACAGGGGCATTTTACCAAAGAACATTTATTATTAATTTATTATTTGTAAAATCTCACACATCCCAAAACTACAAACAGTCTTGCACACATTTATTTTGTTTGAAGGTTAACAAGGTGGAATGGAAAATGTTCCATTTATGGATAATTGAAATGACCAAAATGAAAACATAGTATGGAAGGATACTACAAAACATATGATAAAGTTTGTAAGATTTATGTATTTACATGATATTCACTAGATATAGCTTTTTAGGAATTCAAACCAAAGCAAAAATGACATCGAAACTATCTAATGAAACACCACAGCAAAAATCTCACACAGGAAGCTGGGACAAAATAGAGATCAGAGGTATTATCATTGAAATGCCCTTTTTTTTCTTGCCATAATTACTCTCAACAAGGTTTCAGTAAATTGTCAGATCTCTGTGCCACTGAAATCCTGTCCAGGCTCAAAGTTTTGCTCCATAGTCGTACAGATGCTTTGAATATTGACGTGAGTGTGTGCATTTTGAAGCCTTTGTTTCTGCACACTGTGCTGGATACCATAACAAAAGTAGATGAGTAAACCTGTTTGAAGGAAAGTTACATCACTTATCATCAAGTTCAGTATGTTTCCTCCATCCTTGATTGTATTTTATGACAATATATTTTTCATAATAATGATACCCATACCTACTGCCATCCAAACTGCATAGCGGATCCATGTGTCTGATCCGAGTTGAACCATTAGATAGACATTGACAAAGGTGCTGAAAATGGGAAGCACCGGTAGAAAAGGAACCTGTACAAATAAAAGAATGTGACAACATGTTTTAAAATTCTTGAATCTTGATCAGTTTGGGTTGCTGTTAGCCTAATGGTTAGAGGGAATATAACAGTGCTCTTTTGGAGGGCATGTATGTGCCATAACCTTCACGCATTTCTTAGTCGCAGACAGAAGCTCTGCGCTATTAGCTCAAGTAAGTAACTAAGAAGCCAAGAATTGCAAATTTTGAAACACAGACAACAACACAACACAGGGTCCTCAATGGAATCAGGGCCTATGTTTCTACTGGGCATCCATTTTTTTCTGTTAGGAATGATTCCCCACATTCATAAATGATTCTTCACTGACATTTAACATTTATAATTTACACCCAGGAAACCAGCTCTTTGGGTAGATGCCTCAAAACATACCATGAAAGCAGCTTTGGTTGTACTCTGTGGTTGTCTCCAGATGATTATGATTATGAGGAACCAGCATCAATAGAATCACAGTGACACATAGAAGGCTCCACCACTCCAGGGCCTGCAGGGAGTCTGTAGCCTGTGTTATGAAGAGGCTTAGAATAACAGCTAAAAAGACTGGAGGGAACATAGAATTATGATTAATGGTTTCCATTTAGCCATGGATTTCATCTATGCACAGAATAAGAAGACGGAATATGAAGATATTAAGAAGATCACTTACTAATGAAAACTGTGAACACTGACACATTTTTTGATGTTCGAGCAGTGGCTTGTGAAGGAGGACATATAACTCTAATCATTGTGAATGACTCTGGTTTGCTGTAACTTGAATCACAGAGATCTGTTTGGTACCTATAAAAGTGAGAAAATATAAATAAATAGTGCTATACATTGGATTGCTATTGCATTTTTCATTTAGGCTATATAACAGGAAGTGGGTATATATATGATTTACAAAGAGGGTGGTGACGTGGTGGTGTTTCAGATCAATTTAATTTCATCCCTGGTGGGAATACTATTTAGCTGGTCTTTTAACATTTCCAACACACATTTAGTCAATTTCATCTCATTTGACAATCTCAAAGCAGCGAGACAGTGACAGTGGGTCTGAGTGTACTGATTTAGCACATTAACCAATGCATTTTGAAAGACATACATATTTCCACAACTTAAAGTATTTATGATGAACCTCACCTTAATATGAGAATACATATCGCAACAAGTGTATAGGCAAAGAGGGTTCCAATTGACATCATGTCAACCAGTGCCTTCAGGTCAAACAATAAGGCCATGATAGCTGCAAAGACATGTACACACCATAACTCATTTTCTCTTAAAATCAATTTAATAAATCATACTAGATTGTTGTCATGTCATCGTTTCACATGCATTCATTCAGAAATGGTGGGTCTACACAATGAGAATTTTGCCACTGCTGTTAAAGAAAACGTTAAAGCTGCACTATAGGCAATTGCATGACCAAATAGCAAAAGGTTAATATCAAATTGAAGACTTCCATGTAGATACTTGGGGGCTTTTGGAAGCATCCTTACAGTTTGAGATGGGCTGTGTGCTTGAGGTTATATGATCAATTAAGACACAGGTGTTCAGTTTCCCAGCTGATTCAACCAACTTTGTGCTATAGACTGTTTGCGCTGTTTGGACGTGACGCATTGTTCTCGACAATGAATCTTGGGGCTTCGGGTTAGATTTAGTACCCGTCAGTAAAGTCACCATCTGATGCATCCTAACTTAACTGTCCTCCGTCCTTGGCGTTCTTTTGTTGGAATCAGCCATTAGATATCATTAAATGCATCATAGAGGACACAAGAACACATGTTGACAAATACCTCAAAATGTAATTTTGGCAAAGCCTATGGCATCTTAATCAGGGGGGGTGGGATGCTCTCTCTGTTGCTGCCCTCCTTTGTGATTTAGGCTGATAAAACAGATGTATTTTTACGTAAGAATCTTCCCTTGTGCAGCTTAATATTTATTATTAGCGTTTTTATCACCCAAGGTCAAAACAGGGATGGACAAAAATAGGGACTAACCACCACTGCTACAAAAATACAGGGAAAACACTCCATGTCATTATGATTCATAGTGTCTGTTTTACCTGCTATAACCCCTGAAGCCAGTGTAGCTATGACAGGACTTTGTCTATCACTCATTTTACTGAGAGGTTTGAAGAGTAACCCATCCCTGGCCATGGCAAAGAGAACACGTGGCATCGGGAACATTGCTCCCAGTAGGCTGTGGGAAAAAGCTCTCATTAATACACTACATCAACAACAATTTAGTTGTTCGTGCTATGGTTATTTTCTTATGCTTTTATCTCGACTGTGTAATACTGATGTCACTGATCTCCATATATGTAGCTTTGAAAAAAAGATAAAGGGCCATTTGTACCAGTCACAAGCTTTTTTAAGAAATACAGATGAACTACCCTAGAAACTGAAAATTGTTGTTTTATGAAAATAATGTGGTAACTTAGTATTAGATTGCCTCATCTGTGTCTTAAGTATATAACATCAGATTAAACCCACTCACAAGGGTTTGGAAATTCCATGTCATCTCAGGATGATGACAATCTGACTTGAGCTTTTATGCAGCTAAGAAATGGAGCAAACTACAGGGAACTACCTAATTAGGATTTTGCTGTGAATGCTTTCTATGCATGAATAGAATGGATTTCTTTCCTTCTTCCATTTTGATTGAAATATATTCTCAATGTGTAGTATTTCTTCATTCAGGTAATATGTTTGCAAAGGCAATTATGTTATCATGGTGAAACTACATCAGCTGAGCAAGATCTAATGTATAACGGTCAAATACAGTGCCAAAGGTTACTGGAGAAGCAAACAAGGGGTGTGACATAATGCTTTGATGGCTTCCTCACCTTCTCTTGTTGACACTGTTTTGACTCTGTTTAGACTGGTTGAGCCAACAAGACCATTGATCACCAGCACCTGTGGCAACGCCTTTGAAAGAGATCACTTTCTTCTCTCAAGTTGTCCTTCTTCCCGCTGTGTGATCCAGTCTGGCCTGGAGTTTTTTCCCCACTGTTGTCTTATATTCACAACTTTAACATACAAACCAATATTCTGTTTTCCACACCTCTTCTTTGTTATTGTTACGCTGGTTCCTTTATTTAAAATATATTATGGTTAACCATGTGTGCCATGTGGTCTCCCATCTTTGTTGTGACAAGCACTCATAAACACATGAATAAAGAGCTTCATAACAGCTACATGGCACATTCATGATGATGTGCTCAGAATGTGTCAGTTTACTAAACAAACAACTCAGACTAGGAGTCGTCCTTGCATTTGTCATTTTTACAAAAATGTGGCATGTAACTGTTATGAAGCTCTTGCTGTTATGAAACGTTTACTCAGACAAGAGCAGGAGACAGAGTTGGGTTGGGTTTTGTAAATGTCACGCATTGTTCCATACCTTGTTGACAGTGCACAGAGGGAGCCCACAGCCACAGCATACTTGGCAGGGCCCCAGCCAATGTATGTAAAGGCCACAGGCAGCGGGCTCTGGGCACTGAGCAAATAGTATGGCATCATAAGAGTCAGGGCTGCAGACACACCAAAGTAAGCCAGGAAGCAGATGAGGAGGGAGGCCACGATTCCCAGTGGGATAGACTTCTGAGGGTTCTGAACTTCCTCTCCTAAGAAAAAACACATTTTATATTGTATTATGTCATTGTGTTTCATACGCCCCTGCGCACTACACACTCTTTTACAGTTGTGGCACCCTCGGGGAAAAGCCGGGTGCCACGGGCCCAATCTGAGGGCACGTTCATGGCACTGATCACACTGGAGGCGAGATTCAAACAAAATGCTGAAGAAAGACCTCATTTATTACCTGTTGTGGCAATGCAGTCAAATCCAACAAAGGCGTAAAAACAAGTTGCTGCTCCTGCTAATGTTCCCTCGAAACCAAAAGGAAAGAATCCACCATCACCATAGCTGGTTGTTTCATTCAGTGATGTCTGGTTTCTGGAAAGAATAAACATGTGGCCATTCAATAATGTCAGACTGATTGATTAATAACTGGGCAGTTTAACCTAAATATTTAACCAGGAAAATGTATTTTTTAAAAATGCTATTAACATTGGCAGCCTGCTACATACACTGATCCATTCTGTTATTAAACATATAGTATAGAATAGCAGCAATAACAATTGGACGTGATTATGTTACAGTGAATATAAGTTAGAAGAGAAAAAGAGTTCGTACTCATATCCATTTAAGATGGTATCTCCACTAATGTACCAGTTGTTGATGTCCCCCTTTATGAAGCCAGAGATGACAACAAACAGCAACACCAGGATATTTACTGCAGTGAAAACCTTATTTATAATGGCAGACTCTTTAACACCAAATGCAAGAATCCCTAGAAAGGAAACACACAGAAGATGTATGTATGTAGTATGTAGATACGAATCAACATAAGTATTCCAGAAATATGAACATTGAGTTGAATCTATTTTTGCATCATCTCCGCTACTTCACTTATTTTTGCACATATTCGTTAAACAAGTTAGTTGGGAAGTGTGACATTTCGATAAACAAAAACAGATTGTCAAACTTGCCTGCCAGCAGCATTATGAGGCCAGCTGCAAAGAAGTCTGGGTAGGGTGCTAATCCAGGTAAATCCATTGCAGCCTGTTTGCCCAGAGAGTTAGCAATGACATTTCCAATGAGGTCATCAAAGGTTCCACTCCATGCTCTGGCCACACTTGATGTCCCTGAAAAGGGAACAAGAAACAGCAGGAGATCCAACATGGGTAGATTCACAGAGACTTACACAAAGGCTAACAGTACAGTCATCTTAAATACGTATCAACAGCATTATGAGCAACCAATAATAATGAGTGCAAGGGCCAAAAAAACATGCCCATGCCCATGTCTCTGGGGTATTTGTGTAATATTGACAAAGTAAGTATCCTAATAAAAGAGAAGGAACAGAAATAAGAGCTGAGTGGCGGGGATTTGTTTTTTTTAAAGCTGAGGCAAATATGGAGCAAGCAGCCACAGGGACCCAGTGAAGGGAGGGCAGGACAGGAGTGATGTGAGCACTCGGTAGCCCAGCTAGGAGGGAGTTGTAGTAATCCAGATGGGAGGTGACTACATTACATTACAATCATATAGCAGACACTTTTATCCAAAGCGACTTACAAGGGTGATAGTTACACACTATGTGGAGATTGAACCCACAACCCTGAGACTGAGAGTTTCATGTTCTATTGACTGAGCTGTCCAGGCCGGACGAGAGACAAGAGAAGAGTGGGTCGGCAGATGTTAGGTAGTGTGCAAAGACAACAATTAAACAATACAATTTGAATGCCCATAACATACTGTGAATGCATTCAGATTGGCATTTTCCTTACCTATGACGTAAGACAGCAACAAGTTCCAGCCAGTAATAAAAGCCCATATCTCACCCACAGTCACATAGCAGTAGAGATAGGCAGAGCCGGTCTTGGGAACACGAGCTCCAAATTCAGCATAGCACAGTCCTGCAAAGATGGAGGCTATTGCTGCTACCAGGAAAGAGACAATGATGCTAGGCCCAGCCACGGTTCTGGCCACTTCTCCTGACAGCACATATACACCAGCTCCTAGTGTGCTGCCAACCCCCAGAGCTACCAGGTCGAGGGTGGTCAAACATCGTCGAAAGCTGGACACTTCCCCCTCAGGCTCCAGAGGTTTTCGACGAGACAGGCCCTGTAGGAATAGCAGTATTTTTGCTCCAGGCATCCTGAAATCAAGACATCATATGATCATTGTTAGGATCACATAAGGAAAAAAAAGGGGGGAACAAGTCACTCAAATAACGCACAACACAAAAGGTTTTCTAAAACGCACCTATAGGGGTATCAATAGAGAGTTGCTATCAACTAAAGAGAGACATCCACCTAGGGCTCTACAGTTACCTTAGAATAATGACTACATGTACCCCAACTTTGTGTGAAAGTTCCTTTTGTCCTCCTGAGTCGGGACCACTTGCTTTCTTTGCAAGCTGGTGATACAGATTTGGGTTCCTAGAAGCACAACTGTATGCATCCATGCTAGTGCCAAAATATGAAAACCATGTGAGGCCTCGTATAGCATACCGACATATCAAAATGTGTGTCAGCACCAAAGTTAAGAACCAAAGCAGCAGGATCATTAAAACTGAACATCCACAAATTCATGGGTTATTGTTAGAAAGAGATTCATGTAGCTTTTGAACGCAATTTTGAGAGATTACAAGAGGATGCAAGGATCACGAAAATCACCTCCAGGAGAGTATTACAAGCTGGTCACTGCCAGTGAAGTGTTATGAATATGTACACATGAATAAAGTAGCATGCAGCACTAGCATGGATGAATATATATATTCAGTCATGCTCAAAAGTTTGTAAACCCATTGACTTTTAGCACATTTTGCACATTTACATTATTTTGTAACAGAAAATGAACAGAAAATTCAAGAAATCTATTCAAAATGTATTTGAATTTTATACTTTCACATAAAAGAAAAAGGTATAGATACCCTAATCCTTCCATAACCCTAACCCTAACCCAAATAATCACTCTCTCACTACTATGAAAACAATGTATACGGAGTTAACTGTGTATTTTCACATAGAGTGTTGCTTCCTAGCTCTTTGCTCAAACTCCATCTTCATAACCCTTTGTTTGTTCTCAAATTGTAATCTGTGCTGTTCCAGATTATTTTTATTCTTACTCAACTGCACATCTAGTGCCTTGGCATGAGTACCCTCTTCACCTAGTTCAGTCTTAATAGTGGACAACAATTCATGGGCTCATGGAAGAAAAAAGAAACCTCAAGTAAAAAACATTGTATTTTACATTTTAGGAATTCAGTGGACATTATCATCCATAGGCGACAATAAGACATCTTACAATCAGGTACTGGAGACAATGACAAACGAGGAGCGAGTGAACTCTTACATCAATCGTTATTGAAGATTAGCTGAGCGTGTGTTTAGCCCAGCAGTGCTTTGCTGTCTTGTTTGAAAATGTTTTTCTCTGCTCAGTGTGTCTTTTGTGTTTCCTTCCTGCTCTTTGTTCCTCCACTAAACATATCTTACTCACTCTGGGTGTCGCAACGGGATGTTCTCTCAGCCTCCAGCGACGCTTCATATCAGACTATTGCCACGGTTTATGTGGTGTAATGCTACATTACAGTATCAGTTTGTGGTTTGTTTTTTGTTTTTTGTTTTTGCACTTTTATGGCTGCTGCTCACTGTACCGACGCCACTGAGTGTTACCCTTACTAGACCCATATGTCAGCTGAGTCTTCAGCCAAGCTTTTTTCTTGCCAAATGAATACCACTTTCCACCCAATCTTACTACATAAATCCTAATGAATGGAAGTGTATGCAGGAGACAGGGACGTAGGTGGAAGAAATAACATCATTCCTAGCCCACCACCCACCTGACCACCCACACACACACACACACATGCACACCTGTAATGTCCTCCATTACATTATACGTTAAAGCTATGTAAGAATGAAAATGTCTCTCTGTGACTGGTCAGCTATGACACAGTGAACTGTTCATTACTTTATTTTTTCAAGCTTTTTTTTTTTTTGTGTGCATGTCACCTTTAAGGCTCTCTGGGACGGTGTCAGACATCTCAGAAAGGATCTCAGGTTACTCAGTGAAAGATGCTTGCTTTATATTTATAAGTATCTCTCAAATAAGCAGAGTCACCTGGATATTATATAGTTTTGCAGTTTTGTTTAAATTTTCCTTTTCTGCATTTTTGCAAAACCTCCCAGGTAGGGTTCCACACAAAGCCAACAAAGCCCTTGAAATGAAACTCCTATATTTTTGTGTGGTTGTGCAACTTTTAAACAAATTCTCCCCTTAAAACAGTAAGTCCTTTGTACACCTCAGCACTGCTGCTGACAGGTGTATAGGAGAAGGCCAGGTAGTCTGCAAAGTGTGCAAATAAGATCCCACACACTGCCTTTCACTTGCAGTTTTAAAGAGAAAACAATGTTTCCCTCTTGTGACCTTCCCTAGTTATGTCAGTCAATGTCATTATGAAATTCCAAAACATTGGCTTCTAAAATATATATAGCGCTTTTGCTTTGACACATTGTGATGGATAGATTGAAAGATACAGTATATGCAAAGATATAAACTCTCTGGAGGATAGGAGATTACAAGCTATTGCTATTGTATTGCCACTATAGTATTCAGTTACCTCCATGATTTAGACATATGCCTCTGAGCCACAATGATTACTGATTATTTCCACAGTTCTCTTACCTAGATATAAATTATTACATATATTCCAAAACTTGAGTGACATACAAGAAAGACAGGTAGTGCAGGTAGTTATTAAGAAATAAACAAAATCACCTTTCATGTCAATAAGTTACAAGCATACACACTAAATTAGCCTTACCCGTAGTACAATACATGTACTCTTAGTGCTATTTATTTACACACATATTAGATATTATTGAATAGCTTAGCTACTTTACGACCTTTGTTTACAAAACAGTAAGAAACTAAAGGATGTAATTATCTTTACTTTTTAAATGATTGATTAAAGAATAAATAACAATCAGGTAATATCTTTTTCTTTTTGGAGTTTTGGAACTAAACCTCTCATGTGGTCCTTATACCAATTAACAAGTTGAAAGACTAGTAGAACAACTAAGGTAGGCCCTGCACATTATGGCACCATAGTTACCGGTAATTATAAGCAAGGCGTCCTTACCTTTTCGGCTGTATGCTTCAGTGTGCGTGCCTGTATTTTATTCTGGTTCCAGACCTCACTATTTGTGGGCATAAACCCATTCAGTGTGAACTCTTCTGTTAACAGTCACAGCTTCAGGTACGCAGAACATTTTTTACACATTATGTTACATTTCAGACCTATGTGCCATTTCTCGAAAAGAGGGTATCAGAATGATTTGCTTGACAACTCTACTGAGATCTGAAACATCCATTTCACAAAATGATTTATTTGACTGTTTCTTCAGTTATGCGAGTGGCTGATATGACAAAAGCCTATCTTTGTTTATATCCCACACCGCAGACTCACAAATCTTTGAGGTTTTGCAGTGTCTGAAATTATTGGTAACCTCAAACAAATAAAACATATTTACAGAATTAAATAATGAACCACAATTTAATTTTGGACTAAGATGGCAAATCAATCATTCATGATTTATAGATGTACTGATTTAGAAGAAAAGTTAAGAATTGGTTAACAATTCCACTATTAACATAAACACTACTTTCACCTTGTAGTAATATTATGTGATAATAAAAATGCAGGCAACTAATATTGCTTTCTCACAAGATTAGTATATAATTAGTAATGTTTCTTATTGTGATAGCTGTATATTGAAAATGGAAAATGACTTCATGTTATGCCATTTCATATACAGTAGATCAAATTATATATATTACTCTTGCCTGGCTACACTTTATTAAATTAATTAATTAAAAAATATGTGCCAAGAAAAGGCAGTGTGCAAGAGTGTCTTTGTTTATATGAAATGTGATTTCTTTCTTGTGTGATTGAGACACCTTCTCATGCCACCTTGTGGTAAAATGTAAGTTGGTTTACTAAATGATGACAAATCAACTTCAACTTAACCCAACAACAACAATTTAAACACTTTTTCAGATGGGTTTTATTTTGGACTTACTTTTGAATCCGGCTTGATGTCTCTCTCCCAGATGAAATCCTAAAACTCTGTTGCAGCTGCAGGGCTACCGCCTGCTCTTTTCACCCCATACCATCAACTGCAATATTATTGTTAGTAACTATAATATACAGTATCAACATTTTGATCATGCCTAGATTTAGTTTTAGTTGGAATTAACTAAACTAACCTGGCAAAGAATGGAGAAATGTTCATTGTAATATTTTGATGATGGTACAGCAAATTACAGTTAGGTTTATTGGTTATTTCCACCACCTGAGGGCAGTATTCTCAACCTGGCGGGCACTACTACAGTGGGTTGTGGAAACTGCAAACCTTTTAGGAGCTCCCAGGCTTGTGATCTCCCATGGACCAGATATGGCAAGTCAACATGTCGTAAAATGTCATTGTTTTAAATGGAGACATCTGCTGAGCAACAAATTGAAGACTTGTCCATTAGAGTGTAAGGAGAAAACTAAGTGTTTGAAGAATGTAATGGTCCAATCCATTGCTTCCAGGGGGGTTGCGTCATTAATGATAGCTGGCTGGCCAGATGAAAGGAGAGAATAATCCCACCTGAAAAACTGGTCATAAAGTCTGTAATTAAACAATAAAAGTCAAATTTATTTGTATAGCCCTTAATCACGGTTACAGTCTCAAAGGGCTGTCAAAGTAACCTTCCCAGCGCTTTCTCTGATTGTAATGCCGTTTTTGGTTCTGATGACTTTAGTTGAGGAGGAGTGAGCTGTGATGGGACTTAATTAGGTGGAGGAAATGGACTACCCCTCTCTCGGTTAATGATTCATCTGGAGAAAGGTTCAGAATTCATTCAACTCCCTGGATTTGTTGGGAAAAGGCCTTCAAAACAGTGCATAGATGCAAATTAACTGTTTCAAGCTATAGATGTGTACTAAACAACATCCAAGAATTCAGGCGGTAAGTTTGATCCTTTAAGTGTTATTTGCCAAATTTGATCGTTTAATTGCTTTGTGGCACTGCATTAAAACGTCCTAAAACGCCAGCATCATTTTATAGTCATCATCTTACTTTGTGACTAAAGCTATCGATGGTACAGAACAGATAATATTACTGTTAATAACTCCACTATGCTGATTTATATTTATATTTATATTTATTTATGTTTTGCTATTTAAAGAATATGTGGTTGTGTTATACATTTTAATCAGATTTGTAATCTGGCTTTCAAATATTCTCCTAACTCAAAATATTTTCAGTCAATGTCTTATTCTAATGGCTTGAATAAGCCAAGTGGCTTTAAGCATTTTTTCATATTTGCATTTGAAAGCATTGGATTGGTGTAAGAATTATATTAGTTAATTGTATTTCTGCTATTCTTTTAATTGTAAATTTCCAAAGACAATAATTACTGCAGTTAGGGTAAATTGGAAACTATTGTGATGTGAGTATTTGCTTTTGTTAATAAGTACCCCTTCTACAATTCTATGTTTAGAAGTCGACCTACTGTGACAGAGGTTTTCCATCCTAAACAACAGAAATGGGAAATTAAAAGAAATTATGAGATGTTATGCCTAGAGCTTCTGTATAACTTAATATGGCAAGGATTGGCTGTTGCAGGCCTTAATTCATTAGCACAGTTCTGCCCCAGCATTTTTCCAGGATTATTAGCCAGATGCAGCAGGGCTGTTATCACATTTCTCCACGGTGACTGGGTTCACTGGCCACAGCATGAGACCAAGCATTTGCAGGAAGGAGGGTCATTAGAGTGTGACTCCACTCTTGACTCATGTAAATCCTGAGCCTATTTCTGTTCAGAGGGGTATTTCAAGTAGCATGATTACCCTGTTAGTGAGCTATAGAAGACAGAGTCTTTTGGATATCTTGCTGCACTACCATCAAATCATCTCTCATTATGAACACTACTTAAGAAGTAATTTCATAGAATGACTGATCATAAAATGAGTTATTTGTCTAACTGAGTAATTCTGCTTTGTATAATACCCGTAGGTCATGCTGACACTGTTAGCTTTTTACACCACCCTCACCCTCTGTCCCTGTAAATATGGGAAAGTGAGCTAAGTGGTTGGAGGTTATTGTACTGTAGCACTGCATATTGCTACAATACAATAAATTCATTTCTGTGACATCTTGTTGAATTATCAAGAATATTAAAAGCTGTTGACTTGTGCTGGTCATTTTAGCTAACAAAGATTTGAGATTTGTTTGCTAAAACCATATTAATATTGACTATTTGAGGTGCACTGAAACAAGCACATAACATATTTTTTCTCCTCTTCCTGCAGTTATTCCCATCAATGCAAACATGACAAAACAACACAGCAGGCAGATTCATGGGAGGAGATAAGATTGAGAATATCTTCACTCTGGGGATTTGTAGAGAATAACCTTACCTGAGAGAGAAAAAAAAGATGAGATTTGCTCTGTATTATCTGATGCTCTTGGGGTCCAGTTATGTCATTTCAACTTATGGGCCCAATCAGAGAGCACAGAAGACAGGTGATATTCTCCTGGGGGGTCTTTTCCCAATGCACTTTGGTGTTGCATCCAAAGACCAAGATCTGGCAGCTCGGCCAGAATCCACACAGTGTGTCAGGTAATGTCTGTGATTGGTTCATGTGTAGGCAAATTACATAAGACATGATTGATAAATGTTTCCTTAAAATGAAGATTGCTCAACTCATCTGAATTCATGTCATCTTGCTCTTGCAGGTACAATTTCCGTGGATTCCGTTGGCTCCAGGCCATGATTTTTGCAATTGATGAGATTAACAACAGCAGTACTCTCCTGCCCAACATCACACTTGGCTACAGGATCTTTGACACATGCAACACTGTGTCAAAGGCTCTAGAAGCTACCCTTAGTTTTGTGGCCCAAAATAAGATTGACTCCCTTAATTTAGATGAATTTTGTAACTGTACCGATCACATTCCATCAACTATTGCAGTAGTAGGAGCATCTGGATCTGCCGTCTCCACAGCGGTTGCAAATTTACTGGGTCTCTTTTATATTCCTCAGGTGAGCCACTGAACAGTGATTGTATCAATACCACATCAATACCCCATCTCTGTCATAGCCTGAACCCATAGCAATGCACACATAGATAACGTTACATAAAGATTCAACACGTTTTGCCTGTTAGCCTACTGTATGATCCATTGGTAATCAATACCCATATAAATAACTGTCTTCCTGTAAGAGAGCAAAGTGTGGAACATGAAGTTTGCTCGTGTATTTTACTTGTTAAATATTAAAATAAAGAGGTTATAATAAACAAGTAGTCAGTCAGAAGTAGTCATTTGATGTTGTTGAAATCCTGTTTCAGATCAGCTATGCCTCTTCCAGTCGCCTACTGAGTAACAAGAATCAGTACAAGTCCTTCATGAGAACCATTCCCACAGACGAGTACCAGGCCACAGCCATGGCGGACATCATTGAGTACTTCCAGTGGAACTGGGTCATTGCAGTGGCCTCTGATGATGACTACGGACGCCCAGGGATTGAAAAGTTTGAGAAAGAGATGGAAGAGCGAGACATTTGCATTCATCTAAATGAACTTATTTCTCAGTACTTTGAGGATCACGAAATCCGAGGCCTAGTTGACCGGATTGAGAACTCCACAGCTAAAGTAATTGTAGTTTTTGCCAGTGGCCCTGATGTCGAACCCCTTATCAAAGAGATGGTCAGGCGAAACATCACTGACCGTATCTGGTTAGCCAGTGAAGCTTGGTCAAGCTCCTCCCTCATTGCCAAACAAGAATATCTTGATGTTGTGGCTGGGACTATTGGTTTTGCTCTAAGGGCAGGACATATATCTGGCTTCAAGGAGTTCTTACAACAAGTCCAGCCAAAGAAATATAGTCATAATGAATTTGTCAGGGAGTTTTGGGAAGAAACCTTCAACTGTTATTTGGAAGACAGCCTGAGACTCCAAGACAGTGAGAATGGCAGCACTAGTTCCAGACCATGGTGTACCGGCGAGGAAGACATTATGAGTGTCGAGACCCCATATTTGGACTATACACACCTTCGTATCTCCTATAATGTGTATGCTGCAGTTTATTCAATTGCACAGGCCCTGCAGGACATACTCACTTGCACACCTGGACATGGTCTTTTTGCGAACAATTCCTGTGCAGATATAAAGAAAATGGAAGCATGGCAGGTAAAGTGTTGTATACTTTAAAGATAATGTGAACAACTCATAAATTGTGTCCAGCCATACAATCAAAGCACTTAAATACACAATTGTTTAATCAATCAATTTATCAATCCGCCGTTTATCCAAAAGTGTGGTTCTGCTTCACAGGTCCTGAAGCAACTCAGACATTTGAACTACACAAACAGCATGGGGGAAAAGATGCATTTTGATGAGAATGCTGATTTGGCGGGAAACTACACCATTATAAATTGGCACAGGTCTACTGAGGATGCGGCGGTGGTGTTTGAGGAGGTTGGCTACTACAACATGCATGCTAAGAGAGGAGCCAAACTGTTCATTGACAAGACAAATATTCTGTGGAATGGATACAATTCTGAGGTACTTCATCAATTTACTCATGAATTGATTCTTTGTTGTTAGTTTTGATGATACATACAACTGCTGCTGTAAACAGTAACCCAAAAAATCTGCTTTATGCTTTCATTTGGTCCATTTTCTGTCCTCTCGGCTTGAAATCCTATGAGAAACACAGGAAAGGAAAGTGAGGAAACAGCCTGATAGAAAGCAGCACATAGGGGCTGCACATGATAGTGCACATATACATTATCACAATTCTTTTGTGTTTTTTTTTTATATTGTATACAAAAACCTACAGGACTAACATTAAAACATTCTCAATTCCATTATCATTTTATTTGCTGCTGTTTCTCATCAGTAACCCCCCCTCCAATTTTCTCTGTTCTATGTCCTATAGGTTCCATTTTCTAATTGTAGTGAGGACTGTGAACCTGGCACGAGAAAGGGGATCATCGATAGTATGCCCACATGCTGCTTTGAATGCACTGAGTGCTCAGATGGAGAATACAGTAATCATAAAGGTACTGCAAAATGAAATCTTCACAAGCTCATGTCTACTGTAACAAGTGTTACACCTCACTCATTTTATTACAATTTTCTTACAATTTTAATGCTGATGCTCTCTTATTTATACAGATGCCAGTGTTTGCACCAAGTGCCCAAATAACTCCTGGTCTAATGGGAACCACACATTCTGCTTCCTGAAAGAAATCGAGTTTCTCTCCTGGACAGAACCTTTTGGGATAGCGTTGGCCATATTTACAGTAGTGGGTGTTGTCTTGACAGCCTTTGTGATGGGAGTATTTGTCAGATTTCGCAACACCCCAATTGTGAAGGCCACCAACCGAGAACTGTCCTACGTGCTCCTCTTCTCTCTCATCTGTTGCTTCTCCAGCTCTCTCATCTTCATTGGTGAGCCACAGGATTGGACGTGCCGTTTACGCCAACCTGCCTTTGGGATAAGTTTTGTTCTCTGTATCTCCTGCATCCTAGTGAAAACCAACAGAGTGCTTTTGGTATTTGAAGCCAAGATCCCCACCAGTCTTCATCGCAAATGGTGGGGGTTAAACCTACAGTTTCTCTTGGTGTTTCTGTGCACATTTGTCCAAGTAATGATATGTGTGGTCTGGCTTTACAATGCCCCTCCTGCCAGCTACAGGAACCATGATATTGATGAGATTATTTTTATCACCTGCAATGAGGGCTCTATGATGGCTCTAGGGTTTCTGATTGGCTATACATGCCTCCTGGCAGCCATATGTTTCTTCTTTGCATTCAAATCCCGAAAACTACCAGAAAACTTCACAGAAGCCAAGTTCATCACTTTCAGTATGCTAATATTCTTTATTGTTTGGATCTCCTTCATTCCTGCTTACTTTAGTACTTACGGCAAGTTTGTGTCTGCTGTGGAGGTCATTGCTATACTGGCATCTAGCTTTGGGCTGCTGGCCTGTATTTTCTTCAACAAGGTCTACATCATCCTCTTCAAACCCTCCAGGAACACTATAGAAGAAGTCCGATGCAGCACTGCAGCCCATGCATTCAAAGTGGCTGCCAAGGCTACGCTAAAACATAACACAGCTTCAAGAAAAAGGTCCAGCAGCATTGGTGGATCTTCTGCCTCAACTCCCTCCTCATCCATCAGCCTCAAGACCAATGGCAATGACTGTGACGCAGGGCAGCAGAGAATCCATAAGCCAAGGGTGAGCTTTGGGAGTGGAACAGTTACTCTGTCCTTGAGCTTTGAGGAGTCAAGAAGGAATTCCCTGATGTGATATCATACGGGGATACATCAAACTTCAGCTTTAATAATTCCATTAATAGAGTGCCTTTTGGACCTAGGATTTATTTTCATGTATCCATTTCCCATCTTTTTAACATGCTGTCAGAAAGATAACACGTTTGACTTGCAGGAAAACTTCAGTCCGGCTCAGATACTTACATTCTGTGACTTTTGGGCAAATACTTACACTAACATACATCAAGCCGGTTACCAACACAACAATATGCAAGTGACTTCAAAGCATGTTTAAAAATCATTTTGCATTTCTTTAGAACTGAACTATCCCTTGGTCTACTGTTTCTGAAAATAGACTAAATGTATTTTGTACAATAAAATAAATTGCAATAAAGCTTCAAGGTGCTGTTTGTTTTCTTTTTGTAATACTATTAATTAGATTATTGTACTCTTAGTATTACTCTTACAGTACATACAGACTGTAGGGACCCATTATATTTGTAAATATTTTTAAGTCTTAAGTCTTATTGTACATGCTTGAAAACATAATAACTGATCTATGTAATGTCATCACCAATCTATACACAACACTGAAACTGTCTGCTGTACCATAAGTAAGGGTCACTAAGGAAGAGATCATTGATAATGTCACAACTCACCAGGCTTAAAGATTACTTCTGCACGATTCTGCAAGATTTATTCTTGTAAATATACACCTGTCTTATCAGTCTAAATCACAAATTGGTGTCGCAATAGAAAAGAGCATCCCATCCCCACTAATTTAGACCCCCTTTTTGCCAAACTAATTTCAGGTGTCAGTTATGGTCACTGGTGGGAAATCTTATCAACACACAGGAACATCTTTTTTGCACCAGCTCCACCCCTACCAGCCACTCCTCAAACAGTTATTTCCCAAAGTTACCTGTAACTCAGAAAAAGTAACATCACTATTGATGTCCTGTCCCTCAAGCTAGGGTTTTTTGCAGGACCAGCAAGGCCAGCAGTGTTTCCCACCCCAAGGTGGATTTGGGTTTTCTCTTTCTATCTTAAAAATGAGAAATTTGAGGATTTAAATAAGAGCATGTAGATATTACTTAGATCATTTTCACAAAAATAAATACTGGCCTAGTAATATTACAGCATGCTTACTGTATCTATTTTTCACTTATAGATAGAAGAAAGATGGAAAGTGTGTTCCAATCACACACTGATTGGATTTTAGATTTAAGTACATTTATCAGAAATTAGAGGTACAAAATGGACGTAGGACAGAAAATGTCTTAATACAGATTGCACAGTTGCGATGTAAAGGCTTTTTCCCTCTGCTACTGGGAAACCTTTTGGACAGCTGCACATCTGTAGATTATGTAAAATACTTAAGAACTAATAACCATGTAATACTAACAGCCTTAAAGAGAGAAATGATGGCGCCTATAAAACTGAACTTAGTCAGGAATTACTTTAAAACAGCATAAGAATGCATTGTATTAACTGCTACGATAACATGAAAACCCTCATCACAGAATCAACCAACCTGTTGACAACAGGGTTCTGTAAAGGCTTTTCAAAGAAATTTCTTTGCTTGCTTATCACAAGTCTCTGGCAACTGCAAACAGTCTCACATGTTGATGTCATTCTCCCTACACCACAGCCATCTCCACACAGCATGCAAGGGGTGGAAAGAACAGGGGAGGAGCATAGCTTGGGATAGGCTCTGTTTAATATTATCCACTCTGTCCTGATTTCATCTGTGAGGAAAACGCTGGGCCCTGACTCTCCCCTCCCCTGACTAAATAGTATTGGAGGATCTTAATATATAATATAATCACTTAGAATGAATATAATCACTTATAGAGTGATTATGATTATGCTTTTCCTCACACTGGGTGATGATAATTACCAAGTGAAAGACAGCACAGCACTGTTGGTCAACCGCATAAATACCTAACAATGTTGTCTGCCATGTCTCCAGAAACATTTTCACCGTGTCTACAGGCGAAATGACTTTTATTTTGAAAAATGCATCTCAGAAGTATTTACGCCTATAAACAGATTTCCTGATTAGCAATATCTTCTTCAAAATAAAAGCACATACATTTTAGTAGTAATATTAAGCTTTGGTGTGTATAAAATAAAACACTCGTACAAATGCTAAATAGTTTACGCCTGTAACACAAAACACATACTAGAGAACTATTGTTTAAAATGGCCATTTAAACCCATTGCCGGAGTACAAGTACTTCTACTTGTTATATAATGGGATATTATATAGCTAGATAGAACTGCCAAATTGCACAATGATTTAAACACAAAATACAACCAGACAACTTGGAAGGATGTCTCCTTTTGAAGATAGACACCTTGGTGCCATATATATAGTGAATATGAACAATTGGATGAACTGAAATTGGATTGAGTATGATATGTAGTAGTATAGTATAGTATGTATAGTACTACAGTATAATATCTGACATCAATGTAGTCTGGTATGTTTTGTGTTTGAGTTAAATAGCTTTTTTCATAACTGTAAATATAAGCCGAAAAGATATTTCGAAAATAAAATGTATTTGTTGAAAACTGTTCGTTCGTTCGCGGTGACTGTATTTATTTTGAAATTCAGATACCGGAAGTATGTTTTTTTTAGTCTTACTTGACACTATTGTAGCGGTTAACGTTCGTGGAGGAGCAGGACAAGGTAAAAAGGTAAGACATGTCAACTAACTCTAACCTCTTATCATCCGTATTGACCGTCGACTAAGCAAAATAATGAACACTGTTAGTTAATTAACCTTACTCATGTATTAACGTTACATGTGATTTGCTACTAAATTGTACAAGCGTTAAACGTACATAACGCCTTGATTATTTTAACGTAAACTAAAAATCAGATTCGTGCAAATGTCTGAAGACCTCGTTTTAACGTTAGCTAACATATGTTGATCAAAAATTATAACTACTGTAAGTACCTCATTCACATCAACCACTATGCTACAGTGTGCCGAACATATAGGTTACTCCGGACACCCTGGTTTCCATAATATGTACGTTGACTGTACGCCAGGGGGCGCTTGTATTACTGTGTGACATCCGCGCTCCCGTGTAAGGCGCGGACACGTCATCCACGCTCGTGCGCTGTTACAAGGAAACTAACTAAGGTTATATAATTTCACACCATTAAACGATACTGGCAAAGCATTTTAGAATTCAAAGTCTAGGCCTAGCTCTCGGTTTTAACCGTTTTATCTCCCATCAGAAATAATACAAATGTATGACTGCATTAGTTATTTTCCTCTGATTTTCAGTCACATTACCACTAAAGTTAAATTTAAAGTGACATAATACGCCAATTTAAATGTGCCAACATTCCATAGGAAATGTAAGCTATTATAACTATTCTTCAGTGGCAGAAAATGAGTGGTGAACAACCTGGTTTCCTTGTACAAACGTGGATGTACTGTGGCGTGTGTCCGCGTCGTACACGGGAGCGCGGAACGTTCACATTTTCATCACTCAGCTCGCCCTCTGTTGTGCCTCACTAGTACTGAGTTTATCATCCGCATTTATTGTTGTATTACAGTGTAATAATCCGAGAAATCATTGCGCTTCCACGATATTTTGCGATTGTTTCCACTAATATTTAACAATAAATGCTCCAACTCCAAACATCCGCCTTCGTCAGCGAACAGCTAACGTTACATTTTCGAGGAAGTTCATCTGGACACAGCCAGGTTGCTCTAAAATATGGACAGTAGTGAAGACATACGGGAGTTTTTCGTGGTATGAAAGGTATTGTGGAAAGAAATTATGGTCTTGCTTATAGCTAGTTAACGTTAGCTTGTTAGTCCCCAAAATTAACCCACACAAGATGATGGAGTTGGTGGGGGTGACAACGTAATAAAGGCAAAACAATAAACATTCAGAGGTTATAACGCTAGCAACGACAACCAAAACTGATAACGAATATGATTCAATGGCTATACAATGTAATACTATTATTCGTTTTTAAATTTCCCTGTATTTCTTTGTAAAAACTGTTAGTCCACAAACTCAGTCTTCAATTTATTATTAGTGGAAGGGCTTTAAGTTTTTCTCTTGATGTCAGAAGAGATTAGTCTTGGTTCTCTGGTTTTTAAATTGTTGTGTTGCCTACTTCACAAATATTAATTTACACTGCCCAATGTGGTAACAGGAATAACAGGAATATACGTATTACTGAATACGTATTGAGTTTAAAGTATATATTTCAGGGAATAACTGTGAGGAGAAAAGTCAAAGAAAGCATTGTGGCAATATGATACAACCTTTTCAAGGCACACACAAAGGCAGGTATATACTGTTAAAGTATACAATGACATCCAGGAACCCCTTGAATACTGTGTCACAGAATAAATGGCTCCAACCTGTGTCAGCACAAAACTAAAGAAAAGACAAGTGAAGAACTTGAAAAGACAATTGTCTTTGACAAAAGGTCTCATCAGGGTTTTCCTATTGTTTGAAAAGCATCAGATTTGGTTGACACTGGACACTGCCTGTCACAGTGTATTGTTGCATGAATGCCCTTGTGGAGTAGTGGTAGTGGTTGTGATCCAAGTATGTAACCTGCCAGTATGTAACATATTTTTTCTCTAAATCCAATTACAGCTGTCAGAGAAATCAAGTTTTTTGCCTCATCGCCATTTCCCTGAAACTGGATTTCGATGGTTCAGCGATGGATTTTCAGCAATAAGTGTTGCTTACTTAGCAGTGATAATGTTACTGAATTGAAGCTCAACAACATGTTTCATCACCATGGGATGATTGATCAGTGGACCTGCAGCCGGCGTTATTTTTACTGCAATGTTCTGCACAGATGAAATATCATAAACCAAAACTAACAGCTTCTACTATTAACATTAATACTATTTTGACATCAACACAATTGCACAGCCATGGGATTCTGTCCTTCTATGTCCAAGTTTTTACGGAGGGGGAAGTATTTTGTACTGCTCCTTCTCTCTCTCTCAGTGTTGGCATGGATTGCTACTTTTGCGGGTGAAACAGTGAAATCTATTCAGGATTCCCCAGCTACATCACAAACTCTTAGCAAAGGAGAGATTCTGAGGGGTGAACTCTCTTGGAGATCAGTGACAGAAGATCTCCTTAAGACTCTACCACCAAAAGCTGAGTGTCCTCAGAAATCACCACTGCTTCGTAAGTATACACCACAGTACAGGTCAAGGAGATGACAGAGTTCCCTGTATTTATGTGTTTTTTTTGTTTTTGTTTTTTAAATAAGTTTTATGTTTGGGCTAGTTGCAATAAACGTGTAATCCTCTTCTCAGAAATGACCTGAAATCTAGCTACTCACCTTGCTGACACAGAATGCTTTGTTCTTTGTTTAATGCCAGTGGCTTGTACATAATAGCTTCTACTGTAGATAGTTTCACCTAGTATTTTTTTTATCAATGTGTGCTCTCAACTAGAACACTCAATACTCATATTACCTAGACATTTCTGGACAAAACATTTGTTATTTTGTGCTATAATTTATTTGTTTTCATTCATACCTTGGGTTCCGGATTTGTTCTCTGCTTTTACAATCTAAGTTAGAGTACTTTATGGCAGTGTAGATGAAGGAACAATAGATTAGACGGGTATTTCTCTATGTAAATCTTGAACGGGATAGTCCTCAATTCCAGCGTTTATTGTCCTATTTAAATGTCCTACAGTTCAATCAGTTTTAGTGAACATACTGTCTCAGAAACAGGAGAGAGGTTTGTCCCTTTCATTAATCTGATTTCACCTTGAGAGCACCCATGATTGTTTTCTGAGCATAAGGACAGGTTTTATGTTTTCTAACCGATAGCAGCTTTATCATTAAACTCATTTGGAATGAAAAAGTTAGACAACCATTGTTCGAGTCCACAAAATCTCTTATCTGTTGTCAGTGGAGTTGCTCCAGGCTTCATTACATAACAGATTAGAGTCACGGTTTGCTGGTTCTCGCCATGCGTAACATTGCCATAACAGCAACTTATGTATTTTCTTAAATTGCATTCTGTGTTCATTTGAAGGAACAGTAGTAATACATTTGTCCTGAAACTCCCTGAACACATTTGTTACAATGTAGGTGCATGCATCACTTTGAGAAAGCTAAACAAAAGTCACTTACCACAGCTGGGGATATTGTCTATATTATTTTTACCAGATTTATAGGTACATTCAGCAATTTATCTGACAACCTAAATTTGGGGCATGTTTGAATTCTATAAAATACATTTTTGGGAAGTTTCTTATCTCATCTTAACCTAAAGTTCAGGTACAAATTGTGCAGTCAAAGTTTTTTTAGGTCACGTAATGGAAGCACTTGAGCTAGATTGATTGAGCAATTGATCTGATTGAACTGATCTAGGAATTGAAAATATAACAAATACTTCAATATCACCAAATTACATGATTATTGGAAACATAAAATCGTGATTATATGATTATATGCCCCACTCCAGGCTTTAAAAACAAACAATCAAACCATTTGCAGCCTTGAAAAACTCTTGTATAACAAGGTCAGTGAGGGAGCAGAGTTGAAATGAGTCTGACACTGTGAAATATTTTATTTCTAGTTGTTTATTCAGGAAAGCCACATTTACATGTGAGATTGTGCTCATGGAATGTATTACTTACCATGTTGGTGAATCACTCAAATTGTTAAAAGGGACTGCAGTATGTTCACGTAAGACTTTGTGGACTCTATTTCTATAGAGGGATCCCTGAAGCTGTCTTTTGAGCCCTCTCTGACACTGATGAATGTGGAGAATGAGAACAGAGGAGTGACTGAAGGCCAGTATCAGCCCCCAGACTGTACAGCAAGGCAGAGTGTAGCTATCCTCATCCCCCACCGCAACCGTGAGAAGCACCTTCTCTACCTCCTACATCACCTGCACCCCTTTCTCCAGAGGCAGCAGCTACACTACAGCATTTATGTCATCCAGCAGGTATTGCTCAATCTGTTGTACACTATTATAAAAGACATAGTTCAAACTCAGAAGGTCAGAAACCCTTTTGATTTTGTAACACATGTAGACTCCACTAGTCATTTAATATCAGTCAAATGAGCTGATATTTGTTAACTATAAAATATATAATTAAAACTGTAGTAGTCTTCTGAATATATTATTATACGCTGTTTAAACAAGCAGAAAATCAACTCTTTCATCTTTGCACAGTTTGAACTTGAACAATAGTCTATAGGCATGGCAATGGCATTTGGCAATGATTAATATGTAGGAACTGCTGCCGGTAAATAACAGTAATATTGGCAATGATTTGAAATGGAAAAAAGTTTAAAGGTTCAAAAGCATCATAATCTCCTATATGAGGTTAACTTTTTTTTTATGACTTTGGGGAAGCAGGGTGACGTAGAGTGTAGGGATATCGCCATGCTATTCTGTAGTTGACCCTGTACTCTGACCTCCTACATCTTATAGCAAGATCTTTGCTTTTATTCAGTAGCTAAAGCACAATGACACTTCTGTTACAAGACAAGTTTGAAGTAGTCTCCGCAGCAAAACATTGTTGTCATCAAATTATTTGAGGGTGCCACCAATCGAGAATGTTGGTGGTATCAGTTGAAAAAGTTTTCCATGTACACAGTGCTTAGAATAAGTATTGACCAATAATGTTTTTATTGTGGTTTGTTTTTAAAGGCTGGTGATGCAACGTTTAACCGTGCCAAGTTACTGAATGTTGGGTATTTGGAGGCCCTAAAGGACTACAATTGGGAGTGCTTCATTTTCCACGATGTGGACCTGGTTCCTGAGAATGATTACAATTTATACACCTGTGATAAGCAGCCCAGACACTTAGTGGTTGGCCGAAATGCCACAGGGTACAAGTAAGTATATGACTAAGAGTAAATCTAATCCCCAGTCTTGAGTCAGCAGTGTAACTTTACAGTACCCTAGTGAAACAACAGCACTACATAAATATATGGCATTGTGGTATTTATTGCAGGTCTGTTATTACTACCATTAATCCTAAAATCGTAAAACAGAGCTGGAGTGGTTTGCACTGTGTATTTTTCCTCTCCTAGGCTGCGTTACAAAGGCTACTTTGGAGGAGTCACAGCCATGACCAAAGACCAGTTTCATAAAGTTAATGGATTTTCAAACACTTACTGGGGTTGGGGTGGAGAGGATGATGACCTTCGCATCAGGTGAGAGACAAACAATTGGAGGTTAATTTCCATGTATACATCAGACTTGGTCAAATATTACTTGCAAATAACCCCTAGTGTTTGTTGTATCTGTCTGGAGCACCAGACCTGTACACCCAGATTTTGTATTCATGCATTCACTGATGAATGTGGTTCTGCTGTCTATGTGGCAGGGTCGAGCTACAGAAAATGAAGATTGTGAGGCCACCCCCTGATGTAGCTCGCTATACCATGGTGTTTCATAAACGTGACAGTGGCAATGAAATAAATAAAGACAGGTCAGTAAAAATAGAGATAAGGATAATGTGCTATGGATGCATGCATGCTTGCGCCCGTAGAGAGGTAAATTAAATATGTATACTGAGTCATGCTGCAAATTTAATTCATTCATTGGACGAATTTTGATATTTTTACAGGATGCGGTTGTTAGGACGGACACCTCAAGTATGGAGAAAGGATGGCCTCAACACCTGTTCCTATAAGACTATGTCAGTAGAAAAGCTATCGCTTTATGTGAACGTTACTGTAGACATAGGCAAGCCACAGGCCAATTGAGATTTCAAACGGGGAGCCCCGCTGTGACCAGTACAATATATATTGTTACAGTAAATGTGGAAAATGATAAATTTATACATTTCCTGTTAATCTGCCAGTTTTCTAATGTAGTGTTACATGAACGAATCCCCCAGCCTCACATATCTCAGTTTAATACTGAAGCCAATCCAAAGAGGGAATTTGGCCCCAGGGTACGTCGTGCCCACAACAAGACATTGTGACAGGACTGTGAGAGAGCTTTGCATTACTGTGACTAATGTTTTCCACTCACATTAACCGGGAAATGTACACATTTGCCTATAGCTTTACCATTTTCCCACATTTACTGTAACATATATACACATTTAAGCCATTGAGTGCAAGCTATTAGACTCGCAAACTGGAAAGCTATTGCATGTGCACAAGACACCATGATGAGCACACAAATGCACATTGTTTTGGTTATTTCACATATAAAATATAAAAATAATGCATTCTCAGAAATTAATCAAGTGTGTGAGCGATTTAACCAATTGCAGCCCAGGTGCAGGTGTGGATCCCTATTAGATACGCTGAAGAATCTCCACACCCTTGTATATTATCTTCATTACTTTGTATTGACACCATGCTTTCCCATACATTGATTATGTTTGAGCCGCATACCCATCTAAATTAACAGGCGACAAAGTGCCAAAGAGGTACTGGTTTCCTCTTTTTCTAGGAAAGATTGGGCATGGCCAAACAAATAAGAAGCAAAAAAAATTCCTGGTATCTAGAATGAATTGCTAAAAGATTCTATCGCGCACAAGCTTTATTCATTGTGCGCATGCTTTATTACATTATCGAACATGCTGATGAACTGCATATATTGTATATCAGATTGTTACATGCACTAGCATGCAACTCGACAATGTGAATTCTGTGTGCTCCATTTGTGGGTGCAATGACATAGTAAAGTAAAGTATAAGTTAATATGTTGTTTGGGTCCGGTTCTAGGCTGCTTGCACTGTCGGGGTTAGTGAGATGTGTTGGGCAGTATAATTGACACTGGAGTGCTAGTCACTATGGCCCCTATTTATTAGTTGAGTGATGTGGAAATGACACTGGATCGGAATGTAAAAGTACGCGAGACAGAACGCAGGAGAGGGAGATGCCAAGTGTTTCTTTAAGAGATTAGTTTTCTATTTCCATTCTATCCCTCTTTAATGTCCTGTCTGCATTATATCATGCCATTTTTGAATATGTCAGACATAACAATGCCTTTGTAAACATTTTTCCCGTTCACAGACGACAAGAAAACATTGCCTGATAGCTGTGGAGGAATTTTAAGTGTAGCGTACATCCAAAAGTTTCCCATGATATTTTTATGCTTGATCGTCAAGAAAACTCAAGGAACATTGATAAGCAATAAAAAGATATGGAGAGCTGATCACATTAGGTGAAGATGAAATAAAGTGGCGGTGAAATCAGAGAGGTTTGGGTTTTGGTGGGCAATGCAAACCCCAGGACTCTCCCTAGAACCGGCCTAGATTTCAATACCAATACCTTGATGAAGGCCACTGCTGGGCTCCTTACTCAAAAGGATTAAAGGGGATTTGTTTCATTTCAAACTATTTGAGGTTTTAACCGTAACCTAAAAGAAGGGCTTTTGCTGCCTGATGGCACCTTGTTTTACTTATAGAGTTTGAGTATATCTTCAAAATGGTCAAAGATGAAAAAACAATTGCTCTTAAAAAGCTATTTTGTGAGGCATATACTGAATAAGGAAATGATTTCTTACAGTGTGCATGTCCTTTTATAATGCCTTAGACCCCTGGTTTTTAAATAAGAATAAATAGGTGGGGGATTAGTGGATTGTTTTATTTTTCAATAAATTTGTTAAATGATAATTATAATATATATTATATATAATATATACTATAATAATTTGAGACCAATCATATATGTAACTGTTTTATTACAAAAGTATGTGAAGACATTTTAGTTTAGAGATAAATGTGCATCCTTTTTTATTTTTAATCATTGCATGCTGCTCATAGATGTGTGGTGATTGATACACTCATATCATCAAATTTGTAAAATGAATGAATTTATTTGACTTAATTTATTTTTTCAGCAGTGTGGCTGCTGGTATGTCTAACCTACCTGAGCAATATTACACAGTGTACTGACAAACCACTTTGTGGTAACAATTTACTTGAGCCGCTGTTCATGACTGCTAAACTAGAGATCCATAACAGCTGCACACATTAATGAGTCCAAACAAATTTCTATTAAAATTAGAAATATCAGGAGGTTTTTTTTTTCTTTTTGTGTAAGTGTTGGTGTGAGGACTGAATTACTTTTCATAAATGTACCATATATTATAGCCTTTATGAAGCTCTTGAAGGGTAAAGTGTTATCCTTGTTACGGACATACAGTGCATTTCAAATACCAGATCATTAGTTCTCTGTGCTGTCTTTGCCTTTTTTTTTTCATTGTAACATTTCCACTCTTGACTGAATGTATTTCTTGTCTGCCTACTGTGGGATGAGATTTTTTATATGTATGAAAATATAGTAATTGCACAAAGTAAACTGCAACTTAGTAAAAAGATTTTTTAAGGTCACCACAAGCAAGTTTTAGCAACAAGCATTTCAATTACTTTGTTTTCATTTGCATTTCTGCCTTACCTGATTCATTGTAAAATGAAATACAAACATTGTGGAATTCCTTTTATACATTGTTGATTTTGAATGTTCATATTTAGATTGTGATGAAAGCGGAGGTAATGACAGAAGAGGGAATTATGCATTTCATAACTAATGAGATTCTTTTCTGTTCAAAACACATGCATAATAAATATTTCTTTTCTTATGAGTTGTGTGGGAAAGCGTCTACATTTTTGTTCCTACAAATTTGATAGATTATCTGACGAGATATGCACTTAACTTTCTGTTAATAAATACATGCCACCACATTTACTTAGTTCTTCAATGTGCCACAAGCATGGGTGAGGACCTCTTGTTTGTGATAAATATTCAGTCAGGGCAGTCCAAGCCCACTTTCAGGGATATACAACTTGCTTTTGTTGTGGCAGTCAGGCTCCCAAAGCACACAATCACACAAAATGTCAAAACAGGTTCAATCTTGGAATTAGAAACTAGTATCATCAAGGATTTGCAAACATTGATGCTGTACAGCTTCCTTAAAAATCAAAACATAGGCAATGCTGTCCCTGACAGTGTTCTCATTGAAGTCAAGTTCATTGTCAGTTATTTGTGCTTGTAGCTTGATACATTGGGTAGGTCTAACATCACTTCCCCTAAAATCAACACAATGTGGCATTGGCTTTGCGATGAATATACACTAATATTTTATGTGTCTAATGGAATTCTCTGGGTTAGTGAAAAAGGCTAGACAGAAAACAAAAACACATGAAGGCAACACAAACACCTGCTGCTGGTCTCAAGAGCAGTCCTGCAAGGAAGCATGCAGGGAAAATCACCACTGACCCCACCCATCCTGGCCTCCACTTGTTCTAGAAACTTCAGTCATGACCAAATCATGGCACTTGCCTGAAACCCTCCCTATAGGGGAGAACGGGGTAGAATGAGTCACTTTTTACGCTTGTGTGCTACTACGGCAAAATAAATGTGTATTTATTTCAAACAATAATTGTTACGTATACGTAAGGTTTTTAAACATTCATGGAAATTAAAACATAGGTCATAGTCATGGTCAGTATTAAGGTACATATCTCGTCAGTTACCTGTTTTACCGAAGTGAATAAAAAGTTTGTATTCAGGTAGAATATCAAAGTGAAATTGGCAAACATAACTCACATAAAAAGGGTTTGAAGAGGTCTATGTGCACAGAACAGAATGGCAACGCCCTCTAGTGCATTCCCCTGCCCATTTTGGTGCAAGCGAAGTCATGGTGAACCACGAAATGACCAAATGGGCGCAGGCAGGAAAGAATCTGCTTACAACCAATGAAATTGCCACTTAGCTGGTGCAAGGTCACTGCATTTCATTAAACATTGTTCCATTCATTGTCTTTGGAGAAACTCTGAATTTTACGGGTTTACAGTCTTAATTGTCTGATTTCTAACTTTATGTTCATGTTCACAAATACTGATTCGACAGTCCTAGTCTATCTCAATGACACATATGAAATTGAGAATTAAATTGAGTGATATTCCCCTTTAAATTAAATGTTCTGATAAGCAAGGATTATTTTACAGCACATTAGTCAGTTGTCCTCTTTCCTTTCCATCCCTTAGCAGCAGCTACAGTAAATCTTCTGCTTTTCATAAATCCTTTACCAGAAAACCAGACAATGAATTCCAAATCCATCTATCCCATAGAAAAAACATAATTACCACTTATTTTTCAGACTCTGTGAAATGTCCTCTCACCATAGACTTATTTTCACCAGTGCAAAGAGAAAGAGTGGGATGGCTGAGGCTTTGTATGGACAGAATGATGTCATCTCCTTTTCCTATGGTGTAGAAAGAAAGCTTTGTTTTGTGGAGGCCGGGGTGTCCTGGTCATCAAGCTCACGCTGACATTCAAAAACACTTTTAGCACACACATATCATCTCTGTAAGACAGTACACTGTGATCCAGCTTTACTGTATAAGCCAGTCCACTCAGATATGACTGGTAGAGCACTCAGAGACAGATCAAGCATAATAATGGCTCTAGAAATGTGTGCAGTATTTCTGCAAAGCAGTCTACGGGATGTTACAACGTTGATGTGTTGATGTGTTGATGTGTTGATGTGTTGATGTGTTGATGTGTTGTGTTGTAAAAGGAGGGCAGTAGCTTTTGGAAAGTTATTATTGCCTTGATGCAGACTTTTGGCACAGTTTACAATGTCTTTTTGAATGAGATTAAAGGTACAATCCAGATTTTTTTTGGCTAAATTCACAGATGTTCTCAAAGGGTTTAACTAATTGGAGTGGAAAATAAGTGGAAAATAAGCTTTTGATACATTTCTTAACCATCATGCTGTCACTAAAAACATAAACAACCCTTTTCTATTCTCATAAACTTCTCAAACTGTGAAAACTCAGGTTTAGCTATACAGTTACGGCCCAACTGCATTGGAAACCATAATTGTTGCACAACATTTGTGGCTCCTAATTTGACGTTTCTATGACGCACTGCAGGTATGAAATTTGAAACATCAGCACCACTGGCACCACTGGCACCACCACAATGGGTAACATAATTATCCATTATGGGGTGACAGTGTTTGAACAGAGGGGGCCATACTGCAATTACAGATTTTGCCTTTAAATGGCACCTCAGGTGAAGTTGAGTATTTCACAATGACAAAATATCAAGCTGTGTAGAAACTTCAATTTATGGATCTTCGGTTCGACAATCTAAACTTTTCCATGTGATTTTATTAGAAAATTAGTGGCTACAAATATATATCATCAAAACAGCCGCTTCCCATTGAATTTTCTACCATCCACATCTGAGGCAATGCACGGCACTGCAGTGACGTTACAGGATTACATTCAAGAAGTTCTATTTAAACACAGAAAGCAACAGAAATTAAACTTGAAATACTGTAGGAAAACATTAATTACTTTACAAAATATCATTCTTAAACATCAGTGAAGTTCTGTTTTAAAATGAATGGACCTGGTGTTCAATTTTAATTCAATGAATAATGCTATGTTTGTTAAAGTTTAAAAGAGAAAAAGATTAAGCTCCATAGAAGTTAGTAACGAGAACCATGTGTCATCCATCTCCCCACCCCACCCCCCATCACCCCCCCATTTCCCATCTGTGCCCTTCAGACCCTCACTTCAGTCACCTCCCACTTCCCTCTTCCTCCAGAACCAGTCTGTTTTTGTTTTCGAGACCAGGCGCTCTGTACAGGAAATTGTGTACTTTGGGAGCATTCAGGAAGGCAGAGAGCAGCTTTCCCGTTAGCAGTGAGTTTGGCAAAAAAAAAAGTATAAAAGAGGTAAGTAATTTCTAAACCAGTAGAGAAACAGAAGTCAGCTGTTCTCCTCCCCTCAATTTACTTCCCTCCCCTTTACACAGTCTTAACATTTCAAAACTCCTCGCCACTGCCACGACTCCATGGCTCTCTAACCAGAGTATCAAAAAGGAAAAGGAAAATTAGTCATAAAAGATGATGCTCCTGAGATAATGTGCTTCAGCTGATGCATGCATGTTTCCTCAACTACAGAGAAGCCAGTGAAAAGGGAGCCTGTGTGGAATGGAGGAAAAGAGGAGGAGATAAAAAGGCACAGAGAGACTGGCTGGGGGTAAAAAAACAACAGGAAACCAACCAATTCTAATGCTTTTTTCTGCAAATCCTTCTGAGATAAAGCAGTGGACTGCCATCGCCACTCTGCTTCCCGGCTCATAAAAAGTTAGACCTTTTTTGATCATCACTTGATATATTGACATTCTAAAGGACTAAAAGTAAAAACGTGACGTCATATCTGGTCTCTACACAAGAATTTCTCAGCCTCCAACAGTGTGGTTAGTCAAGATGTGAGCGGATGCAGTTTTTTGGGAGCTGATTGCTGGGATTTCTATGTGGCGGCTTTTTGACCTACAAACTAACCCTTTCTAAGGGTCATATGGATCAATCGTTGTGCTTTCAAGGATTTGTTTGTTTTAATCGTCTGGACTACTAACTGGATCCACATGAAGAATAAAGCGACTAAGCAGAAGACCAAAAAGAAAGGAAGTGAAAATGAGTTTGGCTGTGACCTGATAGAACATCTCCAGAATTCAGGACAAGATGGTAAAACGTTTTATGCTGCTTTCTTTCTTCATGTAACGCTCCTTTTAAAGCTTTAACAGCACACTTACTATCGTCATGCTACACATTATCTCCTACATCAGGGGCTTGACTCACATACATACAGTATAAAATGTATGATAAATACTGAGCGTTATTTCTCATTTCCCAGATTATCATAGATACACATTATTTAACTTTGTACATATGGTGAAATTGGGACAGAAAAGGGCAACCATTTTTTTACATAGCAAATACAGTGCTTTACTCTACTAGTACATCTGCTCTCTCTCTCTCTCTATGAATTGATGGTGTACATGTGTTTTACATTTAGCAAAGCAATTCATTCACCCATTGACTGTATAAAATGGGGATTTGTGACTTTGGGCGTGGCTCATATATTTTTTGCAATTTCCTCCAGTCAAGGAGGACTAGTTTTGTGTCCGACAAAAGGTTGGGCGGTGCTGCATACAGATGAGAAAAAATAATGAGACACTTTAATGAGCAAAAAAAAATCTCAATCATTGGGTCTATGGTCAAATTTGTTGAACCATATAAACCAGAGGTTCTTTATTAAAATGTATTCTCAATCATTTTATTATGCCATTTCTTTCCTACAATAGTAGCTCACCAGTGATTGTTTTGGCAGCAACTTGAGAGAGAGTGAACGGAAATCTACCACGTGCAGAGTCAACTTGGGCATCCAAGTATACCTGTGTTGAGGTTGGTGTGGTGGCAAGTGAAGGCATGGTACATGACCTTTTCCCACCAGTATAAATATTGGGGAACAAATTGAGAAAGGATTTGGCGATAAGCCTTGTTGGGATTTTTCTCTTCTTTGAAATCACAAACGTCAGTAGTAGTTTACTGAATTGCCACTGAATTGCCAACTTACTGCATCCACTGCATTACCTAGCTAGCTAGCTTTTTCTTCGCTAATCCCTAAAATCACATCCCACAATGTGACAGAAAACTTACACAAAGTGACTTTTGGCTCACTCTTCATGTAATTATATCATGTCCCAACTGTGAGAACAGAATTTGGGAAACACGCTTTCAGCTATGCTGCTCCACTTTCTTGGAACATTTTACAAAAAGATTTGAAGCTAGATTCCCTTATTAGAATCAACCTTTTTAAAGAACAAATTGGACACCTGCTTGCCATGGAGTGCTCATGTTTTTAATTCTGTCTTTTTCTATTTAAATTTTGAAGACACTTGCTCTATTTTTTTACTGTGTACTCTTACTGTCTTGTTTTTATTTGCGTTTGTTTTTAATGTTCTATATGTGAAATTATTTGTATGCTGCCTTCTTGGCCAGGGCCCACTTGAAAAAGAGATGGAAATCTCAATGTGATTACCCTGGTTAAATAAAGGATAAATAAAAAATAAAATAAAAAAATTAGGAAGCCCAATTTGTTGAAAATGACAAACCTGCAGAAACAGTATTCTGCTTTCTCAGTGGCTGTATTTTACACATTCTATAATTATGTTATATGTCTTTCCCATAATTTGTTGGGTAACAATCAGGGTGAAATACAGCTCTAGTACCCTTTCCCCATTCATTTCACTTACTCTGACTTGGAATTTGTTCCTGACCAAGATGGCTACTTTTTATCTTTTCACACATTGTATAAGGCAGATTATTATTAAATGAGCAACATGTAGCATTCTGGTTGTGCTGGGACAGAACCAATCATGATCACAAACTTCAAAGATTGTTTAGAACATTTGTATCATTGTGCTATAGTAAAACTATGATAAGCATGGAATATGGATATTCATTTTCAGAGGATGACACAGAAGCTAGCAACTATCAAAGACACCACATACCCAAACAAGTAACTGGAACCTTACAAACCAGAGTTTTAAAAGTCCTTTAAGCAACATAAAAAATTATGTTATTGTGAAGTTTTCCTTCAACTGTAATACGGGTACATTTATAAAACTCAGTTAAGGGTACGGTGACTAAATGGGAAAGACTGAAAACTGTTAAGGTTTTTTTTGCGTAACCCACCACTGGGCACCATGACAGTGACATCACTGCTGATGTCACCATGCTGACTCCCAGCTTGGCTCCCTCACAGTTAGTGGGAGAAAGTCCTTACAGTCGCTGTTTTAATAAATAATGCACTTTATTTATTTTATCAGTACCAATTAAAATGCTTGTCACATGTTGTGCCGTGTCATGTCATGGTGGAAGGGGTTTCATTGTTTGTTCACTGATACAGAGAGGCCTGAGTAGCAACAACTTATAAATGTACCTGCATGGTAATCAGGAACAACTTGTTCTCCAGACGATGAAGTACTTTTTAGATAGTTCACGCACCCTCAAGTTAAATACCGAAATGCATGCATCAGTACTTTTTTATGCCTTCACCAGAGACGGTTTGTGAATAAGATGTAGCAGGTTGTATATATCATGAAACAACAGATCGGGGAGTTTATCTGCAGACCTTAGTGGTGTCAGCGTTGTTAGTATCAGAGAGTAAAGCTCACATCCTCCATTTTTTAAATATCAGGTGAGATCTTTGTTCTTTCATGGTCTCTTGTTGTACCGTCTGTGGTTATAATGTCAACACTGATGTCACTGAAAGTCATGGATAGTTTCAGTGGTGTTGGCCCAGAATGAAGAATGTTCAAATGGAACACTGAACACTCTGTGACTCCAGCAGCAACTAATATGGCTCAACTATTCACTCTCTATGTCAAGAACGAGTAATATTTTGACTTTGTTTTTGTTAAAATGTTAAAATAGTTAAAAACCTGTGTCAGTGCATCTTTAAGAATCAGAAGAAATTCATCAAGCTATATTTTGTTATGACTCTACAGAAAGTTGCAAACCTTCCTTCAGTGCAAAAACCTGAAAGCTAAATAGTGGCTTCAGTGTTGTTGGTCATCCAGCATCTGACCACAGGCATGTCACTGAACGTCCAATTACGCATCGTGCATAAGAACGAGGAATGTAAGCCACTCCAGATCCTTGGTGTCTGTAATAATTACAACCAAATGAACCATTACCAAAAATATTCCTTAATTTCTTTGTAAAATCAATTCTGCATCCTACGTTTTGTTTGTAGGCGAATCAGTTTGTATCTACCATCGTGAGACATGGGAATACCCTACTAGTATAGTTAGAAAAGAGAAAAGTCTAAAAAAGACAAATGAACCACCATATTCATAAACCATAGTAACACATTCAAAGAGGAATTCAGGTTTTTCTCCTACTTGCAGTCTAAAGTGTATCACTTTTACAGTCACGCCTTGTCTTCGTGGTTAGTTAGCTTTGCTAGAGGCTGCAAGTTGTGGTCAAACTTATGAGGTCGTGAACATGTGATTTAACAGATTTTGCAAAGCCACAGTTAATTTTCCTTTGACTTTAAAAAAGAACCCCACAAAAACAGCATGTGGTCCAGAAGATAATGCACTATAGTACAGAAAGCTGTGGTGTAGGTCAGTGGTAACATTTCAAAAGCCATTTTCTATTAGAGGAAATGTTGCAAGTATTACTAGCTACAAGGACTGGGTGTGTCAACCTTCCTCTGAAACAAACAAACCATTTTTAACTTCCTGTCAAAGTCCACCTTCTCTACAATCAGCTGCCCTAAGGAATACAGAGCAGAGCCATAGTAAAACATACTCTACAATAACTTATACATTAAACAGTATGTGCAATGTTACCATTTATTTTTGTTTTGCAATAGTTTCCTTCTCTTTAATCTGCTCTTGGGATTTTTTGCAGTTGTGTTGTATACAATCTGAAACAGATACCCACATGGACAATTTTAATTACACAATTTTTTACTTCCTGAAGAAGTTTGTGCTAGTTTGTGCTAGTTTGTGCTAGTCTCTAACATGTAGTAGTAACAGAGATGTGCAGTATTTGGATACAGTACATGTGTGAGTGTTGCAGAAATGTCTAACACATTTATTAATTTCAGTTCCTCAGGTTCTGAAGAAATGTGCAGAGTTTATTGAGAAGCATGGCATTGTGGATGGGATATACAGATTGTCGGGGGTCACCTCAAACATCCAGCGTCTCAGGTATTTATTTGAATGAGCACTCCAAGCTCTTAGTTGATTAATGCTTTGCAAGTAGTTTGATTTCTCAAAGTTGGCAAGTTAAAGTAAGAGCAGGCCTTAATCTGGAATATGTAAAATAGGTGATTGCTGGGGGTTTCATTATTTCTTTTCCAGTTTAGTAAGATTTAGATAATCAAGCCTATAGTAAAAAAGTCAAAAGTCACCACCAAACCTTGAAATTATTTGTGTTGTTTCTGTGGAACAGGAATGAAACATCAAAAACCACTAAAGAAAATAATAGACATTAGATATTCAATTTAATAAATAATGATTTGGTATCAAAACAAATCTTGGACTAACTGGCATTTACACTCCCCTTTTTGCCACATTGCCACTGACCAACACTAATCTGAATTTACGTCTTTGGAGGTTAAATATAAATCTTCATTTATTCTTGAAGCAGCTCAGACAGGATAAATTACTGCGATAAATTAAGGATTTGTATTTCAGACCTATAAATTAAGTTTGTGTTAGTCCATATTAGGCTTTATGCCAATTCATCAGGCCTGCTATGTTTGATTTACATGATATTTTTTTCTCAGATCAGCAATAAGTTTGGTGTCTTTGGTTTATGGTCAGCAGGATGGATTTCAATCTAACAAACCATGTACAGTAGTGAGGAGGACATTTAAACAACCAAACCATTCAGCTAACCGTGTGTGTGTGTGTGTGTGTGTGTGTGTGTGTGTGTGTGTGTGTGTGTACCTATGTACAGGCAGGAATTTTCCTCTGAGGCGTGCCCTGACCTTACAAAGGAAGTGTACCTCCAGGACATCCACTGTGTGGGTTCCTTATGTAAGCTGTACTTCAGGGAGCTCCCCAATCCCTTGCTCACATACGAGCTCTATAGCAAATTCACTGTGAGTACATTTACGTTATATTTACAATCTTGCTAAGGAGAATTTATTTTCCTTTGTGACCTATAATAATAATAAAGTTTAAATTCATTCAAATTGCATATATACATAGAAGCACTATGTATACCACAATGTGACAGTGTTTATGTGTTGTGGTACGATCATAAAAAGACTATAATATAGATACATCACAGTAGTGCAGCAGTCCATGCAAACAAATCAACGAGGGGTCCAGAAGCACGTTGATGACTTAATTGAAAGTTATTTCATCACTAAAATGTTAATATTTACAGTTAAAGTTAACATTTACCTTATTAATTAGATACTGCTCAATAAAGAACAGAGCTGATTTGTAGAAAATAATTTTTACCATACTATGACAAAATTTCATAGAAACCAGGAAGAGAGGTGTGAAGTGCTTCACCAGCTGCTCATCTTGACGTTGGTTCTTGAAAACCATGCTACTGTGGCTACTGTGTCCCAGAAAAAAAACATTCCTACAAGTCACCTACAATGTTCATTCAATGTTCAATGTTCACTGACTAAGCAAGTAGCCTTATAAAAAAAATAAACAATAATAATAAGTAGTAGTGGTAATATTACTAGTAATATTAATATGAATAGTAATAATACTAAGTACTAGTATTAATATTTAAGTACTAGTACTTAAATAATACTAAGTACTAGTATTATTAGTAATAACAATATTCATATATTATCATTTTAATGATTTAACAATTTAGTTTAATTTAATAATTTTATAGAGCATAAGTGGAAAGAGAAAAAATACAGTAGATAAAAATGAAATTACATAAAATCAGTCAATAATAAATAAAAACAAAGTCTAAGACTTTGCCTAGGCTTAGGCTATTCACAGCTGCATAGTTTAAAAGATGGATTTGAAAATGGGTTTTAAGAAGTGACTTAAAAGACCAAACTGATTTAGCTAGCCTAAGCTCTTCAGGCAAGTTGTTTCACAGTATAGCGGCCCAAATGGAGAACGCTCCACCTCCTTTGGCCTTGAGTCAAGACTGTGGAACAGACAGGAGGGATCTGCCCAAGGCCCTCAGGGTGTGCTCTGGCTTGTAGGGAGTTAAAAGGTCCATAATGTAGCTAGGGGCCAAGTCATGCTTGCTTTAAAAGTAAAATAAAATGTTAAGATCATTTGTAAAACTGACAGGCAACCAATGGCTGGAGGCCAAAATTGGGGTGATATGATCTCTACTTTTGGCACCAGACAGAACCCTTGCAGCAGCAGCATTATAGATGACCTGCAAGCATGCTGTTGGACATCCTCCAAAGAGAATCAGCCAATGAATCCAGTTCCTTTGTTCAGCCAATCCTCAATGGAAGCGGCACTCAAATTTCAGATGGTGTGTGATCTCACGCCACCACTCCCAGATGCAGCCAGCGTGCCCGGTCATTTGGGCTACAATTACATCATTTTGACCACACAATGTCATCTTAAAGTCTCTGCAGTTTTCCTGAAACATCATCATTTGAAAAATCATAATTTTTGCACGATTTCAAGCGAGTTACAGAGACCACAGACTTGAGGAAAGGAAAGCCCATAAGAGCCATTGAGTCAACACAATTCAGATCTCTCGAGTGGTAATCCAACTGAAAAGTAGATTATTCTAACATGCACATCTATTTTACATGCAGGAAGTGGTCTCAGTCCAGGGGGAAGATGAGAAACTCTTACATATTCAGAGTATCATCAAAGAACTGCCGATCCCCCACTTCAGGTGAACATCAGCCCTTTCCATTCTCAGCAATTAAGACAACTGTCAATTGGTGGACAATCCCCTTAGTTATGTTTTATTAATAATGTGGTAATCAACGTAATAAGAAGTGTTTGTCATCTGTCCTCAGGACTCTGGAGTACCTTACCAAGCACTTGGCCCACCTTGCCACCTTAAGCACCCAGACAAACATGCATACACGTAACCTGGCCCTGGTTTGGGCTCCAAATCTGTTGAGGTGAGTATGGTTTTACAAATCATTATAACTCCCATTTTTGAACATCATTCCCAAAGCCAAAATGCAGAAAACCAAGACTCTTAAGCTGCCAGGTCATTAAGAGACACTTTGCAGAGCTTGCTTGGCAATGTATGGGAGGCTGGTATTGTAAATAGTTCTGAGCAAGAAATTGTATTCATGTTCACCCTGGCCTCTGAAACAGCATCAGTCACAAAGTCTCCTATTCATTGTCAATGCAGTTTAGGGTCCTGGCTGTTTTGTTTCAATAGCTCCGTTTGAATTTTGCTTGAAGGTATTCATATTCAAAGCAGCTGTGGCCTTCAGTAGTTGTTTCATGAACTTTTGCAAAAATTTGCAACCACTTGTACATTTTTTCAGGTTCTTCTTCTCTTGTTTTTTTGCAGATCTAAAGAACTTGAAGTTTCATCCTGTAATGGAGATATGGCTTTCCAGGAGGTGCGGATTCAACAGTCAGTGGTTGAGTTTATTCTAAACCACACAGAGCATATCTTCAACCATGATTCTGTGCAAATCAAACCCAAAGAAGGTAAACATGTAAATATATGTGAATACTAGAAATATCATTACTTCTCTGTGCAGTATGCATTATCAACTGGTTAAAAATGACTTTTCCAGGACTGAATCTGGTGTGTGGGGAGAAGTATGCCACACTCCCCATTGCTGGCCAGTGTGGGCCTATGAAACTGATGAGCCTGGAAGAGGCCCAAGCACGCTCCTTGAGCCGAAACCACCCCATGCATAAAGAACGTCAGCGAGAGAACAGTCTACCTGATACTAGCACTGCCACGCTGTACCACACTGTCATAGACATATCAGATAGCAAGTAAGATGGATTTGGATTCAGTCTGCTGAGTTAGTTCTGCTGCATTATTAGTTTTATTTATGGGTAACATACTCATCCAATGTCTGGTGGACTCTTGACTACTGTATTCCAGGGTAAAGTGACAGTGAGCTCAAGCATTTGCATGTAGAGAAATTATTCTTTACAAAGGGGACAATACATTTGTGCAAGACAAAGATTCACATTTGTGCAAGACAAAGATTAATTTTATGTGAATCTTTGTGCCCAAAAGGGTATGACACTAAAGAGCTTAAACTCTCTTTATCCATTAGGAGAAAGTTTTCTGGGAAATCAAAGAAGTGGAAGTCCATCTTCAATCTGGGCAAGTCTGCTACAGATTCTAAAGGAAAACTGAGCCGCAACGGTAGTGTGTTTATAAGAGGACAGAATATAACAGGTAAAGTTACACTGCTGTACCACACAAGTTTCAAATTAAACTAAATTTTAGAATTTCTACATGTTATTCCTGTGGTCTAAGACAGTATAATCAATACTTGTGACTTGTGAACATTAACAACTCAACTCAAAGTTAGAAAACAAAGAGAATCAAACTTGTAATGGTATCAGGTATAAATCAAGGACATCCTCATTAGAGGTCAAACAGTGGAAGATGGGAAAGGTGACTGGGAGAACATTTAAGTTGCTTTTCTCAGGAGACGGGAACATTTTCTGGTTCAGAACTGAACATTTTTAGAATAAAGCAATAAAGCAATAAAGCAATAAAATATTGATTGAACTATCCAAACCATATGAATATAATGTAGGAATTCTTAAATTGAGCCTTAAATGTTATATCATTTTAAAATTAAATTTAAAAAATTGAACAGTAAAATATTGAGTGATGGTGGTAATTATATTCTTATTTTGAGTGTGATGATTTAGAGACTTATATTTGCTTAGTTCTGTGAAAATGTAATCATTTATCATTTTAAAAAGAAAAATTATTATTTATTTTCCACAGAAAAGGCAGCTCTTCGGCCATCCAGGAGCATGGAATCCTTGTGTTCCCTACCAACAGGTGAGGCTACAAGTTAGAGATTTTAAATTGCCTGAAAGTTTCATGTTATATTGTCATTCTTACAAACTATCATAATTTTAATTTTGTCTCTGCTCAGTTAGTAAATGCTATTGTAGCATTTGCTTTCATATGAGAATGGAATGTTTTTCCATCTCATAATTCACCACTTATGTTATTTTTACCACACAGATGACGACAGAACAGGAAACATCAGTCCAGCAAGTGGATCCAGTAGCATTTTTGTTCCAGACATAAAATCCAGAACACTGGGCTCTGACTCACTCTATGACCTGAGTGAACAGGACCAAAGCTGGGAGCGTAAAGGAAAGAAAGTTGGTGGGGCAATAGGTGGTCAGAGCCCTAGCATGAATGAAAAGGGGTCCACAGGTGCCTCAGCGCCACCTCAAAAAACACTTCCAGAACAGCTGAAAGTGTTCAAAGGTGATGACCTCAGTGGCTATCGGCCCACTTCTCCTAAAAACAGGAGAATGTTGTACTCAGGCCCCTCCCACAGCAGCTCATCTAGGCCCTCCTTCCCAGGAAGCTTCTTCCCCCTGGAGTCCTCCCCTAGGCATCAACGCAAAGCCGTCAACATATCTGAGCCCTTTGCTGTGTCTGTACCCCTGCGTGTATCAGCAGTTATCAGCTCCAATAGCACTCCCTGCAGGGGGCATGTAAAGGAAAAGCCAGTTGCAGCCACTCTGAAACCCTGCAAAGAGACCACACTTTCAGAGCAGAGCAACAACAGCGGTAAGAGCAATGCTTTCCCCCAACTGGAAATGCAGAACCAGGAAAGAGCAGAGGAGAAGAACACTGAGGAGACTAGCTCCAAAGTCAGGCCAGAGGGTAAGCCATGTTCTTTGAATATATTTGAAAATGCATATGTCACATTGCATATTCAAATCAAACATGCCTCCATGTTATGTTCAATATACTGTACTGTGTGTAAAATTATTAATTCTAAGTTTTCCCATTAGATTCAAGTGGAGAAGCGGTGCAGGAGGGTCAAGGGGGTTTGGATATTGCTGAACTGGAACAGTCTTCCATTGCAAATACAAGAGAAGACAAAGATACATCATCTCCTGGGAAACAACTCCATAACCAGGCCATGCAACTGGTAAATCAATTACTGGTAGCACTTATTATGGATGTGGAATTATTGACATGTTATTAGGCCTCCAGTTGTCCTATTTAAATCATAGTAAATTACTTGTTACTACCAGTAGGCTTATCACTATTTCTTGCAAATGACAAGTCCAACCTATAGCCTACTGGGAAATAATGCTTATACATTAGCATTATGAAAGTAAAAGAAAATTACAGAGAAACAAAAAATAGCAGCATTATATTGTTCATTTGTCATTTTATTTGTCTGTTTATGTATTATTTATTCATTTTTCAGGAAAAGGGAGCTTCCCCTATTGAGAAAGAGCTGTGGTCTGACCTCCACCAAGAGCTAAAAATTACTGAACCTGAGATTGATCTACTGGATGAGACTTTTAAGCCTGTTTTCTGTTCTAAAAGCACTTGTGAGGACAATAAGCTAAAGATACAAGTTCATTCAAAAAGAAGCAGCAGCTCTCCAACTCTCTCTTTGTTATGTAGGGAGCAGGCTATGAGTGATCATTTTATCGCTACTGGATCAAACTCTGCAAAGAAACAACCCTCAGAGTCAGACATACTATTTTCTGTTCACAAAAACTTTGATTTCATTGTCGGGGAAAACCCAGAAAATCCCCACCCTGTTGATGTGATGGATAAAAAAGAGAATAAACTGCATCAAATCTTTCCAAAAACGAAGCCCCTAAACACAGATAAACCTGTTGATACCAAACACTGGCAAGTTATTTCTATGGACAACAGTTTAGATTGTGCTCAACAAAGTCAAGTTATAAAACCTTTGCAGACAGGAGATGCTCCAACAGACACAGGCTTGTTAACTGCAGGTAAAAGCCAAAAGAAATCAGAGAAACATGAAGTTCCTGAAGGGGACAAAAAAGTCTCCTGTGATGGTGGAAAGAAATATGGGAGTCCTGATGTGGAAGGCATTCAGAGGCTATCAATATGTTTGGAGCATAGACCCAACACCTTGGAGCTGCCAAACCCTGAAGATGAAGATGGATGTGGAGTAAACCCAGAAGAGTTGGACTTGGTGGAGCCCTGGGAGGATTTTAGCTCCACCAAACAGTGGGTTACCAGTCCTCTCCACTCACCTGAAGTAAAAGACCTGTTTGACAAACTGTCACTGTCACCCAGCTCTCTAGGGGAAACTTTGAGCTCAGCGGAGGTAAACACTTCATGTCCTTCATTTAACAGAAACAAACAGTCCAACAAGTCATCTCTCACCAGCAGTACTGAACGGTTCTCAGGAAACATTTCTCAGACTTCCAGTGGCAAACCAGACACTAAAGGGACCTATTTGCAGCCATTACCTACCAGAACCAGCGTGGCCAGCAATAATGCAACGCAACCTCATACAGGAAAATGCAGCACAACAAAACAGAAGAATACACTGTCCTCTCAGAGGTTTTATAGACAGATGTCTCAAGAGACATGTCCTTCAGAGAAGAGAGAGGAAAACTGCTTTTCTAAACATAGGCCATATTCACTTAACTTGGATTTAGGGCATCGATGCATCAGAGACATTTCTAATCAACAAAACCATAATTCCTCTGAGTTTTCCTCCTGTCAGAGGGGATTACTGACCCTATCTGGGACTGTAAACAATGGACTGCCCTTGGAGTTGGAATTGTTCCTGAATGATCGCCAGGCCCCGCTACGCCGAAACTCAGCCCCGGTCAGTGTATCATCGGTCCGAACAGCTTTCATGATAAAGACATGCCAGGCCAAAGCTGTGCCGGTCATACCTCCGAAGGTGCAGTACAGTCAAATACCTCACTCCAAACATGAGAAAGATTGTGATGTAGTAAAGGGACAGGAAAAGGAATACCCTAAAATGACTATGGAGAAAACCAACACTGTACCTCCTCAGACAATCACAGATCTGAAGGAGGAGCTGGAGAATAAGGAACCTGCCCCCAAATACCAAAGACAGCCAAATGCAGAGAAATCTGCTGAGCCTGTGAAGACCACATCCACTCCAGAGCTCCCAGTAATAACGAGGAAACATGCTCCCAACGTTGACATATTTGTTGATTGCCCAAGACCTAATAGAGCTAACGTCTTACAAAGACCATCTTTTAGGAATAGGCAGAGACCACAGAGCCTTATTCTGCTTAGCCCCCCCTTTCCCATCATGGACTACCCACCATCAGGGGATGATGGCAAGCTACTCCTCTCTCCCATGAGGAGCCTAACTGACACATCAGCAATTAACACCTTTTCAAAAGAGATGGCAGAGAATTTCAGGACCCCAGAAGGGATAGCTCTTCAAAACAAAATGACTATTCCAAAAAGTGGACAGAGGCTGGAAACGTCAACCAGCTGCTTCTACCAACCACAGAGAAGATCAATGATATTTGACAGCAGGAGCCACAGGCAGATTGAGTGACTGGACCAAAAATCACATATTATGAGATCTGGCATGTGTAAATACATATATATATACTGAAACTTGGTTGCAATCTATTGCAAAAAATAGATGACAAGATTTGATCAGATTTCTTTCAAATCTAGGAAGTATTTGTTAAAACTGTTCTGTTTTATAAAATCATTATAGTATTAGAGAAAGACGCAAAGTATTTGAGAAACCTTTGAGAAAGCCGTGAAATATTTGAGAGCCCTTAAAGCTGGACTGAAGCTGGACTGAGCTCAAAGTGGGAAAGACTTTTCAAAAGTGAATTAACAATGATGAACATTCAGCAACATTTTCATACTCAAGTCATCTGAGATATTGCCACTGATGGAAACCAAAGTATTCCCTGTCTCCTATGTGGTACTACAGGTGTGGAATGTTTATCTGCCTAGGGGTGTGTTCGTAAATTCGTCCGTTGTTCGTCTCTCTGAGCATAATTTCATAGTGCATCACCTGCTCAGAACTTTCAGAGTGCACACTTAGCCAAAGACTAGGTGCAGCAGAGCCGTTGAATGTTAAAAATGGTAGAAACTAGTATCAATAAACCTACTAGCAAGCTAGGCACTGTCAAAAATTGCAGGACTTTATATTTACATTCTCAGAGGAGAGATTACTTGATTAAATGTGTAACTGACAACTATTTCTGTTTTCATCTTCCCTTTCTCATATAAGTTCATATATTTTGATACACATTCTTATATGGTGCATTCTGTTCCAATGGAACCAGAATGTAATGTTTTACAGATTTCAGTTACGAGCACACCCTATGTTACTGATTATGATTATGACATCATGTTACATCATTTGAAATTAGCCAATCACCTGTCAACAGCCAAAGTGCATAGCAAATCAAATTACTCTCATGACCTCTTGACAAACTCTTCCTATCATATTGTGGGCTGTGAGTACAGGAAGTACAAATATTAATAAAAAATGATAAAAAATAAAAATGTTAGCAACACATATCAGTTTTCTAGACAAGAATAATGGTAATCAAAGTCCCATATGCATATCACAGGAAACATGTTGCTGAAGTTGTGTTTATTTATTCTTTTAATAACTTACATATTATATGAAGTGAACTTGACTCTTACCATACAATATACTGTATGTATTGGCTCTGTGATAAGCTGATCTTGATGTAATGTTTTCCACTAATATTTAAAAGGAATTCCCCTATTTGTTTTAACTGTATTAGATATTGAACTAATAGCATTTACCCACCAAAAGACTCTAATTAATGTGTATTATTATTTTCTGTTATTCCTGTTATTATTTTCTGTTATTCATGTATGTGTTTGTTTGGTTTGCTTTGTTTTTGATTATGACAAGATCTTAAGGAGAGGGTTAGAGAGAAAAAAAACTTCATCAAAAAACAAGTCCTGAAGCTGCTCCATTGCCATTAAATGGGAGACTGGCTTTGTGAGCATTGACAGTATCCAAGTTGATTTGGCCTTGGTGGTGTTTTGGGTGTATTTTCTTTTCTGGGTTTACAAAGTCAGTCTGTGAGGCAGGCATCTCCAGGTTTTGTCTCTTTACTTTGCATTTACCAACAAACAGGATCTGAACTATCCTTTGTTCTATTTTTGGTTGAGCATCCAAGCTTGGATGTTTGATATAGATTATAGTCTTTGTTCTTTGGTTTGTAGCTGTTGGATAGTTGTTCATATTGAAAACTATTGACTGAACTGTCTGAAATCAGGAAGAACACCTGAATTCTGAAACTTAGGATGGATTTTTATTTTTTGCTTCCATTGGTGCATTTATGATATAGTTAATGAAGTAATGTACATAAGACTATAAGACTGTTGATGGGTTTTCTTACTTACAACCAAAAAGCTACAATAAAATAATGATATATATATATATATATATAAATATATAAGAAACACATCACTCAACAGTTACTGGTAATACTGTAATAATGTTCTCATGTGATATGCATTGAAGTCAAACAATGAAATTCTGAAGAACTAAACAGGGATATTTGCTCTTTGAGGCCTTGTGAAGAAAGTTTAATGGACATGAATCCAAGCCAAAGTTTAATCAATTATGGTCCTGAATCCCCTCAAAGCTTTGTGAGAGACGGACCAACAGGTTACAGAGTTTTGTTCGAAATTTTGCATTGCGTTTCCTCATTTCCTTTTTACTATTCTTTATCTAAATTAGAACTTATCTAATGAGAAATTATGTCATTTCAACATAACATAAAAAAGAGACAAGTCAAGGACTTACTTGTACAAGTACAAGGATGTACTTGTACCGCAGTATTACCATTTTAAATCATGGTGTGTTATGAAGGATGGTGTTTTATTCCATGGATATGTTTTTCTGACACCGATAATAAAAAAATGTTAAGCTTTATTGGCATATGGCTGTATATTTTTCACTATGTATTTTTTGTAGAGTAAAACAAGTCAAGATCATCTCAGAGTTGTCAGGACCCCAGAACATCACTATTCACACACACATACATGCATGCACACACACACACACACACACCTATGTTCACATCCTATTCCTGTAAGGAAGTGCTGTGTTCTTGTGTTATTTCCCCTTCCTGTGTTCAGGAGCACCACTAGTAGCAGGGTTGTCAAATTAGGTCAGCTGACTGGAGTGTGATTTTCATGTTACCACAAATGTTTATTTAGTCTAGAAATTCATAAACAACTGATTATTGGTTGTTATATGGTCAGTCAGACAGTATTTTCACATAGAAATGTGTCTTAAATTGTGGACATTTCACCCTCCTCCCCTTTCCCCCTTTAAGCAGAAAAATTGTATTAACCATATACCTCTGTGTACACCTTCCCAACAGTGCAGGCATTGTTATGCATAATATGGCGGGGACAGCAAAAAACAGTAGTACCCCCTACCTGATAGATGTCCTGGCCCCCATGTTCACACTTGTGTTGTCAACTGACAATACCACACTCCCCCATAGAACTTGGTGTGCCTGGAGGACCTCATCAGTTTTCCGAAATATTGCTTCAGCTCAATATGCAAGAACCTCTGAACCACTCACTTGGAGTCTAACTGTCAGGAGATTCATTTTCTCTCTAGGCTAGCTGGTTCATTTTCCACATTAGTGGTGTGTGCCTGTCACAAGTGTATCTCAGCTTTGCTAACACTGTGCTAGTAACCTTAATTAGCACTGTCTGACAGTTGAAGCAAATCTCGGGGAATCATTTTGGAGGAGGTACTTATCTCTTACCACTTGGGAACTTCATCTGAACTTTCAGAAAGTGCTCAGAAAACAACGCGCTGACAGGAGCAAGATAACGGCGGTGCTGGGTGAAGGGGGAAAACACACACACACACACACACACACACACACACACACACGCATACACACGGTTGGTTGCAAAACTCATTCATTGCCACCAGATGACGCTCCTGCTCCACATTGTGCGACTCACTCTTGATTTGAGCAAGTCAATAAATTGAAGGGCTAACAAGCCTACCGAAAACAATCTGGCAGCGTTGTTTTGTGTGTGTCAGATACACGAGGTGCTCGGAATACTCTTATTGTAGCGCAGGCTGTGTGGTCAAGAGGCGATAGCTGTCCTCACTGAGCGAAAAACAACCCTGTGTAACTTATAGGTTTGCGCGCGCGTGCGTGCGTGTGTGTGCTTCCTTTCACCAAAGAACTTGCCCTTGCCTCTCTGCCTGCCCCTCCCTTATAAATCAGCTTCTTCTTAACTTTTGTCACTTCGCTGCGTCCAGGTTGGCAAACACGTGATAGAGTTAAATTACAATCACACTATATACCAAATAAACTACTTTCTAATGTAACAAAAATGCACACATCGTTACGTTATGTTCAAATTACTTGCTGATGTCCTAAGAAATGAAGTCTTTCACCTGGACAATGGAACATAACTCATGGCTGCATGCTGCTGGCTCCATAGTGACATGATACCTGCAATTTACCAATTTGGTAACTTGTGTATATCCCCATATGGCTAAGTCTAACTTTCATATTCACATGTAGACTGACAAAACTTCAAGCTGGTTATACCAAGGTAGTAATGTCATTAATTTAATATGTTCAACAAAAAAACAAATCAGAGTTTTTCTTTTTGGACCAAAGGTGGCGCTAGCAGAGGTCACATCCATGTCTGCGCAGTTCATTATTTCTCGACCCTTGACACTGCTGGTGTATGGGCTTAGAATTAAATAGCCGGATTCAAAGCCAGGCATGGTGTGCATGTTGAATATTCAATTAGAGGGGGGTACTGTGAAAAGTGAAACTACGTGCCAGTCGTTCATCTTATATTATTGATTATTAGACAGTGTATTTATCTGCGTGGGTTCACTTGTTGTGATCTGGGAGATAATAAAAAGGACTTAAGTTAAGAGTGTCCAAGGTCATGATCAGCTGTATACGCCCAAACCACAGTAAAACAGCAGCGGCGTTGCCTACACTTTAACACCATCAACAGCTCTATAATAAGACAACTCAGGGAAAGTGTAGGCTATTTCTTTACAGGTGTAGGTAGACATTTAACAACACCGAGTACAGTGGAAACAGCTTTCAGCCCATAGCTGCAGGCCGAGCTGTTAGGTGGACGCTGTTGTCACATCAGCTGTGCAGAATACTGAAACAATTACATGTCTCTTTCTTTCTCGTTCAGATTATGGGTAGCACGTTTAGCTGAATACAAAGCTAAACCGTGGCTGTTTTTAAATCACACAAATATAGGGCCTATATTTATGTTTACATCAGTTAAATATGTCCATCTAATATTTTAGGCGAAAAACAACTGCACGCAAAATAAACAAATAACCAGAATCAATCCAGCCAAGAAAAGTTGTCAGGATAAAATAGTGTTAAACTATTAAATAACTACTAGCTGTTTCAAAAAAAAGTACCCCCATCCAACAATAACTCAGTGGTTTATAATCACAGGCGAGGCTGGAAGCCTGGAGCTGGAGGCACTTCGTCCAGTAAGAATGAGCATACAAACATATTATAAATGTATAGAAGTATTTATACGTTTATAAACTGTTTTGTTGAAATGTGTAGGCTGATATGTTACACAAACCTTGTGTGTTTATTGAGCTGGATTAGTTTAAAATGTGTTTGAATGTGCAGTGCCGCAGCAAGCCACGCGGGTCTAAAAGAGCTCTCATTGAGAAGCCACGTGTCCGTTTCCAAAGCCTCTCCAACTTAACCACCTCCTTTGTACGACTAACCCACATCGGCAGCGTCCCTCCACATAAAGGGATTTGCAATTTCAAGATATTTCAGCTTAAATGTTTTTGACAGTTCCCTCGCTTTTACCTCGGCTTGGTTATTTTAACTGTGCCAAATGGGTCACCTTGGGTTGCTGTCTGCGCGCAAAGGGCTTTTGCGCGCATTCAGTCTGAATTTTTTCCAACTTTCCTTGACGGGGAAACCAGCTGCTGGTCGTGAAAAGACGGCTTATTAATTGTCCTTTGTCATGCAGAATTGCTTGATTTCTAAAGAAACGTACAAAGGCTCTTTTTCAGGATTCAAGTATTTTGTTTCGTGCGTATTTTCAAACCATCGAATCAGCTGCAGCGCCGCGCCGTCTACCAGACTCTCAGGTACTGACGGCCTGCTCCCTTTGTCCCCTTTTAATGCTGTTGTAAATCGTGCAGACTGATTTGTTACAAGCTGTTCTTTTAATCTGATAGATAAGAGACATGTCAAAGAAAAGCCGTAAATAAAAAATTAGCCGGAATAAAGACAAGGGCGAGTCTGCTAGATGGGCGCCTGTTGACTCAAGCGGCTCTCCAGCGTCAGGGGAGCCCTCTCCTCAGCTCCGTCAAGGTTACGTCAACAATTCGCTTTTATTCTTTTTAAAAAGACACCGTAGTCCCTTTTGCTTCAATGAATTGATCGGCACAAAATTAAGAATAAATAAATTGAGCATTTGGAGCACCGAGCGTATAAGCTCCCCCAGGGCGCATACCCTCGGGCTATTGAACGGATAAAGGGCGCTTTGCAGAGGACGTAGTGAGCAAAATGGGGCTCTATGGTGCAATTAACAAAATAGTCTAATCCCATATCTTAACAAATGCAAATATTGGAGTTTTGTTAAGATGGTTAAGTGAACAGTTAAATGAAAGTTTACAAGTGAAACTTCACATTCCAAAAGGTACAATGATGCGGATAATGTGCAGTGCCCTATTTAAGAATAGTTTTTGTTGTCAGAAAAGTCTGGCGATACGTTTCTACGGAAGTAAATATCATTTAAAGCCTATTCCACATAATAAATGTAATTTTCAGAACCCACGGTTGAATCAGCAAGCATCAGTAGCGGTGCGTAAAATAGGCGACCAAAACTGGATCTATTGGCTATCCCTCTAAAAAGCACGGTCTGTTTTTGGGGAAGTTTTGGTAACCAGAGATCATACTTCTTTAACTGCAGTGAAAAATCATATAGGCACAATTTGTAGTCAAATTTTAACAAGATATGATCATAACCTATATAGGTTAAGTCCATTGCCTAAAACCTTACATATATGCCTATGTTGCAGATTATTTCAAACCGTGGGTTCAATGAAATTTCCATCTCATATTATATGATAATTAATAATTATAATATAATTTTATAGTACAAAATGATTACAAAATGAATTGGATGTGTTAAATAGGCTTACAGATTGACTGAAACACACCTGGAGGTCATAAAACAGACAACACACTTGACCACCGTTGCGTTAACAATAGAACAATATGGTTCATGGACACCAAACTGACTCTCTTTTCCTCATTTATTTTCATGTTCGTAGATAAATATATTAACATGTCCGCAATCTTGATGCACTATTATACACCCGTAGTGATTATTAACTCAGTCACACGAGACGTATCAGTTCAGTTCGGATGAAGATTGACAAGAGCTCCAAAGAGCCATGCAGCCTCTAAATTTGGGCTGAGTGTCCCCCAGGGAAAGGCTAAGAGGACTCATAAGAATGTCTTTATCACTCCTGCATGATCGAGATTAACAAACATTTGATTTACTCCTTTAGAGCCACGGATTTACTTCAGCTGGTATAGCCTAACGTACCCCAATCTAGATACACAAACACGTTCTGTCCGCAATGTTCAGCCTATAGGAAAATATTGTACTCTTCAGAGTATATTACATTTATGTTTCAATAAAACACCACAAAATTGTTTTTGGCCCTTTGGGCAAAGAATATGTACCTAATCATTCACTTTTTCAGTCTTCTCTTCACAGCCTTCATATCAAACTGCCCGTGCGCACAGTATAGCTTACAATGTAATGTAATGTAATGTAATGTATAGCTTCATGTATAGATTATTGAAAGCTGGCGCATGGACAGAAATGTTTTCATACAGCTTAATTTAGTCGTATGTCTGAAAATGGTTAATAAATGCATTGCAGATCTACACCTGTTGCCACACAGAGCGCAGCACGGCTATGTGTGGGGAGATGTAATTAGTGTTTGCAAAGTGATTAGGCGAACAATTTTTGACTAAAGCCCATTAGACACCCATCCGTTATTTCCTATTGTCTTATGATAGCATGATTTCATGACTATATTCTTATTTCATTCCTCAGCAGCCTATAAGCTCCAATGTGCCAGTATTAACGGCCTCAGTTTACGTGCCAGCGCCAGTGTGCGCTCCCAGTGGTGCGCAAGAGTAAAATGTTTGACTCAGACGACAACGTAGGCTACCGCTCAGAAATATTTTTTATTTAAGTATCAACATTTTTAAATAAATAAATATTTTTCAATTACACTGAAGATATAATTTCAGAGTGATCTCAATGATGCGACAGAGGACATTTCTCTCCAGCTTTCCATATGTTTAGTCACAGTTCCATCCACATAGAATGAAATCTAACCAGTATTCACCATGTATGCAAAATACTGCTGTCTTCCCCCAAAATACTAATAAACAAATGTTGCTATTGATTTTGTTATTTGGGTTTGTCGTTACAAATATGCCTATCATAATTATCGGATTGGCAACAACAAATGGACCGTTTTCAGAAAAAAACTACATACAAAACGTACAACATGTATACAACTATACAATAATTCAGGGCAAGTCCCTGATTATATATTCTCTTCCTATGTACAGACGACTGAACACAATTGGAACAGTCTTTTTTGGCTGCATTCAAAATTTCACATCATGAGGACCAAAATCTTCCGGAGGTCAGGCTGAGCTCAAGGGGAGACGGACAGGTCCACGTCCTCCTTTTCGGATGAGGAAGGCGATATCGGAATGTCATCCTCCTCTTCCTCTGAGCATCTTGCGGATGACAGGGACGAGCACTTGCAGTTATGTGAGCCTGTCCTGTGGCCGTTGTTCTTCCCCTCCTTTTTGTGCTTGACCCTGCGATTTTGGAACCAGATTTTCACCTGTTTCTCGGACAAGTTCAGATATGTGGCGATCTCGATGCGCCTCAGTCTGGAGAGGTACATGTTGGAGGTGAACTCTCTTTCCAGCTCCAAAAGTTGTGTACTGGTGAAGGCTGTTCGCATGCGCTTGCTGCTCTGAAGTTTGCCGTTGTTGTTTTCTGTGAAAATAAGAACGAACGTCAGATATACGTGCATCATAAAACACATAAGTAAATGTGGCGTTGCTCGCTAGTTCAGAGCCGTAACTCGACATCTACTCACCGATGGAGATGCAGTGGAACTGCCGTGGGTCTGGGACTGAATACGCAGCTTGGTAAATCCCCGGGCCATGGCTGAGGTTGACGGTGTTGGAAGAGTGTTGCCTCGACAAAGCGGCGTGGCAATACTGCGAGCCGAAGGGAGGAAAGGATGCCTTGAGGAGCGGCAAGGTCGGCGGAGACGGATGGAGCTGGGACGCGGTCATGCACAGCGGGCAGAAGCACAGCAGTCCCGCTTTCCTGGAGTGGCAGGAACCCGGCAGGCCATGAGGGTGGTGAGACGAGTGCACGGCGTACGGAAATAAAGGTGGGTTGTTCTCGTTTCCTTTGTCGTTTGCCTCCCTTAAAATCAAGGAATCCACGAGAAAAGACCTCGGCATCTTTGCAAACCTGTTGCTCAGTATCGGTAGACTTTACGCCAGCTCGTGGTGTTCAGACTGCTTGCTCGGACGGTGGACAGCGAAGTGGTGCTGAAGCTACACTGCTGCTCTTTAAATACCCGCCGGGGACTCGGTTCGGCCATGTGACGGTTACGCTGTAAGCGCCTGAGAGCTCTCAATAGGGTTTTGTGCTTTTCTCTTGGCATTCCCACTGCACGCTTCCCCATTATTTCACTTGTTAACTAAATGAACTGCATAATGTAGTCTATTCTTGTCAGCCCCACCCACGCCGCAAGAGGCGGCACTGCCCATTCTCCCTTTTATCATCACTCTCATTTTATCATAGCTATAGCTTAAATTTGAGAAAGAAAACATTTCTGCCACATTCGGAAAGCCAGCATGTGTATTCAAGTAGGTTAGTCTTAGAAATTAGGCAGCCTATAAGATGTGTTTAAAGTAGGGTTATAGGTCGGTCTTCAGCTGAGGCTTATAATGAGACATTCTGACGTGAACTAGGTTTCACAACTCAGCAGGTGCATTTATTACATTTTATTAATTTAACTTCCAGGTAGCCTAATTTACAGAATCGTATCATTTTCTGTCCTTTAAAACAAGAGGCTATGGGGCTGTCCAAGCTTTAATGATAACAAGTCTCTGTCTTCTAAGTTTGTGCAGTGTTTTCTGAAACACCTTCTCTGAAGTTGTAGGTTATCTATCTATCTATCTATCTATCTATCTATCTATCTATCTATCTATCTATCTATCTATACCTATCTACCTACCTACCTACCTACCTACCCTATACGTATTTCTTATTTAGTTGAGAGAGTTGAGCGCAAATGCTTACAGCTGAATGTAAAAGTATCGGGTATGCATGTGTATCCATTTTAAGGTTAATGTGTCATTTCTGGGCACAAAAAAGGACAAGTCATCGCCTGAAGGCAGTGCTGTTAAAGACCAGTGATTAATTCCTTTGCTCGGGCCCCTGCCGAGTCGGGGGGAAAGAATATGTAAAAATAACCAGGTTTTCACTTGCCGGCCCTTATTGAATGTCATTGTGGAGAGTTTTCAATGAGAGAGAAAGAGAGTCGAATTAAAGTGTGTGACAGCGGCGGATAGACGCAACAAAGGCGACTCTGTCATAGAGGAGCCGAATGCGCAGCGCGTGAAGCCCCCGCCTCGCTCTGATTGAATTAAGTAATAGGAAAACATTTTCTTTCACTTTAGGCTCTCTAAACAAGATCTTCAAAGGGACGGGGATCCGTAATGTGTGAGTAAATAGTGGAATGCGAATTCTCTTCCTCTTAGGTTTGCTTTTTCTTTTATATACATATATCCTCAGTTCTGCTAACCTAAATGAATAGCCTGACAAGTTAAAATGACGAGGAATCTATAGACAATCTGTATTTGGCCTACAATGTGGGAAAAAAATAGAATAAACAAACATAACTATAGAACTAACACACCAGTTTGTTATGTCTAATGGTGCAATGATTTTCGCAGTGATTCTTATTTGTGATGATACGTTTAACGACCTTTTCAGCATTAATGGAGCAATAAAATGGTGAGCTGGTCGGATGAACTTAAAGGGCATGCAAAGTAATAGGATAGTCCTATAGTCTATCCTGTACAGAGTTGAATTGGAATTTATTACTTTTATGCTTTGAAGTGTGTAGCATTCTTGGTTATTGTACAACAACAAAGACTTATTTTACGCTTATTTCAGTCAACTGTTGCCGATTAGTCTATTTAGGTTTATTTTCGTCTACTGTTCCCTTACATGCGTGACAATAGCCTACCATCTGCTCAAAGCATTATTTTTCAGAAAGTCCAGTGAAGTGGCTCTTCAGCTCAAAAACATGCCCACATGATGATGTGATGCTATCTGTTTTATCCTCATAAAAAGGCCTAATGGGCTCAGCTTCACACCACTAATCTTGCATAAAGGATAGACCTGTAATTAGGATGCAGCATTAAAGTAGGTACAAATTAGGAGCAGTTAAACCCTTTAACAAGATGTAGGTATGGAGTCATGCCGACAAAAAACCTGTTATCTGCCAGAGCCATTTTCATATTCATTTTAGTCGTCCTTTCATTTTATGCCAGGAGTCCACCATTAACTAATTTGCCAATCTTGCTACAATCCCCGGGACCTGTAAATACAATTCTATAGCTTTTATTCCGATTAATTAGGCATTATAATGAGTTAATGACGTGTTAATAAAACAAACCATCGAAAACAGATGTCTTATTTTCATCATACATTAAACGCACTATTTTGGTCCTGAAGAGTTTTTTGGTGCATGAGGTAAGAAAAATAAATAAATAAATAAATAAATGGAAAAAAAATATATATATATATATATTTAAAATAAAATGTATCTGGAATTGTGCTGGCCTAAACAGCACAATAGCAATTGATTATTTGGTAAATTCAGCTTTAACAATGGCAGAGGCTGAATGGCTGTGGCATCTTGATGTATTGCTTAACATAAACATATTATCAAAGGCCCTAATTTTCAAATTATGTACAGCAGTCACCCCGTGGATAGGAATAGAGGTTTCATGGGTCGTCACACAGGGAGGCTCATCCTAATTTGCAAACCCAACTGGAGACTGACAAATAGTTTTGACCTCCCTCTGGAGGCGCGGGCCAGAAGTGCAAAGAATCTCATCCTCCATAATGACTTGTTACTGAGATAAATAATCGAGGGAAATAGCCCACTCACACCACAACGGTTCTATTACAATTTGTACTTGTTCCAAACTCAGAAAACAAAAACATAATTTTTCCTATTCTTATGATATAGGTCCATGTAATTTCTGACCTGATCCATATCTTTTTTCTATCATAAACCAATGAGCTCAAAAAAAATCAGTACAACTTAATTTATTCAATGCATAAAATATCAATAAAATACAGTTGGTAAATCCACTTAATAATGTTTACAGGGGAAAAACGGTTTCCCTGAAACAGTAAATTATTTATAAGATATTAAGTACGAACAATTGCCATCACTCAGACTCAGCCCTGATGATAACACTGACCAGTGCCTGCTGTGCCTTTTGAGAAGCACATTTTCATGGGCTTTTATGTAATTATACCCAAAGATCTCGTGCCTGATGACATAAAGAGAGCAGTCTGTTTATGGAGATGTAGTCAATATCTCCTTTTATTTTAGTATGAATAATTCATAGTTTAAGACACTATCCCCCCACACTTAATATGTACACACACTTAAACACCCACACATCTCTAATACAAATGATGGTTTTAGTTGACAGTGTAACAGGATTTAAGGTCCCAATGGGGTTTGGCCAAGCCATGGATGGGCGCTGTGACTGTCGACGTGACACAGAGGGCCGGCTGCCCCTCCTAATCTCCCCCTAAGGCAACTTCACAGACTCCAGATCCTGCTGCACCTCCATGGACACACAAAGACCTGATTATCATTCATATGCTCGCCAGAGCCACCAGTCCAAAAGATAACAGATGACACATAAGTACCAGCTGAATAGTGCAATATGTTTAGGCTGCAGCAGGCTATTGGGACTAATGAATCCTTAAGAGAGAGAGAGGGAGAGAGAGAGAGACCCAGACAGACAGAGATACAGAGAGTCATTTAAGATGCCATGATATGGCAGAGATGAGGATGCTACAGGTGAACATGGACATGACCAGAACTGAAGAAAGTATATGTGAAACATGTTTTGCTGCACTTGTAAATATAAGGAATTAAAGAACCAAGCATCCCAGCCTCCTTGAGTGTTATGGTTTTCATGTGCTGTGTAGCAATCATCGACATGTAGATAAATGATTAATTTCAATCATTATTTTGGGATGATACTGCTTCACTCAAAATACACAGCCATGCTCCCACCTTTACACGGATAAAATTGCATTTTACTTTAAAAGGGGAAAAAAAAATCTGACATCAAGAAAATTAAGAATAAACTGACATTTTCAACACACAAGGAATAGTTATTAGACATATATTATTTTTAATAATTTTGTATTTTTCAACAGGAAAATCAGTGCATTTTCAAAAAAATATTTTCTAGCTGTGTAATTATTTTATAGTAGTACAGCATTTTCACCAATATCACAAGTTACAGCTGGCAAATCAATGAATGACATTTGATATCTCCAGGTCCTGATGCAGACAAGAGAAGCTTCATATCCCTGTCTCTAGGCCAGAGGTTAGGAGCGCAAAACGCTATAGCTTTTGCAAGTTTTATTCTATTTTTGTTCACAATGGTTATCCATTATCCATCATTGAAAGATTTTTTTTCTCCTCTATTTGTTCATTTTAGACCAATCCAGGAATGATGATGAGGCTAAGTACAGCAAGAGTTTATAGTCAGAAAGATCAATGTGCAATGATGATAACTCTATTAATATAATAATGAAAGTGGTGAAAATACAGTGCAAGAGGCAGTCAAACCTGTGGTGGTAATGGAACAAGGTGAAGTTGTGGGTGATGTTGGTGAAATGTTTTAGTATTAGTGAGAATTTTTATTTTCAAACCTTTCAAGTCATACAGGAGCCCCAAGTCTCCACAAACATCAGCCAGAGTCAAAGCACAGATATATGAGGAAAGCACATCAGGAGTCAAGAGAGTTCTATGTGTCAGTTTGATTGGTTGTGATAGAGATTGCAACTATTGCCAACCTGGCAGATTTTTTTCATTGGTGGCTTTGTTATGTATGCTTTCTATTGATTTGCATTGTAGGCTTTATTCCATCAGTTTGAGCCCCTTCAAAGTTCATGCCCCTGCATCCAAATAATTTACTCTCATTCTAAAAGAATCATCCTGGGTAGTGTTACCATCAACTTTCCAAGGTTTGACTTGATTGTGAATTGATTACAAACTGAGGAGTAAACCTGCATGACATCACAAATTAACAATCAAGCACTGAGCCAGTGAGGTTGCATTGCTCTTTTTTATACTAAATTAAACATATGTACATGGGGCAAAGGTAGAGGTTGTCTGCTTTGTGTTAATGGCATATTTCTGCTTTATGATGATAAACCTTACTTGTTGCAGTCATTGTAAGTTTAGGCTGGCATATTGGGACATACCACCTGAATGTATACGAAAGTAATATTAAGTTAATACTGGGTCACAAAACAAAACAAGCAAACAAGAAACCCTGCTACAATGTGGTGACCCATTAGCATCACAGGAAGTTATCCTCCTTTGAGGCACTCTGTCGTATGTTGTTTAGGTATCCTTTTGAATCTTAATGCAGTTCAGTGGTATAACAGATACTGCTAAGCATGTTAATAAGATACACTTGACACACATTCAACACATACACATACTTCAAATTAACACATCCACCTGCAAAGTAAGTGGCCAAGCTGTGCATCACAACATTGATGTTGCATGAATATGACAAATGCTGCTTCATACATTGCAGTGACACTTAGTTGAAGCTGTGATTCGTAGAGACGGTTCCTGAAGCTGAAAACAGACTATATTAGAGACTTTGCAGTTGGCTCTGCAGCATCTGCTAGCAACCATGGCTAGTGCCACCTTGGAGACTAGAGAAAGTAGTTGCTAGATCCCACGACTTCTAGTTACAGTGTTACAATGGATTTAAACATTTAACTTTAAACAAAATTGACTTGTACTTTCTTGGATTTTTTTAGTATAACAGGCAAATAGACATAATAGTCAATATCCAGAGCAGGTAAAATTTATATTAGACCATATCAAGGGAAATTTACACAGTTCCATAACAGGAAATCCATACATCCAATCATCCCTTACTCATCCTTTTCTTTAAACTCATGTTTGTAAGGTAAATATGAAGGAAAATGACTTCCCTAAGATACTGACAGATTGAATAGTTTATCAGATTTTTTTTTTACAGGGCACATACACACCCGCACACACGCACACACGCACACACACACACACACACACACACACACACACACACACACACAGTTAGCTGAATGCTGTTTTCTTTTCACTTTGTGTTTGTTCAGACCAATAGCCGGCCCGATTTGTTGACACATATCAGTGGTCTGTCATGTGTAAGTCTCTCTAGTGGTTAGGGTTAGGGTTAGTACAGGCCAAGCGCTGCGTGCGAGTGACTGGTGTCGCAAGACATCTCAGCCATGAAAGCTAAAACTCCTCTTTCTCAAGCCAAAATAGCAAATGACAAAACAGTATTATTATTACAGTATTTTTCATTGTGATATATTACCTCTTCACTAGACATTTCTGTTACGTCTCTGGTCGCTAGTTAGGTCTCTGTTGTTAAAATGTGACTTTATTCTTTGTGCCAGTTAGAGGCCACCATTACTCAGTCAAATACACAAAATAGTCAAAAACACAGATGATTGTAGCCTCAAAATATAATGCTTTTGTAAGCAAAGGTGTTAAGATCTATATATCTAAGATCTACAACTCCCCAAAAAGTTTAAAAATGTGTTTTGGTCACAATATTTAGAAAAAGTCCACAAAATCCTTGAAGGACTAAATATCATTGGATGATTTTAAATTCCCTTTTGATGTAAAATCCATTGGTTATGGTATAGATATGTCTCAAACTTCCCCTTTGGCCCTATTCATAAAGAAGCCTTGAAATGCTCTTCAAAGGGGTTTGTTACCCTGTGGAGGTCAGTAGGCTATTACGTATGGCTGACTCACATTTTTCCAAATCAGCAGACTTTTGGCCTAGAAATAACAGGTCAAACCAATGAATTTAATGAACTCTCCCAGACACAATGAATGCCTCTTGCCATTTGAACCCTAATAAAGGGATATGGGCAGGTCAGCAAGTCCTTTCAAGGGGTTTGTACACAAATGTGACAGAATGCAGTTACTTCAGTGTCTGCGCTGACAAGTTGTTCAAAGTATTGGGGATGTCAGTGATAGTGCCTTCATCCACAGTGCCCCCTTTGTTCTCTCTTCTGTCTCTGTTTCTCTTTCATGAACCCTTCCCAAGTGCAAAGCTAAAAGAATGCAAGCTTCTTTCTTGATATTCCATATGCCTCATTTCTCTCCGCCAAATGTTATGTTGTGCATGTAAGAGGCTTTCTTGTTTAGAAAACAATATAGAATTATGGCCTAGAACAACGTCTGATGGTAACTTTCTACTCCTCCCTCCTTTTCACTGCTCTACTTTTCTGATCCTCCCCTCTTTCCCTCCCTTCATTCAGTTCTTCCTCTCATTCATTGTCACTATTTCTCTGTCTCCATCTTAGGCTCTCTGATGTTTCATTGGGCTTTCTTCAGGGGCTAATGTGGAGAAAGACGAAGCGACAAGGATATGGCTATAAAGAGAAAGGACATGGGGTGATTCTAAAAGTAGCAGAACTTTCAGAAGTTTAAAGAACTTAAATCTTCAACTTATACAACTATATTGTTTAGAAAATGTTCCAAAAATTGTGTTTGATGCAGCTGCTGTTGTTTTGTGCTTAGCTGAGAAAAAGACATCTTTAAGCATACGGTATTTGTGTATTCACTTAATTGAATCAATTGGAAGTCCATGGGAAACCACCAAGGGGGGTCATGGGCAGGGAGGAGGGAGGTCATAGAGTAAAAGCAGGAGGGGGGAAGCACCCCACAAACAACTCATGTAACTTTTACTCACTGATTTTGAACTCAGTTCATGATTACTTCATTCTCATTGTCTTACTCTTAAGAGGATCTGTGATCTGTACGAGCTTGAGTAATATCACTTAGATGTCTTAGACACCAAGACCACTGGCATTCCTTACCCTTTATGGTTTTCTCATTAATGACCTCCTGTTGTTTGCCCCATTTCCTCTCCATTCATCTCACATTAGTAGCTTTTTCAAGAGTCAATGTTATTTTGGAATTGTTTTAATTATTCAGAATACATACAAATGTATAGAACTATCAACATAAACTTTTCAAATGTTTTAAAATATAACACTTCCCAATAAAGCACCGTTTTGCCACATAGTGTTGCATTCTGTAAACTTCCTTCTGACGATAAAATAAAATAAATGAAAATGGGGAAATTGGGAAGCAGGTCTGCGGCAACATGTTCTGAAGTTTCTGATGTGAAAGTTAAGGTACATTTTTCTCCAAATATTAAACTGTACCCACTCTTAAGAGTGAGGCAGTTTCCTAGGTGACAGGAACACTTTCATGGTAATGAATGAGAAATTTGGATACATTTGCATGAGTAAGAATAGCCCCCTGTATGATTTTCATAACCCAATATCCCCTTTTCTTCTCAAATTTCTATCGCAGGCATTGTGTTTTGGAGTCAGCTTTTGTTTGACTTTTTTTCCCCCACTTTTTTTGTCATTGCATTTTTCTTGTTCCCCCGATCCTAATGACTGAGGGGTGATGGCTTCTTACTCTCTCTCACACTCTGTCTTTGACAGTGTATGGCTCTGTCTCAGCTTTTTCTCAAGAGTTATGACGTAAGCACTGTGAAAAACCACTGAGGTCTAGGCTAATACACATATAATGTCTATCTACATATATAAATCTATATATGTCCATATATGTCTATATATATAGTGGGTGTGATGACGGGTCACTGCCCATTTCACAGGGTCCCCCAGTTTTCTGCAGATGCACTCTATTGAGGAGGCGCCACGCGGCGGGACGCTGCTGGGAGGTGGTTACTATGTCTCCATTACCATAGAAACTAACACACTGGCTTTCAGCTGGTCTAGGCCAGGGGTCCACTGACACCAACTTTCACACTGCTGACAAAACCCAAATGGACCTCAGCACTCTGAATAATAGCCATTTGTACCCAGTTCACTGACAAAATGAGCTGCCAGCAATGCTATGACAGCTATGACTGCACAGACTTTAAAAAAAATGAGTCCTCTTTGGGCCACTTCCATAATGAGCACAAGATGAGAAAGAATCGTAAAACAGAACAACTCACACTCAGACAAAGATATGGGGTGGAACATTTGAGTATTGACCCCTGTAAAACTACTGCAGTATATTTATTATGATGCCAGCAACAGGTCCTCATAGATAGATATATTTTTCTCAAGTCCAAGTGAGAGAATGATGCATCTGCAGAGGTTCACTATGTTAGCTTACAATCAGTAAGAACATGGAGCTCTGCTGTTTGGTGTGTGTGTGTGTGTGTGTGTATCTGTGCCTTTGTGTCTATTTATATTCTATTTGCACTGCACTTATGGTCACTTATGCAATGTGTTTGTGCAACTTTGCTTGATTTGAATGTCAGAAAATGTGTTTTGAGCATCCCTAATGTATCATGTATAAATTACATGGTATAGGTAACAAATGAGCATTCTGGAAGGTACAAGGTCATAGTTCACAATTGATACTCTCACCCCTGGCAGGTGCAGCTCATAGGAGTGAGAGGAGGCGGCCCCTCATCTCTCCCACCTCTTCACGCTGCTCAGCCAGAGAAAGGGAGGGGTGTAAATGAGTGCACTCCAGAAAGCCATCACCTGCTCCCTCCACCCTAAAATCCCCACTAACTCTGCCAGACAGAGATATCCTACAACCCCAGCTCTAAATTTCCAACTCTGTGTCATGAGAGAGACAGATACAGAAAGAGAGAGAGAGAGACAGAAAGAAAGAGAGATAGAGAAAGAGAGAAAGAGAGAAAGAGAGGCAAAAAGATAGTGGGAGTTAAACATTTTAACTATTAGCTTCCATGCTGGGATGTGTGGAGTTTTGTTTTTCGCCTGTTTTGTTGTTTTGAGTATGAATACATTCATTGGCAGCAAAATGTACATTTGTCATGCCTATAGAGGGCAGTGAATTGGACTGGAAGAGGCATTGAGTTTGTGCGGACAGAGAGCCCAAGGGTGAGGTTGTGTATTGATAGGATGCCCCTCCCAGCTTCTCCCAGATTCCCCCTCTATTGTGACTTTGAGTGAATGTATCCTCTCGCTAAAGGCACTGGAATGTGTCTTCTCAACTCCTGTGATGGATGGGGCCTTGTTTTGCACTCCTCTGCCCCTCCCTCTGAATCCCTCTTTCTCTCCTTCAGGCTTTGACTCTTTCATTACATCCTTTTATTCAACACCAATAAAAGTCAGTGATTCTTCATCAAGTGTTGTGCAGATCTGAGAGCCTCTGTTATTTTTCATCAGGAGTGTGTCACACATCACTATTCAGCCCCACATTTAAACAAAAACAGACACTTGCATATAGGCAGAAGCAGGTGGAAATACACCATCCAGGAATTATTTAAAATAAACACAAGGCATATCCTTTATATTTAAATTGAGAAATTAAGTTAATATTGTTGTCTATTGTTATTTGGCACATTATTTTTAAATACCACCCTTACAAATCTGCCTGAATGTGATGTACTCTTTTTCCTAGAAAGAGTTAGTGTCAAGTTTTGCCTATTTGTAATTATTACTGTACTAAAAAGAAAAAAAGAAAAACAGAAATGGTGGTGGTGAATGCACACTCTATGGTAACCTTTTATGCATATACAGGTTCACACCAACATCAATTGTCTTACTAGGGTGCCAGGCCACCATGAGCCGCCATCAGCACAGCTTGTGTGTCCCTTGGCATTGAATTAACAGTACATGCATCTGGAACTCTGTCGGAGGGACGGAACACGATTGTTCCTCAAGAAATTCAATCATGGTGTTTTGTTGATTATGACGTCACACACTTTCTCAGACAGCGTTCCAGAATCTTTGGTGTTTGTAGGTCTCCCGTTCATCTGTGACCATTTGTGTCATCAGATGACAGGGAAATGTTTCATAATAGGATATTTTGTGTTTATTGCCATTTACCTCGCCCTCAAAGGGGTTGAGTGGACCAAACCTTTGCAAGAAAATTGCTCCCAATCTGCTTTCAATATACTTTGTATCCCCCGCTTCCATTATTTTCCATTATTTTAACAGTTGGCTGTGTATCATTTTAAGATGCCGCACACTCAGACATAATTCCAGATCACAAGTGGCTTTATAAAAAGCTAGAAGGGCTCTATTTAAAAAAGTATTATTCAATAGGGTGTTACATAAGAAGCTCCAAACAGGAGTAAGGCCTTTCAAATGAGTCATCAACTCAGTTGTCATGCCCTATGCTCTATGCTCTACCGCTCTTTACACTTTACACACACACTTTACTTTTTACACTATTATTAAATTTAACACAATCTAAAAAAACTGTAAATTTCAGCTGTATGTATTTGATTACCAATAGTAACTATTGGTAATACATTACAGTTAATGTAAAAGCAAATTAGGTTTCCGATTCAGATATTGTACGTTGGTCATATATACTCGTTGAATTACTCAAAAAGGGGAAAAAGGAATTTAGATTGAACAATTATAGGCAATACAGACACTATAGAGATACTGGGATTACTACTATTACTTGTAAATTGGAATAACTCTCATCTATAGTGCATCAGCAAATGTTCAAAAGGGCTTTAGTGTTTTACATAAGCCAACTCCCCTGAAATAGCAGACAAAACAGGAGCTAGGTCTTCCAGACGATTGTGGAAAAACTTGGCTGGGGAGATCTGACACCACTACTCAAGCAGATGCAGTGAAAAGCATGTTTGTCAGTATGCAAGTATGATTGAAGTCAATAATCCAATATTCATAATAATGGCTAAACTAACTCGCTATTCAAGGAGATAAAAAATTACACAAAATATTTTTGTAACTAACATAATGATTTGAAAAAACATTTTGGTGTCTTTCAAAAAACAGGTAATAACATGTTCCCCTGTTTCCTTGCCAGGCCGTTGGGAGTTCATGTATATTTGACTGACTGCTTTCAATTTTTAAATTAAAAATAGAGTGCCAGTTTCTTACAGATCAATTTGTTTATTTCACTTTAGAAAATACCTTTGATAAGAAATATGTGGGCCTACTGAGGATTACACAAAATAGTGGTTCTGTAGAAAGACTCATTTCATCAGTCTAATCTAACTCTAACATTGTTGAAATTAGATCATTACTTTTTCACCTTCTCTGTTTGGTTATGTCCCAGCTGGCTCTGATGGCATGTTATATTGGTCATATATAGGCTCTACAAAAATGATTTTAAAAAGATTTTACAGTAGAGGGTGTTCTGAAGAGTATATTTAAGGTTTTTGTCGTGCCTCTTATATTTCTCAGCTTCACCAGCATCACAGCCCTGAACATCTGCCACTGTATTACCCCCTGTCAGCTTTTCTATGAGGTTTTGGACCATTTTTCTATCTATAATAAATAACAATTAATAACTACTTAACTCAAAGAATAACTGTTCTGTTATGATGGTGTGTATGTTGGTGGGCTCCAGAAGCACTGAGGCAACCATCCCCATCTGACCTCAAGAGCAAACATTTTAGCTAGCCACAACATGGTTTGACTTAGCAACTCAAAAGTGAGCTTCAATTGAAGAGTCTCCCCTTTATCGATCTACATAACATACAAACTTTTATTAAGAAAATCCCACAAAGTTGAAAATGTACCAATGAAAAATACAACAATTACTCCCACCTCAAGGTTTTTTTTGTTTCATCCATAAACTGTAGAAAATAATGGACAAAGTGACTGGGCCGTCATCTGTTGGCTTTACACTGGCCTGTTTGAAGCCCAGGAAGTGGGATTTCTGGGTGCCGACATGTTGGATGTTTGGAGTTTATGCAGTAGATGAAGAAGGTGGAGCAGGGTGAAGCTCACTGCAGGAAAAGCCAGCCCATATTGCCTTATATGGTCATAGGCCACACCTGCCTGTAACCCGGAGCCGTGGTTGACACATTATGCAGGTACCGATTATGCAGACACAACCCTTCACATATTTTGAAACGCCCACAAATAGCTTCCTAGTGGCACAATTATTTAAAAAATGTCATAAGGGGAAATATCAGAGGAAATCAAATGAGCTATTGTGACAATAACAAAAAATTAATGTATGTCTATTAGAAGAGGTGGGTGGAGTTTCAAGTTGTACTGCAGCCATTAGAGGGCAGTAGATGGATCATCTCTCACAGGACTTTGGACATTGACTTAAAAAGCCAGGGCCAGTTTCGGCCCCTTGGTCCCACCAGTGAACTAACCGCACGGGTATGCTCAGAATAAGAGGGCACCTTTCTGATAGGATTATTATTACACAGTGCCCTCTAGTGTGGCTGTAATAAGCACTGTGACAACCAACCCCTGTAGCCAACCAGCCCCGGTCTCCCATACACATTATTCATTATATCCATTATTTGGTCTTTATTTCTTCTTTTCCCAAATCATACCACAACCGCCTGGACCCAGATTGGAACTTTAAAAGTGATATTTTAACTCTTAAAGGGTAGCCATTCCCACAATTAGCTCCTACAAGTACACACTCCTTTGACGTTTTACACATATTGTTATGCTGCAAACTTATTTTAGAATTTGTGGATTTATTTTTAGTTCCATTCAAATTTCTTTATTCTATCAAAGTAAAAAGGAAGTTATAGAATTTCTTTTGACATGATCTATTTCATATAGTTTCTCAAAGTATCCGCTCCCTTTGTTTTGTTTCAATCTTCTGCACTGGAAAACATTTGTTTTATCATATTCATACTTATCTTTATCCTAGGTCTAAGCTTTGTCGGCAAGAAAGACAAAATTAAAAAGACTTTTAAACGGAAGGCACTGTTGAAACACCCCAAACTACAACATCAATAGGAAGCCTGAGACACATGAAATGTTGAGTAAGTTTTTGTCCCTGAGACAAGAAAATACTTTGAAGAGCTATAACTTTTTGTTATATTAATATACTTTCACACTTACTGTACCCTTTTTGCTCACGTAAATCATGTTTCAAATTAGATAAAGCATGTTTATACTGAGAAGACCGTCAAATTCTAATTACAATTCACACATTAAAAATTCTGTTGAATTTAGAGTCATTCTATCCCATTCCCTGATAAGCTAGCGTGCCATGCTTTATACCAACCATAGGTACCAACAGAATCGTTTCAATAGCCCCTTTGATTAGGATACCATTCTAGCTTTAACGGCGCCCTCTGGAGGTCACTGAAGTCACACAAGTAACAGCAGCCAGTGTAGTCAGTTGGGCATCCCACATCCATGCATGACAGTAATGACTGATCATGAAAACGTTTGACCTATTTCATTTACAATTTTAAGACAGTTCCTGGCTATTAAAGGTTCTTTTTGAGATAAAAAAAAATAAAATTCAGAGAGACATATCTACATTGTTAAATTCTGCCCTCCCTCGTTGTGAGCTCATAGTATAAAAAGTCAATGGTAGGATAATTGATCTGCCAATCAGGCTGGTGTATTTCAATCAAGAACAACAAATATTTATACATCTTATCATTGTGCATGTAGATGTGGGATGGTGCGCTTATAATTTCAGTGTATTTCCATTAATCTCTTTTACTAGGGTACAGAATAAAACTGCTTTATTCCTTGTGGCACTGTCTTAGTCACAGTGGCCAGTTTCTAACTTGTAGCTGCTTTGTTCAGTCTGTGTCCTTCCTAGAAAGTACCCAGTAGCATGAAATTGTGGTGCTGCATGTACCCAAAATAAGACGCGCAACTCAAACATGGCTTAAAATGATTACTGCGCAATAGACCTGGGTTGGCCGAGTTTATGTTGCTGTAATGCTGATCTTGCTCCCACTTTACAACACTTTGCTGATGGTTGTAGAGACAGAGGAGGAAGGGAATGAAAAATCACCCATCTTGAGTTCTCCACTTCATGGCAGAAGGTATAAATCAGCCGCAGAAAATAAAAATCCCACACGACTTGAGAATGTTTTGTGTTGATCTCTCATAGGCAACACTTCAGGGTGATAGTGAAGAGAGGCAGTTATAGAATTGCCTCCCAACTGTTGCCTCCATGTGGGTGTCGCTGATTCCCTCTACTTTCTTTTTTGCTCCTTTATTGAACTTTTAAGGAATTTATAATCAGTTTTTGGGACAGCCTGGGAAACACACCCCTGGCAGTTGCCACACCTTCTTTCACTGGACTGCAACTTCTAATACTGGATTTCAATGACATCTAGTTAGGGCATAGGGAAAACTCCCCTTAGTTATTATGTCTTGTTTCTTGTTGCACTTTATGCTGTCCTTTTATGTCCACTATTTATTTTTATGACATTTTTATTAGTGTTACTATTTTACAGTCATGTTTTTATTATTTTACATATTTGTGTATACACTACTTTTTAATTTATTAAAAAGTGATTTGTAAATAGGGCACACCCAAAGTAGAACGTGAGACTCTCGGGTTCGATACCTACATAGTATCATCTATAGTGTATCACCATTGTAAGTCACTTTGGATAAAAGTGTCTGTAATGTAAATTAAATATCTATCAAGTGTTAAAAAGTACCTTCCAAACCATGGAAGGTATCATAATAGCCAGCAAACACACATTTCTGCATTTAGGATATCCAGTCTTTTATCTGCTTTTTAATGTTTTCAGTGATCATAATCTTTCATTTATTCTTCCATTTCATCCTCGTGAATTCAGGGATTATGAAGATTTAATTATTACTATTATGTTTACACAGAAACAAGGTTTTTCAATTGTGAGATATCAGACACAAGCAGCCCTTTACCCATTAGGTAGATGATGGTAATATTCAAATCTGTGAATTGCAATAAATGGTCCTTTTAACTTCATATTTTATAGATTTCAATGACAGGTATTCCAAATGAAGCTGAAAGTAAAGAGGCTATGTTACTGAGTTTGAGTAATTGAGTGGATTATGTTCAATTTTATAATTATCAGCAGGTAATCAGTCTGTGTTGCAGTGATTACATTTTGAAAGTAACCTTATTGTATATAGTGACAAAAAAGTATTTCAGCCTTGAGCTGAGAAGGTACTTCAATTGTTTAGGTTGATAGGAGGCATATCTTACAAATGTTTTAAATGATGTAAGCATACATGCACACCCACGTGTGTGTGGTGTGTTTGTTTGTGTGTGTGTGTGTGTGTGTGTGTGTGTGTGTGTGTGTTTGAGGCAAAAGTCTAAATGTGCATGTTTTTAATCAGTCCTCGTATAACCTCTTGAAGCACAAAAAAAAATGGCAGAGGCATTAAAAACATAAAAGGGAAAAAGGGCAGTAATGAATTTAGAGGAAAATGGACATTAATGGTATTAGCATTACTCATGTTCCATATAACAAATTATTGGAAATTTGACAAGCACACCAAATTATCTCCTCATGGCTGACGGTAGTGTGGTGAAGTCCTCTCTACCTGCTGAGGAAAGACAATTTCTGCTCATTTTACTATTTTTAACAATAGAACCAACCCATTAAGACAAATTAATGTCATTATCAAGTCTCTATGAAAATGACAAATACCACCGTTTCGAGCAGCTTTAGAGGCTATTGACAATAATGAAATTCGCTGTACAGGCACTGAAAAGAAACACTCCAAGTAATTATTTTCTAGTAGCTTGTTTGTCTGCCATCCGTTCATTTGCTTTCAGCTCAATTATCTGACTCTGTGAGCATGTGGAGGCGCATAGTGCTCTGCGGCCCACGGAGCGAGGGCCCTAATTGGGCAATTACCGTTCCGTTTCGGGGCTTTTAGCTCCGGTGGAGAGTGGAGGGAGACCGCGGAGTGTAAAACCATGAGGACCTTACATGCACAAAACCACACATATACACTGTTTAAACAAAAACAAAACCCCACATCCTCTATACACAGCATAGACCTATACAGTGGAGGTTTAGTGCTACCCATACAACAGACAGACACTAAAAACATAACAGGGACACGAGCAACAAGCCAAAACAGAGTTCCGTTAATGATCTGTGCACATAATGTAGGCATAACACTACATTTCTGGTGCCCTAACTTGTGTGATCATGTCGCTAGTATCTTATACAAACATGCATTATTTCCTTTAAACAACACCTCATCTGAATAACCATTAACTAAAAATAGCTAGAGCACTTACTGTATAATCTCACAAATACATGAGCTGAGGTAGCAGGGTTATGGTTGACGTATAGAGACTAGAAGGTCAACAGTAGGTACCACATAGAAGTGTTGTACATCACCAGAAGGCTAGAAACCAGAAGATTCATTTCACAGTATATAACACAGTACAACAACATAGTACAATAACACAGTATAACAATCGATTTGTAGCAATCTTTCCAATCCATATGTAAACCTGTGAACAGTTTCTTGTGCTCATTGCAACCGAAACACTTGATTTCATGATGGATTTCTCCAAAATTACAACGCTATCTGCGACATGTTCTCTGTTCTATTGGAAAAAAATTGTGAAAATTATGTCAATGAAACACACACACACGCATGCACACACATATCACTTATCACTTATCATCTAGTGTATTTCCGAAGTGGCCAAAGTCATGTCTGAGGTCACCCTCGTAGGTACCACAGAACATTTGGGACATTTTGTATGATTAACTCATCAGTATCATGTAAGCTAAAGTTCATATTTTTAATGCAGGTCATGTTACTTTAATGTCAAACGAACACAGAGGTCACTAGAGCTCTTAGCAGTAACTTAATTGTGTTTAAATTACTTCTGCAGGTAGACTCACTGGAAAGTAGAGAGACAGTTTTCTTTAAGATTTGGATTTCCCAAAGGTCTAAAGGTATCTGCTGAAAGTGTAAGTGGTGGAGCCTAAATTGTCTTGGAGGAGAATAAAAGGGATTTGACTGACAACTGCAGTCTCTGCTCTTTTCTTCCCTTTATATCTAAATTACATAACATCCTGTAAAAGATGTCTGAACTGTTTTGATCTATATAAAATATGAGCATTTCAGATTCTAAACCTGTGATATCAAAGTTGGCAGAGAAATTATGCCTGTGCCCCCCAACCCCCTTCCATCTCACCCTCCTCCTCACTAATTTTCATATTATCCCTGTGCTGTGTGCTCTCCCCCTCACTTAAACATTCTGTCACGCTCTCGCTGGATCATGTAGCTTGTGTTAATTAAACCCTCTTTCAGATCATTTTCTTGCTCAAGTGGCTTCAGTGCAGCACCCATTAGGCAGAAAGCTCTGTTATCTGAATTTCCAAATGTAGCTCAACATTTATTAAAGTGAAATTCATCCAGTAATTGCCCGCCTCGGCATGCCCCATGTCTCCCTCTTACCTCCAAGGCCACCTGCTCAGAGACACCTCCAACTATTTACCAGCATGACGCAGGGTAATTAGACCTTACTGACCCTGTCCACTAAGAGCCGGGTAATTGCGTTAATAAAAAAATTAACAGCAGCAGCATGAGGATCATTATGTAAAAATACCTGGTAATGAAGCATTAGCCTTGATTTTATTTGGATTAAAAACAGCTATAGGTATTTAAAGGTTACCATGTCTGCTAAATCAGTGGAGATTTTTTTTCCCCTGTTAAATCAAATTCCTAACCAAGGAGTACAAAAGGAGTGCTTTTAGCACAAATGGTAAGACCTTGTTTTTTGTGATACTCTATTGATCCATGAAAATGAAATTCTGTTTTTGCTGGTCCCGTCCACAGGCAGGTCAGAGGTCAGGGTCAGCTACAGAACAGCAACTAGAAGAGATTCAGTGTCTTGCTCAATGACACTTCAGCAGGGAGCATGCTCGCTAACATAGAGTGTTGAACCCAGGCTATTTTTAACTACAGAAGACAGGCCCTCAAACATAACCTCCAATGCCATATACATTCTTTTCCATGGATCATTAAGCTTAGATTCAGTTGGTTCTGAGCTCAATAGCATATATAGGTAACAGATAATCTACAATAATTCTACCTGCCAACACCATACTGGATGAAAGAAGCAGAAAATGTAAGGGAAAAGATACATCCAACAGTATTGCATCTGTGGTGGAGACACAGGGGAAGCAATATGAACCGGAGAGAGGTTTAGCAGAACAGAGAGAGACTGAACATGACTGAACAACCAGTAGCTGTTGTAGTAAATGCATTAACTGCTCACGTTGAGCAGAACATTTCTCAACATATTCCATCGGCATGTCGGCACATTTGAGCAGGTGGCAGAGAAACACAAACTAGTATCCACCCTAAACCTCCACTTTGTTTGGTATTTTGATGTGAAACAAGAATTACATCTCAATACTGATCCAGCTTTGGGTTCCTCATTGTTATTATACCGACTAGAAAGTGTTAATATTTTCATCAGCATACCAAACAATTTTATATTTATATTCTGCAGGAATATTCTAGCCTGAATGTGATCATTTGAGGTTTTTGTTCGCTTTACCTCAACACAGCTCTTTCTCTTAATGTCATAAACTATGAATAATCTGTTTTGTTGCACCTTTACATTACAAAAATAAATTAATTTGTTTTGAAAAACCAGTGCAATTTATTTTTGTTGTGTCTGAAATTGATAACGCAAGAATACGATATACCTCCTCTTTTTATTATACCAGTTTAAAACCTACGCATGCAGCAAGTGCACCCCATGATGTCACCGTTATTGTGGTCCGGTCACAGATTTCCAGGAAAGTGTGGGGCCCTGCTATTCGGACAAATGTTCAAAAGTTCACTGGCTCATTATGCATTTCACAGCAGTTGTGTAGCACTCAACATATTATGATGTAGAAGCTTAAATTCTTAGATCATTTCAAGCAACCATGCTTGGGTCAAATCAACAAAGGAGGTCCAAGATGGGCTGTGAGCACGTACAATAGCGGCAAGTGAAATTTTTCATGACATTGTGTGTTATCATGAACTGCTTCAACTGAGGGCAGGTTGGTGTAATGGGGTTTGTACAACTAGCTGGTATTTATGTGGAAGCTACTATTAGTGAATTTGTAATACAACTGTTGGTGATGTTATGTAATGTGCTATATAACATCATTATTTTATCAATGTCACCAAGAAAAAGTACTTATTATACTCAACAGATTAAATTGATTTTGATTCTGATTGCCCTGAAGTCATTTTCATTTCCATATGTAATCATATGTAATATGTACACACAACTGAAAAAGACACTAGAGATTGTTCTGTAGTCTGCATTAGTGGCTGGATGCTGTTCTAAAGTTCTCAACACAAACTTGGTCGAGATGCTTGACAGTATCATAAATGTATTATATTTCATCCTGAAGTTAATAATACTCTGTGCCAATCCATCCCTAAAAGCCAAGACCTTCACTGTCTTTCCTCCTTCAACACAGCACATATAGTCCCAAGAAACACAACAGTGCCTTACCAGTTTTATCAGACCTAAATGTTTGTGAACTACTCAGTAGCATAGGTATACCCATGCTATGATAATCATCTATATAGTGACACCCTATGGGCAAATAGTGCAACTGCAGTTGCTTTGTCATAATTGTTCATTACTGATATATTATGTCAACAGTGCTATCGTTATTACAATCAGTCTTAGATGCCACATTGTTAAATTAATGATCTGATAACTTTCCTCACTGAAAGAGGCTTAAGAAGGTATTGATCTGTACATGTATAGCACAGAATTCTCACAGAAGCCCAAAACAAATGATCCAGGGAACTGGTCTGCTACTGATCTATCAAAAAGACTTGACTTCAAATTTTACAACCAGGCCATCAAGCTCATAAAAGCTGCTCATTCTCACTTTGATAGGATATAAGTGTTGCTGCTCATTCACTTCAAAGGTGTAATGCTGGGAGCAGACGTGCCATTGCTACTTCACCTGGAATACAACATTTATGTTTGTATTTAAACAAATTATTATGCTCTTGACAAAACAACAAAGACCTGTTATTTTTCTGATGGGAATTCTAACCAACTTTCGCAGTGTGTCTCACAGTCTACCAGTCTGGCTCAGATTGATGCATCGTTGCTTTCCTAGATGATAGAACTGGATTGGTTAATTGGTGGGTCTTGCTGTCTGCAAGATCTCTCTATCACCTTTGACAACACTACAGTGACTCCTGCCTAGACCTCCAGTAAGATTGGTGTGATATTATACACAACTGACTGTCATGTGAGGTCCACATCTCAGTCACAACTCCATCCTGCAAGTTTGCACTCTCCCGAATCAGACCCGTCCTCACGATTGACTCACCATCTCCTGTCTGGACTACTTCAACTATGTCTTGGCTGGGCTCTACAACTGGCCTCTACAACTCATCCAAAATGTTGCAGTCCACCTTATCTTCAACCTCCCCAAATTCTCCCATTTAACTCCACTCATGCCCTCCCTTCAGTGGCTGCCTGAGGCTGCCCATGTCAAATCTAAAACCATGGTGCTGGCATACAAGGGTGCTAAGGGAGTGGCACCCTCATACCTCCAGACCATGGTCCAGCCCTACACACTGACCCAAGCTGTGCACTCTGCTGCTACCAGCTACTTACTTGCAACAACCTGGTCATTGCTCCACCCAACTTAGGCTTCTCCCTCCTGGCTCCCCAGTGATTGAATGACCCCCCACTCCACTCAGGACAGCAGTCACTCCCTATCTCCTGTCACAACCTGACAACCCGCACAACCCCCCCCCCCCCCCCCCCCCCCACCCATGAATCACATCCACCTCTCCCATGTCTTCCTCCTCCCTCTAATATGCTCCTGTCTTGAAATAAAAAAATAATAATCCTTTGCTCCTCTTACTTTGTAGCTCTCTGTCATACTCAATCATTCTAGGGCCAATGGATAGTTTTGTTCGTATTGTCAGGGCAGAGTAGCTCTGACCCTGAACCTGCATTGATTGTAGGTGGCTTTGGAAAGTGCATCAGCTAACCCAAACCCAAACCCTAACCTTATAGCTAATCTAGTAGTAAATGGCTACTCTAGACTCTATTAATATATCAAAGAGCTGTTAATTTGTTTTAATACATTTGAACACATCAATGCCAGCTATGCAGAGTTGAGCTAGACTTAACACTGCAGCAGGCAAACCCAGTTCATCCTCAAAAGTTCAGCGGCAGCCCTGGATAAAAGAGACTGACTGCCTGCACATCGGCTCAGGATCTATTCACGGCAACATGAGCTTGTTTGCAGGAGAAATAAATTTGAAAGCCTTAGATATAAAAGAGAGCCTTGAGATACAATGACATGCAACTGAAAAAGCACAAGGCAGAAGTGGAGATGCACCTGCAGCACAACATTATAGCTAAAGACAATTAGACGCAAAATAGGCAGACATAGGCTTGTTATCTAATCAAATTTCATAGAAGAATAGAGGGGAAAATAGGCTTTCAAATCTCACAACAACCTTTGCTGCTTTTGGCATTATGCCATTAACTGTTGAAGCAATAGGCTATAGCCCACCTGCCTTTCTCTCTATTGGCACGGGCCTGTTATGTGGTTAACTTCAAGGGGAACAGGGGGAACATATAAAACCGTTAACAGGTCTGAAATAACCCTATATAGAGACCTTTGCGACCTGTCACACACATAGGTCTATTATAGAGATTATATGATAGAGAGATAACCATTAGGCTATAGATTTGTTTGCTGCCTGAATGCAGGTGCCTGTGCACAATAGAAATTAAAGTCACCAGTGGCCTACCTATATACAGATGAGTAAAATTTAGAAATGCAACTGTGGCAAGCCAAGGGTCAGGTCTACAAGCACTGGGTTTATATTAGGTTATGATGGATATTAAAATATGTCTATCTAATAATTTGTCCTTTTAATATTGGATAAACTAATGCACTGCACAATAGATGCCACAGAAATATACATGGATAGGCTATAGCCATCCAGAGTCCTCAAGAACAGATTAGGAAATTTACAGGCTTACCTCTCACTTAGTTGTATTCTCTCAGTCATTTAATATCATCAGGAGACGTTTCTGAAAGGTGAAATGTGCCCTACAGCTTTCCGTTACAGTTACTTGTGGGCCTGGCCAGAATCTAGTGGCCTCATTTCACCTTTATCCATGTCTGCTTGAAAAAAAATAAAATAATAAAAGCTTGTTTTAGTTCTCATTGTCAATATCAATGCCCTACATTTTAGGCGTGCTGAACACTTGTTTACGCCTACAGCCTAATTTCTGCTTTTTCATCGGGCCTACCCACAGCAGGAATGCGCAGGTTTACAATGTTGTGCATCAGACGATTTTCTATGTTGGCATTGGAAAATCTGATTCATAAAAACATATCCAACCGAGATCGATCCAGGGTTTGAGCTCGTGTTGGCAATGTTACTATATGACGGTTTCAGGGAGCAGCCCCGCGGGTTTATCGATTGATTGGTTTATGATTGGTACATAGACTGCCGAATTCTGAATGATTTCAAGGACAGGGCTATGCTATGTTCTCAGAAAACCTTCCAGTGGCCATGACATGGTCTACTTTTGAATTGTAAATGATTTAATTGGCTTTAATTCTCAGGACCAATGACACTTTCCATCTCCGGTTTGTAGGCAGCTGTAAATAACGATTGAGCCCGCTGGTCTAAAACACACTGTCATGCAATCTGCACATATTACACATTTTGCACATTTAAATTGTCAATTTGAATTACAAAAAAAACACAAATAAGGCTACTGTATATTGTATATAGAGTAATATAATTCACGTTACTAGGCGCCCCATAGAGCACATAATTAAACAAACAAATAAATCAATAAAATAGATAAATAAACGCTAACAGTGGCAGCTGTGAAGACAAGCTGAACTGCTCACCTTAAACATCTTGAGCATCAAATGGGTAATCTTTGACTTTATTGTTCACTGTGGTCTTCTATCATGATACCAATGTTGCTGTCCTGTATTTTGACCACACACTTGACGGTGAATTCATGGCTCATGAACGGATGGAATGAAGGAAGGATGAAGGAAAAAATAATCATCCCCTTTAATCCCATTACGATGAACGGACTTGATATCATGTTTACTAGCAAGAAAATCAAATTTTAATTATTTTAAGAAGAAAACATGACTAAAAAAATGCTTAAACCGAGAGATGCAGTATGAATAATATAATATGACGCAGGGAAATTAATTAAAGAATTTCCCCATTTGTTTTACTGTTTTATTAAAAAATGTATACATTCACTTCGACACAATCGTGTACATTTTCTGTTGAATATAATGCAGTCAGACCTTGGTCGATTAATGGTGTTCACAAATTTCTATGCTTTGACAACCATAAAACGCAGATATTTAATTTAGACTTCCGTGTGCTCTTTAAAGGGTGAGATAGGATTTCCACCGTTGTTTCCCTGTCCGTGTAGGCCTGCCATGTGTTTAGTTCTCATTACAGCTGATCGACAAAATTGGGGTAGACTACATTAACCAATTAATTAATTAATTAATTAACACAAGCCGCTCTCATCAGAAAGGTGACCAGCACAAATCCACACAAACACACGCATTAAGTGACACCCCAAAATAAATGACATAGCCTATTATACAAGACATGCAAAATCAAACAATAATCTACCAAAAGAAACTCAAAACAATGAACAACAAACCACTGAAATTACACGGTTATTGTTGTTGATTTAAATCAACTAATTATTAATATGCTCCCTAATTGTTAATTATAATATAGGCTAATATAAAACATATTTTTTAGCAATGGATAACGTCATAACCAAACAATGTGATGTGAAGTCATGAATTTTAAAATTGACTCAATATCGAGTGTTCACCATTTACAGCCCGAACAATAACAAGTTACCCACATTACCAAAGTATCACCATAAATCTTTGCCACGTGAAAAATGTATAATATGGGGTGACTTGGTATGATGTGAGTGGTATGATATAGGGAGCTGTTACAGAGACTGCCATGAGCCTGAAATATGAATAATATTGAAAACAGACATAAAGCATTCTGTGACCCGCAGGCAGACTTTTATTATTGAAAATACCACGCTTTCTCTCGGTCTGTGAATAATTCAAATATCTATTTTGATTATTATGGGGTCATCTGCTTGACAGGGCCCACTTTATTTCAAACTATTAAAATCCGCAAAACATGCCAGTGCAGAGTACGTACGTATAAAAAATAAATAAATAATAAATAAAACAAAAAATAATAATACCTAAAGTAGTAAAGTAAAGTACTAAAGTTGCAGACAATAATGACAATACATTTTTTATAGTTCATATTTTATACAGCTCTTGCTCTTGTTAAAGGGGTTAATTGAGAGTGGGACAGTGGTTTCAATCATTACTGACTAGCCCTGTTGGCATTTACAGATTCGTGGACAATTGACCTCACGCATTATTAAAAATTTCACACCTCACAACCATTCGGAGTTAGAACTGAAATAAACAAGTAGGCCGTAGAATCCATTTCCTCTGAAGTTACTGAAACGTTTGAGGTGTGTTGCAATTATATGGGATGCCAGCACAAGCAAATAGGATCCAATGGCTAATTAGCAAAAGGAATGTCGTCCCGTCATGAATGCTCTTTTTTTAAATCAGTCAACCATGCATAAGTATCCACCTCCTACTTCCAATGATAGATGTTTTTAGATGTTTTTGTCCAGACTCTTCTTAAAAGAATTTAAATGGGGTTTCATACCTTGTTGGTATTAAACAAATAAAAAAACAAGCAAGCAAACAAACAATTTCTAATGGGGTATAAACTGCAGCAAGCTACAGTGGGTCACTTTATGTTGAAAGAACCTACATTCAGATTTGTGGCCGTACTGAGAACAAATGAAAGCTGTTTTGTCTTGCTTACACCTCCATTGAAGGCCCACTGGCGTGCAACCACTGCTGATCCTCAAACCACAGTTTAGCATAGCAACCACCTCCTCTACAACCTCTGACCTGTGTTTTATACAAGCTGTGTAGCACAGACATTGACAGAGCAGAGCCTGAGTGAAAAGAGTGCGTATACCTGTGGCATGGGCAGGTGACTGTGCTTTTTTAGACATTATACTCCACTGACATTCAGGGTAATGCCATTGAAGAAAGCAAAGATTAGACTCTCTTTGTACTGGGCAGCATTAAACATATTAATCTTTTGCTGTTCATCTGACTGTGAAATCTTTGGAATTACTGCTTCTAAGGACCAAGGCCTGGCTATGGACTAAGCTTATATCATGGAATCCACCTCATGGAAAGTTGGGTACAAGGGTGCAGGGTTGGAGTTTCACAAACATGTCTTAAAGTGCGATCTAATGTTTCGCAGTCGACTTGGAATCATCAATGAAAATACAGTTTTTGAAATATTGAGCAGAGTTTGAAACATCTAAGTTAAGCTAACAATAGCCTCTTCATTCAAGCCTCTAAAGGGGATTTCCTTTGAAGGCTAGGCCAAGAGAAACAATTCTGTCAGACCCCCAGCCTCAGCAAAGGCCTACAAAGGGTATTTTCTAAAAGAACAGGGAGATCGGATAAATAATAGAAAAGCAAATGTTGAGAAATGAGAGCTCTGAAGACTATAAAAAATTATAGAATTTGTAAGGATAGTATTAAATGCAATTCTCAGGAGAGAAAACGCAAACAAAGGCCAGTAGAGTGGGGTATTTGGTGAGGTCAAATTGTGTCAACCTGAGTTATGTTCAGATGAGTGCACTGAAGTTGACCTGTGTACCAAGTATCAGCTTGCATCAGTCCTTTAAAAAGCCCAGCTTTCATTTGAGTTCCTTGATGTCATTATATCTCCAATGAGCCATGTGCTTATAGTTGACAGCCTCCTGGTTTGACGACATTATTTTTTCAAAGCCACCCATCGGTGAAAGTGTCACAAAATCGGGTGCATTTGTAAATTGGCACTTCAAGTGCAACAGCACACTCTGGCACCAAACTAGACCATTCATAAATTCAGAGCAGTGACAGAATTCAGAGAATAACTATCAATGGCTCCTCAACAAAGGAGCGCACGCATAAATGAGTGTGTCATCTATGTATAGGTAGTGTTGCAAATGTTTAATTGCACTCCAAATTGTTGATGTAACTGGTAAATAGCATATAACCTAAAACTGAAGCTGGAATTTAGATGTTTATTGGATTGAATTTTCTCTCGGTGTAGCTCACACAGAATTTATAAGAGGCAAGAATTGAAAATGCTGGGCATGGTCCAGAGAGAGATCTCAAACTGAGACAGGGCTGATTGGCACATTTAGCAGGAGCTTCAGTGACAAAGACTGCTCAACTTGTTGATGTTTCAAGAGGAATAGTGGACTAAAATGATATTGGCATGGACGTTGAAGGGAAAGACATCATCACCAAGATATCAGTAACTGCAAAAGCAGATACTCTAACTGTAATGTCCATGCATTGGTTCAATATGCAAGAAACAAAACAACAGAAAAGAAGCTCTAAATCATTTGACTGCATATGTCAATGATTGATATATCATCAAGAGCAGCTCATTGAGAATTGAGGATACTTTGGTCGGGTGGCAGGGCATAAATCTCTTTTTACACCTAAAAATGGTAAGATGAGTCATCCCGTAGACAAGCAGACGAGTGTGTGTGGTGCATGATAAAATAAGTCTACAGGTCCAAGTCATTCCCACTGTGAAGGGTTCTGTCAGCTGTGGGTGTTTCACTTTCTTGGCATGCTTTCGGTGGGCTGAGCCCCTTAGAGTGAAGCCTGAGTGATCACGCCCATCCCATGGTGAAGCCTGATGAAAATGGAATCTCCAAGGAGGAGTTGAGTGGTCACTGAATGAATTAACGAGCATAACAAATATGTGCATCATATACCATATCTGTCCCAGTCACCAGATCCAAGCAATTATGAGAGATTCTGGAGCAGTGCCTGAGACAGTTTTCCACCACATCACCAAAACAACAAATGACAACAAATGATGGACTTCTTGTGCCCTGTCCCTCCAAAAGAGTTCCAAACACTCGTGGTGGCCCAACGCCCTTAATAGGGAACTTGGTATTGCCTATTTCAGCAATTACCTGTAGCAGATAGATAGTTTGCCGATTAACCATTTCAAATGAAGGAAAGGGTAACATGGGAAGATTTGAGCTCCCATGCCAGAAATATGGAACCTATGGGTGCCTTAAAAGTAATAATTCAATGGCAATGGCATCAACACTACTCAGAGCATTACCCACGAAGAGATGAGCATTTGACCAAAGGTGTGAAGCTAAGCATATAGTGTCCAATGAGTTGGTGTTTTCTGACCTTACTGCAGATTGGTACATTTTGGAAACACCTGGACTGAATTTGGTACAGATATAGATAGAGAAAAGTACACTTGGGGGGTGGGGAAGGAGAGTCTACATGCACTTCATGCACATAGCACAAGCTCAGGCGTTCTCATATTAACACCTTTTTTGTTCTTTTTGGAGCCTAGTCAGAGATACACTGCTGTCCAAACAGCATCTGCCCCACTGGATTATGGAGGCCAACTTTAGAGCCTGTGACAAGAAAAGAGTTGAGAGGCTGGCAATGTCCATATCCATGAGAGCTACAGCCATTTCATGGCCATTGTTCAAAGGGGTGGAAGAAGTCTGCTCTATAAATGGACTTCATCTAACAACATCATGAGGTTATGCCATCTGTATGTCATGGCCCCCAACATGACTGTCCTGTCTTTGGGGACATAACCCCTATACCTATGCATTGTATACTGAAAGCAAATAGACAGTTATGAATATAATCCGCTTTCCATGAAGGAAGGGAAGGACGTACAATGACATTTGGCCTCCTTCCCCTGTGATTGAATAGGATGTTATGTGAGCAATCATCCATAGCTTCCTCCCTCAGGGAACAGGGGTTATATTTATCACTGTTCATTTTGCTTCTGATTAGGGTGTCTGAGGGGCAAAAGGCTGAGGGGCAAAAAGCCTACAATAATTGACCTAGTTACTATCCTGTTATCAATTAGTGAAATGGTACATGCTAGACGCTGATGAAATGATGTTCTTTGGTTTCCCAACAACTATTATTCCAGCTGCCCTAAATGGGGAGCGATACAATTACAGGTCCAATTAGACAACAAAACAAAAAAGGTTAAATAGCCATAATTCCCACACAATGGTCCATCAAAGTCCATCAGGATGGATTCTTCCGTTTGGAGTTTTTTTTAAAAACGTGTTTGCCTGTGGCTTTTTTTTTTTAGACCAAACTGCCAAACTGGCAAAATGGCAAAGATTAGACCTAAGTGGTGATGGTACCCTGAAGATATGAGAGAGCGTCAGGGAAACTGTGTGTGTGTGTGTGTGTGTGTGTGTGGGAATCACTTTTCCCACCTGCAGAAACTATCATCATAGTGCATTTGAGCAAGTGTAGTGCTCAGTGGCAAGAGATATGACCTTTCACAAAATTGGCTATCGGTTATCACAGCTTGTGAAAACATTATACGGTTCACACATTCACCATGCCCTTTCTACCAAACGCTTTAAGCCTTTTGAAAATCAACCTTTTTAAAATGGCACCAGAAATGGAGTGAATTTATATCTCGGACTCTAGCAGGCCAAGTTCACATTATATAGTACACCAGCTTTAAAGCAATCAATCAAAGTTAATATGGTTTGATTGTTATAGTGTTTCGTATTCAAAACTGTACCTCACTGTCACATGAATGAGTCTTCAAAAGATTACGTCAGCACTGGTAGGTCTGTTGAAAAAATTAAAACATGTTTAGTGCTGTTGAGTAAAAAGATTTTAGAGAAAAGGCTGTCATAAAATAACTGGTGTAAGAAAATAAACTAGTCTGGATATTAACTATATCCAATAATTTGACAATCAAAGACAATGAGTAATATGTTTCTGAACAATAAGAGTATATGATATTATACATATAAACCAAAAAGTGAACATTATAGCAGGGTTGCAAGGTTACCTGAGAAACATGTTTCTAAGGTGTCAAGCCTTACACAGTTAATTAGATATCCACCTTGTGGTTATGAAGTGGTACTACATGTTTTACAGTTCGTGGAAACAAGCTCCATGTGTCAGTGGACTTATGTGGATAAAAATGCACAATTCAGGGACTCAAAATGGTATATTTTAACATTTTTATTAGTATTGATGACAAAAGTGTGCTTTACAAATGACTGAAACCCATGGCTGCCAGCTTGTAATATATTGTGGCCTATGGTATTGAATGCCTTCTGTAGATCTAGAAGAGCTTGACCTGACCAAAGTCTTTTTTAATTAAATCAGTAAGGAAGTGTCTGCTAAAGCAACGAAGAAAAGACTTTGACCTTGGATGTAATCCTAAATGTGGTCATATGTGATCCTTTCTAACACCTCTGGAAACACTTAAGGTCAAAAAAGGTCTGTAATTCTCTGCTGTGCTTCCTTTCTTAAATAAGCCTGTGAAATTTTCACATGTGGAACCTTGCTTCACAGTGGATAGATTTGTAGCCTGGGGATATTACATCAACACAGGACAGAGAGAGCAGCATTAATACATTTAATAGATTGTTGATATTTGGATTGGAGAATATAGGTTGCTAAACTCACTTCTGAAGTACATGAAGTGCACAGGTCCTCCACCAATCAGCACATACAGAAAGGTGTCAAATCAAATTATCAAACTAGATCACAGAGTATCTAAATATCTGACGAGATGAAACTGTACAAATAACTGTTAAAATAATAATAATAAACCACAAAATGGTTAGATTACCATTCCCTGTTCTGCAGAACATTCTTGATAAATCTGGGCACAACAGGCAAAAGGTATTGGAAAACAAAAACGCATTTGAAAGATATTCCCTTAGAATAAATGACAGCTTTATGGGCTTCAAATGTAATTGGCTACTCATTTCATCCTCTGTATATCTCTATTAAGATTACATTGCCTGAAATTCTCTAAGGCCTCGCGTGCCTCCTGAGGTCTGTGATGGTGGTGGAGGGTGGGAGGGTAGATTGGGAACCACAGTGATATTTGACAAACATAGTCGCTGCAATTTATTGCCTAGTCCACTTTGCTGATATATTGTCCTTTCTTCCTACCCCCGCAACACACACGATGAGATTCCTCAGTGCACACAGTCACACAGGCTTTTAGACACTCATTAGCCCATACTAATACAATAAGTGTCACCTTCCATTACATGGTGCTGGGTTGGATATCAGGATTGGAAACCAACCAAATCTCCACACAAGGGGCGCTACCCCCTTGTGCACGGTATTGTCTTACAGCCACAATGTCGAATTGTTTTCCCCTTCACTCTTTCAGTGTTCCCAAAATATAGATATACACACATATCGCCAAATATACACATGCGCACATACAGACAAATTTCACAAATACCCCACACATTTTATAGAATAGGTTTGACAGTTCACTGATGATCTTCATGTTAACTTTAGGGCTTGTTTCAGGACAGGCAGCTGTTTAAGGAGCCACCACGCCCCACCCCTTTCAAGCCCATCCCGTTGTCTTGCATATGAACAGCACATGCAGAGTTGTACAAAATCTTAATTAAGACTCCTAATTCTCCATGCCATCGTCTGACCAATGATGTGCACTCGCGTGAAACGCTGCTAAACACAGCATGGGGGTAGATGTTGTATAGGGCTGTCCTTTTCTGGCATTCAAGACAAATTTGTCTGTGGGCTTCAAAACACAAACAAAGCAATGCGTAGATAAATGAAAAACATTTTGTCTACTGTACAGAGGCTTAGTTTTACATTCATTGAATAGCACCATTGTCATTATGTACAACCGATATGATTTCAAGTTGTGTAAAAGTGTTGTGTAAAACAATCTAAATGCTGTTTCTCTCCTTCAAAGATGTTGCTGAGTAACTTATAACACAAATAATAACACATTTTTTTTTTTTTTAAAGATTGGGGTATGAACAGATTTTTTTTTTGTGTGCACATTTTGATGAATTTTATTTCATGCCTGGCTTCTTGAATGATTTCTACCTTTATATTAATATGAGTATAACATCATTCCTCCTACTTACAAGCACATACGATACATCCCCACACACATAAAGCTATGGGCTGACAAGTGTTTCTCAGTGAAAAGGTGATTTCAGCTTTGGGGTTTTCATGTTGGCCTTACTTCAAGAAAATTAGCACAAGCTCCGAGGCTTTTCACTCTGGAAAAGGGCATGTGGTTGGAAGACCTCATGCCCCACCTCAGTGTGCAACAGATGCCCTGATGGAAGACTTGCGACAGATCAGTCGAAAATGAGCGTGACATGTGTTAAACAGGCAAAGCCCCACAACACTGACATTTGACAAGATGATGGGCGTAAGCAATCATTATTGTCTCCATTTAAGCAAGTAATAAATATTCAGGGCTGGCTTCTCTGAAATCCATTTACAAATGTCATGATACAAATCAGCCTGAACAGATGTTTGAATGGATCAGATTCAAAAATGTTGGACAGCAAGAAAAGAGATGTAGTTTTTATGTGCAAAAATGAAAAGCAATATTAAGTCTTTGGTAGCATATTAAAGATTTCAACAGAAGTATTAATCAAATGATAAAATTGTTTTAACAATGACTTTGAATTTGTACATTTGTACGTCTCTGACTCAATGAATTCTTTTCTCAGACACTTGTACTCTCCTCCACACCCTAATAGACCTTCGACCTCAGTCCTTCCTGCCTGACAAAGGTGCCAATGATGGTGAGTTAGACATGGGGAGGAACATGCCAAGGAGGTGCCCCCTCCCCTTCCCCCTTCTACCCACCCTCCAGAACCATTTGGACCACAGGGAATGGGTTAATCACATTAGAGGCCCAGAAGAGAGATGGGAAGTAGACAGTACCGTGACAGCCGGGGTAGCACTGGCACGACTAATCCAGTTAGGCCAAGGAAAAAGGGGGACGCCATCGCGCCTACAAGGCTGAGAAAGAAAAAAACATTTTCCCAGGAATGAGTTCACCTGTATGGTAACACAGAGAAGTTGGCCTGTTGATGCCTATTAGAAGAAACAATTGCACTTGGCACATACAAATGTTTTTTTCATGCTGGGCACCACTTTATTGTCAGTGCATGAAAAAAAATCAGCAGCAGACAGTGGCATTGCATAAGATCCTCTTTCATGCCACGGTAAAGCAGCCCCTTTCAACCCAGTGGTATCAGTCTCCCAAACAGTGAGAAGATGGGGAGGGGTGCTGTAAGAAGGATAGAGCTTACTTCATCCGCCATTGTAAGTGCACCCGAGTTCAACCTTAATGTAAACCTTTGCAGGCAGGATATGAATAGGATGCTCTCTATAAAAATATATCCTGCTGGGTAATCCGGCAGATGGCCACAGCAGCGGACACTACAAGAGCGGCTGGCCACTGGAGGGGTAACAGGGAATGTCCGATCAGCAGCCACTCAGCCTGGGAGATTTGGAATCAAGATTCTTAACTCCCCTTAGCAACGCTGGGAAACAGAGCCGTCAGTTTAGATCCATCAAGTTTCTACTTAATCTCACCCACCATTTTTTCTCTCCATTTTCTCTTTTTTTTGTGTCTTTCCTTTTGTTGTAGGGATTAAGCCAAGTGGTAAAACAGTGATTTAATGATCTTTCCATGGCTATGTGCACCACTTAAACCATGAGACAAACAAGCTGAGGCATTCTAAGAGTCACCCCCTCTGAAGGCGGGTGCTCAGGAACTGTGAGGCTTTTGATACAGCTTAAGCTCTATGTGATTATTTTTCCCACTATCATGTGACGTGCTTTGGTCTGCTGGGAAAATTTAAGTTTTTGTATTTCGCAAAGGCCCATTGTAAACAAGATAAGAAAGAAAACAGTTGGATAATTACTTCATGATAGCTTTATAATTATAAGATATGGTGAATTATATTTCTTTTTTTTTCAAGCATAAGAGAAGTGACAGGTATATCTGGGAAATTGACTACCTCAATACAAAAAAAAAAGAATAGTAGATGCTAAAAATAAAACATTGCTGCTAGTTAATGCTTATATGAATGGGTTGGGATCTGTCATGAACAAATAACTAAACAAGTACCCAGATAGTTTATCCTGATGGAAAAATGAGTTTTTATCAAATATTATAAAACCACTGTACACATTCCACAGCCAGAGAAAAGCAACAGCTAGTGCAAATGTTATAGCTAGCATACCATCAATATTCAGTAAAGATTTGAACATAGAAAATGTCACAAAACATTGAGTACATATTCTACTACTCTACTTGGATTGCAATTTCAAGCTGCATGTTTTCATGCATGTTTTCTGCTCTTTCAATGTTCAATTCTGAAAATCATCTCGGATCCATATACAGGAAAGGGACAGATACTTAAACTTGACTTGCACTATGTAACGTTCTGTAATTTAGTTTTGGCAGCCCCAAGTGGCAACGAGAGGTAACTGTTTGTATTTTTGAAGACTTAATAATTCAATAATACCCATAGCTTGTGTGCGTTCGGCTCACAAGTTTTGATTTGTCACTTCCTGTGCTTGGAGAAAACTTTCCCGCCAGTGTACCTACCGACTCCAAAACTTCATTGGGGTGAATGGAGCGAATCTAGAGAGGCTCAACTAGACTGATAAGGCACTTGTATTTTTACATAAAAATGTACATAATGCAGCTTTAAACCTGCATTGATTTGATTAATTTGACCATTCATTTGTGCCACCAACAACAACCAACAGAGGGCGCCAAGTGAAAATGAAAGTAAGGGCATGAGCAACAGAGGACTATATTTTGCACAAATTTGAGAGTTCAAGGCAGATTTTTTCTGCCCTACTGACACATAGCAGACATTTGCTATGAGCCACTTTCAGCTACCCACTCCCTGGATGTTTGATCTTGTAAATTAGTCTGTGGATTGAACCCATAGAGATAATGCTTTCCTATTTGGCTGCAAAGTTTTGATGTCTGCAATAAAAATGTTTCCTACAAGCATATTCTCCTCTCAGTCCACTCCAGTGAAATGGCATATGAGTCATAAGACCTCAGGGAAAAATCAGTGGCTATAGAAAAACAATATATAGTCAAACATAGACAACGGGTAAAAGTATACAGCTATCTTGAAAATCATGAAAAAACTTTGGTATAAAAAACTTTATTTGTTTAGCACTTTTCATAAATAGTTGAGACATAGTTGACGAAAGGCTTTACAACGAAACCATAAAACCATGTAATAATAATACACACAATAATATGATACTTCATTGGTCCCCAATGAATGAGAAATTCTCTTCTTGCTTGTCCCCCTTTAGGTAACTACAGACCAGCCGCCCTGAAACTGGTAGGGATTCATTGTATTGCTCAAGGACACTTCAGTAGGGCAGGTGCTTGCCAACAAGGGAATGTGAAAATGGGTGCTCCAGTTGAAGGACGGTTTCTAACCACTAGGCCACCCTGGCGCCCCACTAATGCCTCACATCAATTGAATAAAATAATTAAAAAGGAAACAAATTCAAAACACACCAAAAAAAAAAATGCACGAAAATCCCCCCAATCCCTTAATTTGTCGGTTTCACAATAGCCCACAGACCAGCTCGTTCATGATGACACACTTTATTAGGCGTTGTGAGTACCAAATGGGGGAGTTAGGATCCCATCATCCTGCTCAAGAGCTCCTGTGTGGGTAAAAGCACCTAAAGCTTCAAACTTTAAACCAAAATAAAACATCACTTTATAGGTTATCCATAGTTTAAATGTAAAACAACACAACAGGTTTTCTTGTTATCATACGAATGCTCTTGACACCTCTCTGTGTGTGGGACTCGCACGATCACTGGGTAATAACTGTCAAGGCGGTAACCAATATAGACTAGGACTAGAAAGCCATGATGAGCGGACAAATACCAGAGGAGGAGAGAGAGAGTCTCAGTGTAATGGATAATAGAGGAGATTGTTTGGGCGGGTATGCAGTTAGTGGATAAGGCATTGTGTGAAATCATCAAGGTCAATGACAGTAATTATAGGGAGGGTAAATAATGTATTGGGGTTAATACTTTTGAGCTGACAAGAGATTATGGTATGGCTAAAACACAGATGTGTTGCTCCCAATCTTACAGCAGCACAGTAACACTGATAGAGTTGGGATCTACCATCATGAACATACTTTGAAAGAAACGAGCACTCATGCCGTGATGCTAACAGTGATCCTATATTAGGTAGTACCACAGTCCCTTAAACCCCCGTGATCTAGGCTACACGCAGTCAAAGATGGTGAAAAAGACATAAGACCCACATATAAAGGTTGTGGTTGATTTTCTCATTTAAAAGATAATAATAAATATGAATGACAGTTCATGGTGTGCTAGTTAAAGTTAAAGGGTTAAGCCCCCAGATCTAGGCTACAACCCCCCCCCCCCACACACACACACACTCACACTCACACACACACACACACACACACAATTCAGATGATGCCATCTGTGACAGCTTACAAGTCAGACGCTGAATGTTACATGGTTTTATTTCATTTAACCTTTATTTACCCAGGTCAGTCCCGTTGAGATGAACAAGATGTCAAGATGTTAAATGTTAATGTATGGGATGCTGCTGTGTTGCATATGAAAAAGAAAACAATGTTCACTGGATATTTGTAATTAGACAACAAGAATAAAAGTGAACTGAGGTCAACAAGGTTATGTACAGGCTGAGAGTACATGGAAAAAACCTCACAGGCTCAAAAATCGTGTTCTGCCGAACTAGAAAAACATGCAGTTCAGCATTTGGTAACTTCAAAAGCATGGAGCATTTAATCTGTTGTCTATCTGCAAGTCTTTTATATGTGTATATATTTACCAATACACATTAATTTTATGTAATTGCCATTGCATGTTAATATCAAAGCCATAGAAAATGAATAAAAGACACCTGCCAGCAACGTAATGACCTCTGATAATAATCATGATGAGCCTCGAGAGGGAAATTATGGTCCTTCATTAGGCCTATTAGTGCATCCTGGAATAAACCGTTCCCCTCTGACAGGAGATGGCAAATGTGATTGTGATTGGACGACAGAAGTAAATCTGCTCACCAAATCCCTCAGCTCAGGCTCTGATTTGGACGGGAGTTTGTTATTCAGTGTGAATCCCGCCCAGAGGCGAGATGACTGAAGCCGTCCGGCACACGGCTGCAGGTCAGCGCCGAGTGTGTTCAGTTCGGACGAGACAACTTGGAGTCGCTTCACTGCCCCGTCCCCCGCACTGAGGTGAAACAGTAAGAAACCCCGTCTGGTGGTGAATCGAACTAACCCCACTGGCAACTCCATGCTAGGACAGAAACTGAATGAGAGTTTTGGTAAGCGTCTTTTCTCCAGTCAGTTGATGTTGGTGGCATATACTAGAAATCCCGTGTTGCGTGCAGTTGTATTAAAATAAGTGATTTGCTGTTAAACTCCTGATTTTCACTCCAAAAGAACACAAATGTCTGACTGTCAGCTCTCCCAAAGAGCCTTCAAAGGAAGGATAATAGAGTAGCTAGCATTAGCTGTAACTCCGTTGGAGTGTATGGCAGCAAAGTGAATTCAGGTACTATACTATTCACGCAATGAATCATGGGACAGTCGCGGGGACTCTGTTAATCCTCGTCTTGGTTGAAAACAAAATAGTGGATACCCCTGGGGATTCTAGTTACACCCTTAAAACAGAGTTCAATAGGGTATGTTAATCTGTTTTTCTGTATGCTCCTAAATAATGAACTTTTCTTCAATACCCCCCTCCATCACTGCTAAATGGCAACAAATGGGGTAGACAGAAACTGCTAGATTGCCATTAACGTTATTGTTTGCTAGTATACCAGCTCACCCCTACCCATTATTAATGATGGCCACACAATCCCTTTTTTCAAGTCCATTTAATAAAGAAATGTATGCAAAGTCACTAAAACTTGCCAAGTCTATCCAGTCTCACTGTCTTCAAACACATAGGCTATCATGTTTATCGCAATAGGCTTGCTGAATTAGACAGCTGTTGCTGAGAGTATGCACATTGTTTACCCTTTCAAAAATGCTAAATAACATAGGTGTGTCACTTTGCACAAAATGTTTTAGGCTGTTGAAATCCATCTGTCAAAGAGCCCAATAAATACCACGGAGCAAGAATAATAGACCTAACAAAAGCATAAAAAGCTGTACACAGATTTGTATTAAAACTTTTAACACTCTTTTTGCACTAATAAATGTGTTAATATGTCCTCACCAATTGTTGTGAAAACAAGTAAATAGAAGAATGGGGAAGGAGAGGAAATCTGTAGTTTTGAACTGTTCAAATTCTGATATTTAGAAGGAATCTTAACTCACCAACAACCTGGTAACTAGCATTATTACTGAAACTGGCATTACTCTAGTCATTAGTGAGAAAATGAGTAATGTTACTGTAACATGTACAGATTTATGCATTAGTCTGTAGTAGAGTCCTTGCTGGAGTCGGTGAGTGGGCGCAAGTGATCATATGAGCTTTTGAGTTCAGCAGCTTAGAAACTTGAGGTTTAATACTAGCAGAGATGGGGACCTCTGAATACCAGTGAAGCACCAAAAACACACCATGTTTAGCATTATATATAGAGAGCATAATGTGTTGATTGTTTCATTGCATTGCTGCTGTTTACTCTTCAGGAGATAGTATCCACTGTGACCTCTCCTTTGTCTCCCAGCAGGTGGTGTGGCCGAGATGTGAGAAAGGGTCATGCCTCTCGTCAAGAGAAACGTAGAGCCTCGGCACCTGTGCCATGGCGCAGTGCCTGATGGGATTGGCAGTGAGCTGGAATGTGTAACCAACAACACGCTGTCCGCCATCATCCGACAGCTCAGTTGTCTGAGTAAGATCACACCCACTCATCACATTTAGCAACGTCTCTATCGCATAGGTGGTTCTGAGACCTGAGAGCTTGGCATGGCCTGGTTCTCTGGCAACCATCACATCAGCAAGGTTTTGCCAATTCTAAATGATAGAAAGAACCACAACACATAACAAAATCACCGTCATTACGTTTGATTTAACAGATGGCAAAGATGATGGCTAGTTGTTGGAGTATATCATAGTTTCCTTATGCGCTGACACAACGTAAAAAAGCTAGAACTGGGACTGAGGGGAAAAAACTATTGTTATTATACTACTACTACTACTACTACTATTATATTATACTATTATGCTACTACTAAAACTATTGCTGAGGGAATGGGTGGCACAATCAACAATGCTTTAATTTATATTGCAGTTTCTTTCTCAGATGTATATAAAGTTTCTTGGGTCCCCGATGGCAACAAGAAAACAGAAAAATAACAGATAAATAATTGCAATTGTAAGTGCTCTCTTAAGATGACTTGACCAGTTTCACCTGATTCTTAGCTTCCTGTCAGGCCACTGTAAAGCACAGGAATTATCATTTAACTATGTGAGTCAATGTACATTATACTCTGCCATCTGGACTAACCATTCAATTTGGATTAAAGCAAAGCATTTTATATGATGAGTTGTGTTTGGCAAAGTGTACATCAGCATTGGTATACTTGTTTGTAGAAAGAGTATATGGGGAAGCAAATTTACCCAACATCTGGCCCACAGATACTCTGTGTGTGTGTGTGTCTGTCTATCTGTGTTGGGATTTTGTGAAGTTCTAGGAGCTTAGAGCTTACCGTAAAGCTTTGTGTCACAGAGGCAGATAAGGCGGAGAGTGAGGGGGTGGAGACACAAAGAGAGAGAGTCTAATGATAGCGTCCACAGTAAGTGGATCTGTGCTGTTTGACATGTGCCAATAACGTTGGGGAAGTGAATAAACAATATGGAGAAATAGAAAGAATTCACAATGTCATTTGTGTGTGTGTGTGTGTGTGTGTGTTTAATGTCTTTTTAAGATGGTCTGTAGAATTCACAAGAGTAAATGTGTTTTTTGTCCCATCTGAGATACATTGTTGTAGTGCATAATCAATAGTTCAAAACAAATTAAACGGTTCAAATCACAGTTTGGTTTACAAATATGTTTTTAACAAAATTAATATGGATTCACTTTTTTGTTGATTGTAAAATAAACGTGTGTGCCATTTATGGTACGTGTTGCACATTTTTTTGGATTGTGTAGCCCATATTTATCTATGTGAGACAATTGTCGTTCCATGTATCTGTTTGTGTTCAGCTTTGTGTTGTTGCTTGTAAGTGTGTGGTGCTGATGTGTGATGTCACAGGTGCTAAAGGCAAATTTCAGTACCTGCCTTGTCTGCGTTTGATGTACACTAGTATGATTTACTGCTACTTTGACTGTGTTTTCTGTTGTTTGCTCTGGTTGCAGGTAAGCATGCAGAGAATGTTTTTGGGGAGCTTTTTAATGAGGCCAACACCTTTTACGTGCGTGCAAACTCTCTCCAGGATCGCATTGCCCACTTGGCTGTCAAGGTCACCGAGCTGGACTCCAGTGTGGAAGAGGGTTAGTGAGAGCCTAGTCACTGGTCTCTTACACCTTCTGAAAAATGATCTGTCTATTCAACATTTTATGTCTTTCATTTTCTACTCCATCATTCATCCCCATATGCCTCATATTAAACTTACAATCTCTATCTTATTGCTTTGAAGTCTCTCTTCAGGACATACATATGAGGAAAGCCTTCAAAAGCTCTACTGTCCAGGACCAGCAGGTAGTGTCCAAGAACAGCACTCCAAACCCTGTGGCTGAGATGTACCACACCAGTGACAAGCCCCCTCCTCTCAGTGCCCTCACTGCTTATAGGTATGCTTGACAGATGTTGTGCCACCTCCCTCCACTCAGGTTAAGTTGTCAGTTCATGTTTCTCATTTCATGTGGATGACTGTGTTCTGAATCTTAACACAGAGAAGACCGCGTCGATGGGATGAAGTTCTACACTGACCCATCGTACTTTTTTGACTTGTGGAAGGAAAAAATGCTTCAGGACACAGAGGACAAGAGGAAAGAAAGGCGGAGGCAAAGGGTGAGAGTAAGAGACTCTTACTTCTGAGCCCATAACTATTCAATTCTGCTTTTGTTCATTTTTATGTTTTTATTTAGCAAGTAGATTTATGTGTGTGACACCCAACTATTTTTTTGTCCCTCCCTCTGCCTTTCACAGGAACAGAAGCGATGTGTGGACAGCACGCTTCAGCGTGAGGTGAAGAAGGTGAGAAAGGCCCGAAACCGCAGGCAAGAGTGGAACATGATGGCATTTGATAAAGAGCTTCGTCCGGATCACCGTCATCCACAAACTCTCCGTCGAGGGGCATCCTCTGAGGGCTCCCTGTCCCCAGACGGCAGGTCTGTGTTTTTATGTAGGGCCTGTGTTTTTCATTTGGCAGAAATCGCAGTGGGAATCACAGAATCTGTATTTTCAAATAGAATTGAGACTTGAATGGCACTAATTTTATGTACTAATTAACAAATTGCAAAGACATATGCGTACTGTAAGCATAGATCAAGACACAAAATGGGATTGCAGGAATTTTGAGTGTAAATAAACTTTAAAATAATTTGGGGAAAAATCCAAAAACAAAATGGGATAATAGAAAATTTGGGAAAAATTAAAAGTGGGTTTGCGAGTGCCCTATTTATGCCATTCATTCATTTACACCAGTAATGTCTTGCTTCAGTAAATCGTCAGGTATGATTTTGTAATAGCAAATACATTCTTCATATGCGTCCATTCTCCTTCGTTTATCTAGACCTGACCTCCCAGACTACCCCATTCCTCCAGGCCCTGCCCAAGCTCCTCTTAACTATGCCAAGCCTCATGGTTACGTGCCTGGGAACACACACCCCTCACCACCTATGGAGCATGAATACCACAGCATTGAGGTCGACTACAAGGGTGGAGCACTAAGTTACTCCACGCCAGAACCTCACTCTGCAGACCGAATAAATGGTTTATTACTTCCACCTGTTGATTACAAGTATGCTTGTTTAAACAACTGTCTCAACTGTTCCATAAGTCAAATAAGAAATTAATTTTGGATGTTCGTTATAATTTCATTTTTAAATAATTTTCTCTTTCTGATAGCCCAGTGGAGTACTCTGCCAGCTCTGGCCCACCACCTCCTGCCCCAGGCCCAGTTATCCCATCAGCACAGACAGCCTTTGGTTCTCCTCTAGGTGCACTACCACCCACCCCTCATGATGGACCTTTATATGTAGGCCCAGGCTACTCACTCCCACCTATCCCACCCCCAGGGCCTTGTATGGTTCCTCCTCCCCCCGGTCCCCCACCTCCACCTGTCCCTCCTGCTGCACCCTCCCATCTGCACAGTGAGGTCAAGAGAGCTGACACTCAGCCTATAAGAGACGTGAGAAGTAACCTGCTCTCCGCCATCCGCATGGGTGAGTTGGGGTGATGCCGCTCTCAGATGCCTATTGTTATGCCATTATTGTTTTCTGCAGGACAGTTAAAGGCAGACGTTATAGGACAAAAGGTTTTTCACAGTATGAGGGATGATCAAGATAACTGCTACGTTTGAGAGCATGTGCATAATGGATCCAGGTTTTACCTATTTACGCATGTATGTGTATGAGTGTAATCTTATTTGTTTATTTGTGTGTGCTTGTTAGGCATCCAGCTGAAGAAAGTCCAAGAGCAGCAGGAGCAGCAGAACAAGCGGAAGCCAGTGGGAAACGACGTGGCCACCATCCTGTCCCGTCGCATCGCTGTGGAGTACAGTGACTCTGATGATGGCTCTGAGCTGGACAACAATGAGTGGTCAGACTGACTTAGCCCAAAGTGTGGCAAGTGACTGAAGTTCTGCTTTATTGAAGCTTCTGCGTAAATTAAGGGTTCAGCAGCTTGTAAAACTACTGGAATGTGAAAAGCTATCTCTGGCTCCACCTGGTGGACTCCATGAACAAATACAAGCTGTCACATTGCTGCTGTATTAACTTTATTTAGTCTTGGATAAATACTAGGCTGCCATATTAACTGCTCATGAGGTAGTTGGGGCATATTAGAGGGTGCAATTTGCACCATTCTTCAGAAACAGATGGATAAGACAGATTTAACACTTTATTTTTTTTTTTTCTTCAAAAGAGATGTATGGTATGATCAATTGCTATTTATTTGTACCACTGTACCACATGTACCACTTTCTTGAAACAATTTAATCCTGGGTTTGACTTTTGAAAATGTGTTCCCCATATTCACATGACAATAAGAGTTCAGCACCAAACTATGCACATTGTTCTGAAGAAAAAAGATCTCAGTCAGTCAAACCTACCTGTCAAACATTACATCCCTAGCAAGAGTATCCTGACATTGTGAACACACCTTTACCCATCATTCCACAGAGGTAAATGTACAGGTTATTGTAAAGGTTGTTTGCAAATCAGTTGAAGGCACAGTGGACCTGGAATACAATATGGCTTTAATTGTGTATTGGCTTATGAGTGTGAGTGTGGGATAATAAACAAAAAATGTAAGTCAAGTACTCTTTGGTCAGCATCATGTAATGTAATGTAATCAACTTTTTTATTACGTTCCATTAGACAGCCCTTATCAACACCAAGTAGTTTTATTTATTTATTTATTCATATATATATATAATTTAGAAATCTGAACATATGTTGTCTTTTAAGTTAATGTACAGATCAGCTAGCTGTCCACTGAGTGACTGTAAAGAGATACATTTTTGTAGTTTGGCAAGTACTATGATATGACTGCTTCTGACTGTAAACTTTTGCTGTTATCTTGTAACTGTTCGTTATTATTATCATCAGACTAGTTACTTTACAGTAATACAATACACCATAAGCCTCTTCCAAATAATCGAGAGCTTTTTTCTTTTCACTTTTGAGATTCACTTTCCAGGATTAAATTAATTCTATGGATGATGTTGGTTGGACAAATGCATGTATTATCTTTTTTTGCTTTTTTTATAATAAATATAGTTATATATTTTTTCTAGACTCCTTGTCCATCTCCTCTTGTCCAAGTATTCAGTTCAAATCAGCACTCGGCCTAAAGAGGCACTTAAAGAAACTGTTGGGCACTGGACGCCATGTTGGTTCTGCCAGTCTGATTTTACCCAATGGTAGGAGACTCAGTGAGCCAGTTGAGCCACAATGGAGGCGTTTTCTACTCGTGACAGACGTGTGTTTGGCAGGTGATTAGCGGTCTGAAGCTCCTCCTCATCCTTGATCTGCTCAGTCAACCTGGACCTTTAAGGTATCATGTTAGCTATATTTTATTGGTGATTTCGGCTTTCTTACAGTTTGTGGGTTTCCCTTGATTTTGAATGAATAATTTGTGAGTAACAGTTAGCGTAAACTATTTAGATCTGAGGGATAGATAGTTAGCGTTTAGCTAGCTAGTCACCTGACTGACACACGCACAAATCACCTTTGCTGCTGTGTGTGTGTGTGTGTACGTAAAGTAACAAGCATTATTGGCATGTAGCTAACGTGGTTTTATCAGTGAATAGCAATGTTTTTGCCTTAGTTAGTCGACGCTAGTAACAAGCCAACAACAACTATTCTCAGACATGAAGGCTTTAATGTTACTAACTCGGCTAGTTAGCTAACGTTACCTTCCTAGCTATTGCCCCAAGCTGGCCATTCATTTGCTGCGGTAACTTAGCCAACGGTTTAGCCAGTGCTGGTTCCGTTTCTGTATTTGGTTGGTCAATATAAACGTTCCTCACCTGTGCTGTGTATAGTCAGCAGGTACCGCTGCTCTGTATACTCGCCAACTAAGGTGACGTGTTTTAGAGTTATCACAGTTGTCTGTCTTTTGGGTGTTTACAAACTGTTGATCACCTGACAGTCAGTGCTACTGCTCCATTAATTAATGTATTTTGCAGGAAAGATACTTTCAAGATGGATACCTCTAAACTTCCCAAGATCCAGGACGAGGAGCGAGAAAGCGAGTTTGGATATGTACACGGAGTCTCTGGACCAGGTCTGGTTTATACCCTTACAGTCAAACAATGATTGGGTCGACTATATACTGTTTGGCATGAATACATATCATATTTTTAAACGCACAGTTTAGACACTTAGTCTCACAACAAAGAGCAGTCTATATGATAGATCAAGATCCACCTAAAAAAAATCTCACACTACAAGAGTTAAACAGATTTTAGGCTAAAAAAAAATGTGGGTCTGTCTCTCCACAGTGGCACAGAGCTGCTAGAGTCTGGTTGAATCAAACAGGATCTTCATCAGTCAAACAGTAATGGCACAGCACAGAAGTTTAAATGTCTTTCTGCTGGGGAGGTTTGCTCACAGTTTGACAAAGATGGAAGTGATGATATTAATAAGGCATTGAAGAGAGCCTCAGATCACACCTAGAGGTTATATGTACATTATACCAAAAACACTAGAATGAATATTAGAAAAAGGCATTTAGGTGACATTCTTCAGAGTGAATGAAAGGTTCAATTCTTCATTTAAACCAAAAGGATCCACCTGGATTATTGTTTTACACACACAGAATGTAGTAAGTAGTTGTGTGCTTTGTCTTTGGCATGGTTTTTAAGTTATTGAATTGCAAATGTATAAATTGATTGTTTTATTGGGACACAGTTCCCTGTCTGTTTGACTTTTAATAATATAAATATTTTGTTACATTCTGTTCATTTCTAACCTGTCCAATCAACAGTGGTGACGGCCACTGCGATGGCAGGAGCAGCCATGTATGAGCTGGTCCGTGTGGGCCACAGTGAGCTGGTGGGAGAAATCATTCGTTTAGAGGGAGACATGGCAACTATCCAGGTGTACGAAGAGACTTGTATCCTTTTTGCAGCCCTGTTACCTCCTCTGGAGTTACACATATAACTAACTGGCTCAAAAACTTATATTCCTAGGTTCATGGAAAACCTGGAACATTTATTTTCCAGGCCTGGAAAGGTTATCGATTTGGAAAGGTCATGGAAATTTGTTGATAATCTTTTTTTCAACCAGTGAAATGTTGAATGCTTGTTGATCCACTTCTGTTTTGAGGAATTTAAACCCAAATCAGAAATGTCCTGATAGTATTGGTCCTAGTATTAAATCAGAAATAAGACCCGGGACATTCGGATCAGATATTCAATGTAAAAAATGAGACATTTGCAACATAGACTTCGGTCAGTCGTGGAAATTGTGCTATATGTCATGAAATAGTCTTGAAAAGTCATGTAATTTGATTAGCAAAAAGGTGTAGGAACCCTGTATATCGTCACTGTGATCTTCAACATGTGATCAACATTTGTCTGAAGCTAGAATCCAGATAATTGAGACTCTGAGCTGTGATATCATTAAGAGACACTTTTTGGAGCTGCCTCATTGACAGCCAATGAGAGTCAGGCTTTCTAGAGTTGTCTGGTTTGTTGTGGTGCTGTTTTGTTTTTCCTTAAATGCGTGCCACAGCTGGCGTGTGTGTTGGCGATCCTGTACTTCGGACGGGAAAACCCCTCTCTGTCGAGTTGGGTCCAGGAATCATGGGGTCCATCTTTGACGGAATCCAGCGTCCACTGAAAGACATCAATGACATGACTCAAAGTATCTACATCCCCAGGGGAGTCAACATCCATTCCCTCAACAGAGATATCAAATGGGAATTTTCTCCTGGCCAGAGTCTTAGGGTGAGCAAAGTGTATTTAGAGTGTGGCGTGTACTTGAATGTGTACTCAATCTCTACCCTACAACAACTCTTACAAAGTGCATGTGATCCCCTCTCCAGGCTGGCAGTCACATTACAGGTGGGGATATCTACGGCATGGTGTTTGAGAACTCCCTGATCAAGCACAAGCTGATGCTGCCACCTCGGAGCAGAGGCACTGTCTGCTACCTGGCCCCCCCTGGAAACTATAACATTTCTGTGAGTGACTCGCAAGAAACAAGTGTCCTGTTGTCTGACCAAAGTTTCTATGAGATTGTGATCTTCTAACGTTTTTTTGTATTCAGGATGTTGTTCTGGAACTAGAGTTCGAAGGAGTGAAGGAGAAGTTCACCATGGTGCAGTTATGGCCGGTGCGACAAATCCGCCCAGTCACAGAGAAGCTGCCTGCCAATCATCCTCTGCTAACTGGCCAAAGAGTTCTGGATGCCCTATTCCCGTGAGTAGCTCTCTCTCCTTTTAATTGTTTTTTCTTTTACCCTATCCTTGTTGCTGATGAAGGCTGTATGGTAGCTATTCCTGTTGATATTGATTCCTTTTTTTTTTTTTTTTTCTTTTTTTTTGAGTATGCTGACTATTTCTCCTGGTTTGCTATTTGTTGAACTTTTGCACCTCACACTTGTGGTTTGAGTTGAGTACCTCCAGCCTCTACTTTTTCTTTTACTCCTTCATATATACCGTTTTGTTAATCGCTTGGACTGGTCAAATGTGTGGAACCACGTAGAGTAGAGTATACACCATACACATTTGACATTTTGTGTGTGTGGTGGAATCTGTATGCTACAAGTGAATGGTGAAAATCCCTAAAGACCCTTGGAAACTGCAATGACTTCCCTGCTCTGTAGTTGTGTGCAGGGCGGCACCACTGCTATACCAGGCGCCTTTGGGTGCGGGAAGACGGTGATCTCACAGTCGTTGTCCAAGTACTCCAACAGCGACGTCATTATCTACGTGGGCTGTGGAGAGCGTGGAAATGAAATGTCTGAAGTGTTAAGAGACTTCCCTGAGGTTCGTGAAAAATTTACATCTTTTGATCCACCGTGACTATGATTTCATGTTTTACGTCCAACTCATTCAGGCCCTCGTGACTATGAAAAAGAATAAGTGGTTAAAGAGAATGAATGAATGAATGAATGAATGAATGAATGAATGAATGAAAGATTTAATGTATTATTTGTTTTGAGAGAAAACATGTTGTGATAGAGCGTCAGTGTCCACTTCGTATAATGTTTTTCTGCTGTTCCCAACAGCTTACTATGGAAGTCGATGGCAAGGTTGAAAGCATCATGAAGAGAACAGCGCTGGTTGCCAACACATCCAACATGCCTGTGGCTGCCAGAGAGGCTTCCATTTACACAGGTACCAAACATTCACGTCAAAAACAATAGCCTTGTTTGTTTTAATTGTAACTACTGGCTATAGTTGTTAGTTTGTAAGGGCTGTGGGTTCCCAAATGACGTTTTGTTTAGATTTTCTTTATGTCTGACTTGACTCTTTAATTCTGTGTGCCTGCACAGAACAAATTTGAGGAAGCAATGTCAAACTAGCCTCATTGATTGCATTACACCATTTCATATGGCTCAGTAGTAAGTTAAAGAGAGATATACTGTGCTCCTTTTTATGTTTATCCTTGTGGTGGTATGTAGGTAGATGGTATGTATGACATGTCCACGCAGTGTTGTGCTGCTTACTCAAAAAATGTAATATATTCCTCAGACCTCAGACTCACTTCAAAAGTAAAAAATATTACTTTATTTCTCCCTGAGAAGTAATTTGTTACACTTCTTGTTATATTACTTTTCCATTCTGTTTTCAGAGATTTTTTCCTCTTACCTTCAAAATACCCGCCTTCCTCATATGGTCAACCAGTTTAAGTAAAGGTTGTGAATTGAATCAAATTGCCTCTGCAGGGATCACATTGTCTGAGTACTTCAGAGACATGGGTTACAATGTGAGTATGATGGCTGACTCGACCTCCCGATGGGCCGAGGCGCTGAGAGAAATCTCTGGAAGATTGGCGGAAATGCCTGCTGGTGAGTTAATTTGTCTATGTGTAAAGACAATCACAACACTAGATAAGCTATTATGAGCCGATTACAGCTCTGTCTACTACTGTCTTTAGATAGTGGGTACCCTGCCTACCTGGGCGCCAGGCTGGCCTCCTTCTACGAGCGTGCTGGACGTGTGAAGTGCCTGGGAAATCCAGAGAGAGAAGGCAGCGTCAGCATTGTAGGAGCGTAAGTTGTAGGTTTTTCCACAAGCAGGAAACATCAGCACTTGTTTCAACATCTTCTGCTGTTACAGTTTAACAGTTCTGCTCCTCAGCAGGTATGTTGAAAAAGCTTAATACTTTTATTTCCTCATAGTGTGTCACCACCTGGTGGAGATTTCTCAGATCCTGTCACTTCAGCCACATTGGGTATTGTTCAGGTAAGTCTTAAGCAGTGGCTTTTCAGAAATGCTTTTACTATCATTTGACTTCATGCACCTCACCTCTGCCATTCTGTGTTCCTGTGTGTGTAAATCCTTTTTCATTTTCACCTTTTTAGGTGTTCTGGGGATTGGACAAGAAGCTGGCTCAGAGAAAGCATTTCCCTTCAGTAAACTGGCTCATCAGCTACAGCAAGTACATGCGTGCACTGGATGAACACTACGACAAGTATTTCCCTGAGTTTGTGCCTCTCCGTACAAAAGCCAAGGAGATTCTGCAGGAGGAGGAGGACCTGGCTGAAATCGTGCAGCTTGTTGGCAAGGTACAACCATACAGGTTGTATGGTTAAGACTATTTGGAGATTAGGATTTCACATGATGCTCATTTTGGGCATAGACACGCATCAGTTGTAAGTATAGGCTGTATTAATCTTTTAATTAATCAACATGTACATTTAGCTCGAGCCAATCGTGTGATATCGGCTGGGTGAGACTTGAGAACTACTGGCTGGTAGAACCATAATCCAGGTCTATTTTACTCTTGTTTATGAACATTAAAATTTGAACCAACCCTGCCTCAGAAACAGATTAAACTAAACATACTGTCATAGCAAGAACGCGCAGGAAACGTCAGATGTGCATGTTTTCAAATCCTATTTATTTTCATGAGCCGTCTGAAACCACAATCACAATTAACCTATTTTGAGGCAAAACTACACTGCAAGTTTTTTTTATTCAGGGTGTTAGAATTAGGCTACAATAGCCTAATCTAGGGCATGGACAAGGAGAGATAATTCATTAAAGAAATATGACAGATTTCCAAAGTGCCAATTAATTAGTAGCCAGTAGTTACTTGGCATAGCAAAATGAACTGACTGAAATACTGACTGATTGAAGTCAAACTGCAGTCTGGACTGATGCTCATATTCAGGTATTTCTTCATGTGTTCGTAAGTGGTATAAACATCAGAGAAGGTAAATAACCACAGAGGGCAGACGAGTCCATCATGCTTAGCTAAAGTTACAGGGACTGGAATAGGATATGCTTTGACTCCCCACCCCCAAAACTATCCAGTAAACCGGCTACTTGTGAGTCCATGAGACTTTTGTTTACACATCTTGGTTCTCTCGTAATTGGGCAGTGTGAACCTAAACAAGCCAACAACAAAGTACATTTTTAGTAGTTTTACATGTAATTTTTAAATGCACACAATTTTCAAATGTGCATGCTGTTACAGCCTGTTCATCAATGCACGTGTGCATGAAAGACATGTTAACAAAAAGACTGTTCTATTGGATCTGTTGAATTGATCGATGAATCTTTGATCATTTTAATTGAGAATTCTGCACAAATAATTAAAATGGACCTTCACTAATTTTCATTATCTGTTTTGATCATAGGCATCTCTTGCTGAGACTGACAAGATTACTTTAGAAGTTGCTAAGCTCATCAAGGACGACTTCCTGCAGCAGAATGGTTATACCGCCTATGACAGGTATATAAACAAGTTCCTATCCATTCAGAATGACACACACACACACACACGGACACACACGGACACGGACACGGACACAGATGGGATGCTTGGAATAAGGCAGGCCAGTAGAGGGTCTTGTCATATCAGTTTTGGAGGATGATCTTCAGAGGTGTTTCTGTTGCTGACAGGCTTCACAGTAGAATCACATCAGAGATGATGATAAAAGCTGTTGAGCCTGATTAAGTTAGTTTGGGTGCTGCAGCTGTCTCATCCATTATAGCATAAATGGATAAAAAGTAAATGACTGTAGTCATCCTTTTTTGTTGGGTGAGATGTTTTCATTCTTCTCTGGGCAAATCTGATATGAACAAATTGAAATGTATATTTGTTTAATCTTTAGGTAGCTGCACCTGCAGAAACATTTTTCTCCACGGCAGTTGTAGATGTGAACATGGAAAAAAAGGTTTACATCGATTAAGTGTCTTTTAGATGGATTGTTACAGCAAGTTAGCAAAAGTTCTAGACAAGCTAGGCATGAGGTACATTATAGTCATTACTGGCCAGCAACTATACCACTTAAAAATTCATGAACCCCAGAACATCAAATGATTTCCATGATAGTAGCAGACACGCTCATGAGGTACATTAGTCTGACAATTGAGCATAACGCAAGGCAGCAACATTGTCAGGTTGAGGGGGGCAGATGTGCCTCACATTGTTAATAATGCTTTTTCTTTTTCATCATAATTCCTGTGTTGAGCCTGACATTTTCTTCTGCCCCTACATACAGATTCTGCCCCTTCTACAAAACTGTTGGCATCCTCTCAAACATGATTGCATTCTATGACATGGCCCGACACGCAGTGGAGACTACAGCTCAGAGTGACAACAGAATCACCTGGGCCATGATCAAAGAGCACATGGGAGAGGTCCTGTACAAGATCAGCTCACTGAAGTTCAAGGTACATGGGTTGTTCCTCAACATCATTTTGTGGTAGATCAATTGGTTCATCAGTTTGTTTGTTTTTTACACATGTATATTGCAAATAGACCTCTGACCTCAGACCTGCTAACAACTATCATTCTAGTAATCCTGTTTTAATGTAGTATCTGCCCTCCTCCATATAGAGCATGAAAACATCTTGAATGCTTTCTTCTCCCTCTGGATCTGATGTCCCTTTATCTTTGATTGTCTAGGACCCGGTTAAGGATGGCGAGGCCAAGATCAAGGCAGACTTTGCCCAGCTCCTGGAGGACATGCAGAATGCCTTCCGCAGCCTGGAAGACTGAGTCGTTACTTCCCAGTTCCTCTCCTAGCCTTCCAAACCCCAGTGCAGTGCAATGTAGTGCAAATTCAACGGCCCCCCTTTTTTAATGTCTACCTAAATCATGTGAACTCATTCATGCCTTGGCGTTTACTTCCCCTTAAACATTCCATTATGCTCAAATATCTGTATTACATATTGTTGATTGGCCACAAGACAGTAGGGGAATCTTCTAGGACACATGAAAATATGGTTTTCGTTGCCTTTGTAGCAACACCTTTGCTCAGCCCACTGCATAGCACTTAGTCCTTGATCTTCCCAGTTGTAAGCCATGATGAGAAAATTACCGTACCAAAATTTGTTAAAGTTAAAATCAGCGGGACCCAATCAGGTGCTACACTTAACTAGCACTTAACTACTAGCTGCAACACAGAGACCTCCCCATTGGATGTAACTGATCAATACAGATTATCAACAAAATGGGAACGTGCACATGGGTAAAGGGACAGAAGCCCCATGTTAATATCTGGGGGTTGAGGCATTCTTCCTCTTCCTACCTCTCAAGTATGATAGTCATGTTGTTGTTGACTTTTTGTTATTGCTATATTTGTAAAAATGTGAATGAATGAGACTGTTAGATTTCTGTTGTAATAGGTGTCACGTTGTTATATTTATGGTACGTTATTCTCCAGAAATACATTTCAATATAAATAAATGGGAAACTGGATAACAGTGTGAGATTCTACCTTGCATTGTCAGCTTTGCTCCCTTGTTACCTGAAGGCAGCAAGTGGTCTTTTCTGCAGTAACTCCACGATCACACATAAACACCAACACACCCGCTGAAAGGAACAACTGTCTGTGGCACATACACACACTTTACATCAATGCAACAGGGCAACTCTGGTAGGAAAAGGGTCATTTTGGTAATTGATCAATTTCAATATAATCTTGTTATTTCAAGGATTATTGAATTGATGACTGGAAATTGTTTTATTACCACATTCATTGTGTGCATTGTACAAATGTTGCAGAATGATTGAAACACAGGCTGTCTAGCAAGCATCTGAGGCCCCTCAGTGGTCACACAAAGACATGACAGCCAAAAGTATGTTTTCCTGTTAAGTAGATCAGGTTCTCAAACATTTTCATATCGTGGAACCCCCCCCCCACAGAGCTTTCTGCACTGTGTTTTGGGCAGATAATAGTGGTGAGAGTGAAACCTATGATTGCAAAAGCCAGTCTTAAACATTCTGTAATTGTGGTAATGTCTAACAACTGTAGTAATAGCGAAATTAATACTGACGACTCCCTGGAATCCCTGCAACGACCCCTGGGGGTCCCTGGACCGCACTTTGAGAACCACTGAAGTAGATTAACTCATCCTACGTTGTTGGCTGCAAATTTAACATTTACTACAGACCGTCTGTGCAATCTTTAATGTGTACTGTTGTCTACAACTGACTGCATCAATCCCACCAAAATAGACTAGAGCCTTTATCTCAGGTTCCGGGCTCCATCAGGACTAATGGAAGCGTAACCACATGAGCAAAGGTAGCATCTTCCTCTGCATTGATTCAGTCCATCCATATTCTCGCACTAGTAATCTAGAGTGGACATTAGGAAGTTTCAGTGGACTCAGCCTATAATGCCCCCCCACCCCCTCTCTCTTATTTCATGCTGTCATGACTCTGACAGGGCGTGGGTGTGTAATAGATGAGGAGGGAGACAATTTAACAATAAATATATAAATAATTCACTCATGTAAAAGTAATATAAAAGTACATAATTGTGTCTTTCTCTCATTTGTTCTTGATTGTTGTGTGATCATTGTTGAACTTATATTGAGGATTTGAATGATTCCCCTGTACATTCAACTTAGTCAATAAATGTGATAACAGGTTATCTTATTTCTAATATTTGTAGAAGTTCCCTTTCTGACCCCATCGGCCACCAGGGGGCTCTTGCAATTATTGTGCTCTCCAGGAATCAGTCCTGAGCAGGTACTGGCCCACTCCGTGAACTTCAGGGTGTTCCCCCATCTGCTCATTCTGTCATCCCCTCCAGAGGCTGAGCCTTCTATCCTGGGTATCACATCAACAAAGTTCCTGTTACTTCTCTGTCACTCTAACCGCATGGCTACTGCCTCTAAGCTCCACATTACAACCACCTCACTACCATCTGCTATGTTTAGGTTTCCAAAGTTGCAGGGTCACGGTTCAGCAGCTCTTAGGTGGGCTAGGGGTGAACCAGTTTATTAGGCCTCCTCTAAATCAAGCAGAACTGTTGGACTATGTTCAGATGCCTTCAGCTGGTGGTGCTGCAATAAATATCAAGTTATTTCGGATCACTGTTCATAAATTTCAGCAGTGGGGTGGCCGAGAGGTTATAGATGGGTTTAACCGCCCAATGAACCCCCCTGCTGAAGTGTCCTTGGGCAAGACACTGAACCCCTGTCAGGTCTACAGGTGCTGTTCTGTAGCTTGACCCAGTGATCTGACCTCCCTGGAGGGGGGCAAGTAAAAAGAACATTTCCCTATGGGATCAATTAAAGTATCACAATATTATTGTTTCTATACAATGTTGCCAGTAACAACATATACATAATGTAATGTATAAAGATGTATATCAGGAGCAACGCTGGAGCCTCAGGGTCCTGCCTCCCATCACACACACTCAGCGAGGTCAGGTTGCTTGTGGGAAGAAATATGATCCCAAAGGGTGGGGCTGCCCTGTGGATCATCTCGCACACTCTCATCCTATGAGTGCCTGTCATGTTTCTCATATGCGCTCCCATTCAGCTCAGTGTGGACTATCAGGGCTACTGTTGGACTTTTGAACACCTCGATATAGTCCCTCAGCTGTGGAGAGGGATATGAAAGCTCACTGGCACTGTAGCCTCGTCAACCAATGTGGACAGCACCTATATTTACCAATGCATACCAGTAGTAAATCAAAAGTAGGCTACATAGGTTAGTGAATGACTTCTGAACTATTTAATGAAACATGGGGAAGTCTTTGGAAAGTGAGCTTGCAGGTGCAACACGATGTCAAGGAGGCACAAATCACTTGTCAGGAGGATCCAAGTTATGTGCCCTTCAGGAGAATCTGTTTGCTGTTGGGACACTTCCAGCGTGGGAGTCCATGAAATGACAACCGCCTCACTGCACTGATACGCCATCACTGCAATACCACCACAGCAGAAATCATACCAATTACTTTCTTCAACACAGATGAGCGAAGATTCACAAGGCTGTCGTTTTTACTTTTACCCTCAAACAATCAAAAAAAAAGAGGTCGGTGACGAGGAGTCCTTACCTTAATCATTTTCTTCTTCATCAGTTGCTGAAGATCAACTTTTGACTGGAAAGTATAGATCTGACTTTTATAATACTTTATTTGATCTTTACAAGATTTCACCCTTCAATTATTGATGGTTAATCGGTTTGGAAACAAAAGGTAAGTTAACAAAGAATATGTGCACTCTGACTTTGTGAGGATGGATTTGCCTTTGAAAGAATTTTGTTATTGTGTGTATGAAGAATTATGTATTATCTAACTATCATACAATCTGATATAAAACACTATGGAAGTCAACTAGGAAGATTGGGAAGGTAAGACAAGCTCTTCTATAAATGTACACAAAGAGGACACGACTAGAAACCAAGCTAGAAACCAGACTGAAATAAAAAACACAATCACTGCAAATTTCTATGAGTGTTGAGGACCTGGGTGCGTTGGCCCAGATAGTTTGTCCCTGTGGACATAATGGCCTTGTTCCAACAAATTAAGTGAGTAGCTCTAGGGGATGTAACGGGACCGAGAAACCTCTGAGTATGGAAATCATTTTTGATGATTTCAGAGCAAACATCTCGTAGTTAGTCACTCAGCGCTTTTATTGTGGAGGCTGGAGAGTCGTACAGAGCTCAATCACAGTAGAACCATCTACTTGAGATTACTTTTGTAAGTACTTGTATTACTGTTACAATTTGTTTTTTTCATTCTCCTGTACTGTGCACTTCTCAGAAAAGATATATTATTAGTAGTAGTAGTAGTAGAAGTAGTATTGTTCTTGTTCTTGTTATTGTTGTGTACTTGTGAAAGATGGAGAGTCTTCTGTGGGAAGGCCAACACAGAGATGAGTCTCCCTCATGTTGTGTGCCTGGTTAGCTCAGTCAGTAGAGCGTGAGCCTCTCAGTCTCAGGGTTGATGGTTCATGCCCCACATAGCCTTAGCTTAGCTTTGGATAAAACGTGCCTGCGGATTGATTGTAATGTACTACATGTTGTTCCTATTTTACAAATTTACACCTGTAATTTCATCCTTGCATCTCAGTCATGGAGAGATGAACGAGGGAGGGGCTGAAAGAGAGGGGGGTGTCAGTTAGGGGCAGGGGACTGGGGAGAAGCAGGGCTGCCTACACTTGTCTTTCAATGAGTACACGTTTAGACGCTAATTGCCTGAGCACACGGTAAAACATATTAATCAATAAAACCCTTTTTGTTCTGTGGATTGTTTTCGATCGTATTATAGTCTAGTCTATAGTCTTTTTTTTTACGTTTTGCTTTTGGTCCTTAAATTATTTCCAAGCCTAAAGATGTATGATTGTGAGCCAATGCTCCAATATGGGTTATAGCTACAGAGCACAATGTTTAAATGTTTTTATTTTCTGTTGAATTCACAGCCTGTTTACACAAAACTTCAAATTCATCTTCAGCAAGCCATTATGAAATGGGAGAAGTTAAAACCTCCAGAGCCGGAGGATCCAATGTGCTGCTGTGAGTGTGACGCCTCTCAATGTGGATGTTGCTGTGATGATCTGGATGAAGCCTGTAACAGGTAACAAGGGGTTAGAGAAAAGGATCATAGGGAGATTGAATTAACCACATTCATAACTATTATAACGCCTCCTCTCCACTCACTCTTGACCTTCTGTCTTTGCTAGGTGGCTCAAAGGAAAGCCTGAGAAAATGGGATGTCAGTCACCTGTGGTTGGGGCCATGATTGACAAGCTGGAGCTCTCTATGATCCCAGCGTTGGTGCTGCTGCCTCTGCTACTGCGAGTGGCAGCACTGCACTTCCTGCTGGGTATAGTCACTCTGACAGCTCTGCCTAGCATGGTGCTGTGGTACTACTATGCCACGCATCGAAAGAAGAGACGCACCCTTTTCTTCCTTACCCTTTCACTCTACTCTCTGGCCTACATGTATTATCTCTTCATCACAGAGATCTTACCTCGTGGCAATGTAAGTCAACTGCAGGTATCTACTGTGACCACTGGGATGATTCTCACTATTGTCTTTCTTATTCACACCAAGAGGGGCCCAGGCTTTGTGAGGGCCGTAGCTGAGGCACACAGTCAGAGCCAAGAGCCTAATAAAGACTCTGATCACCTTAATGGATCTAACTGTCCAGCGGCGTCCACCTCAGCCAGAGCAGTGGAGCCCCAGACAGAGGCCCTGACTGCAAAAGGGAGCAGGTGTCCTGTGTGCAAAATGATGCGTCCACCGCGGGCGGGACATTGTCGAACCTGTGGATCCTGTGTCCAGCGTCTGGACCACCACTGTATCTGGTGGGTCAGATTAAATACCTGTATCCATCTGCTGTGCGGTAATAATGTTAACAGATCATACAGGAAAATATGAAGGATTTAGATAACTGTATTATATTTACAGCAACAAATATGTCTTATTTCTTTCCACAATAAGGAAATAGGGAAAACTCTGGGGAATCCTATATCCTATATCCTATATTTGTAGGAGTTTACCATTAAACCATTACACACTCAACAGCCAGTTTATTAGCTACTTTATTAAGTACGCACATCTAATACCTGCCCATTATTTGCTCATTGCATCCTGTTTGCTTGCACAGTTTGTTCATTTCACCTCTCTCATCAACAAGCTGTTTTTGCCCAGGACGGCCGCTGAACGATTACCATTTTGAGCAAACACTAGAAATGGGGGTGACTTAGGAAGTGAACATGTCAGCTTTAAATTAAGAGAAATGCAGGTCCAGTCCTACCGCTACATCACGTCCTATAATATCAACATAGAAGAGACTTTACAGGATATACAATCAATTATCTTATCTTTATCTTTATCTCATAGACACACTATACGGTAGAAATGGATGATTTTGGGTCTGACTGGTACAATGTCTTCTGTGTGTGTGTGTGTGTGTGTGTGTGTGTGTGTTGTGTGTGTATGTGGTGAGGTACTGTAGGATAAACAGCTGTGTTGGACAGGCCAACCACCGCAGTTTCCTGCTGACCCTCTTGGTGTTCTTGTTGACGTCCCTGTATGGGATCAGTCTGGTGCTTCACAGCCTGTGTCCTCGACAGTACCTGGTCACTGCTCTGTTCTACTGTCCCGGGGTCTACAATCAGTATAGGTACATTCCCCTCACATGTATTCTTTCTCTGGCACCGCCACAAGGTAAATAAAATAAATATTGATCATGAAATCCAACCTATCTGGGTTGCCTAGGTTTGAGCCACTTCAATGAAGCGAAACACTACTTTGAAATTGTAAAACACCCATCAAATGTTCAAATGTAATTATATTTCAACTATATTTACAGCACAGCACTTTGCTTCACCTGTGCCTGGTATAGCGGTATTGTCACCGGTGGATTGCTACACATATTGGTGTTACAAGTTATCAATATCAGCTACAACGTGACAGAGCGGGAGGCGCAACTTGCTCTGCGGAACAACACTGGCCAGAGCCGTCTGTATGGACTCGTCATCGACACAGGACAGTACTCACGCGGTTTCTACCAGAACTGGGTGGAATTCCTCACCATGGCGGATACCTCGGCCGGCCCTCGCTCCAGCCTCACTGACTTGGTGTAACCTAGGCTCAACACCGTTATATCTCGCCCTCAGTATTAACTGGTGGGACACACAGAGAGAGTTTGCCTACAGGGATCAATGAAGTGTCATGTTGTTATTTTAATTAATATTAGTGAATATAGCACAATTAAAGAAATCAATTTTTTTTAAATTTCTAAATGGAAATGATTCAGCACAACTAAAATCAATAGATGTCACAGAACTTTTGATTGTATTTTATCATTTATTATTAAAGCTACACAGTAAATGTGGACATCTTTCTCCTGACTTTCAGCATAACAGATATATATGTATATGTCTGATGTTGCACGAAGCTTGTTGTCATTTGCCATGTATGACACTTGAATCAATGTAAAACAAGTTGCAGGGGAATATCAAGGTGCTAGCAATATTGACAGTATAAAGATATACACATTGATACATGACACCTTTGTCTTGAATTTTGTAGTGCATTTTGTAAGCTGCCGGCATAAAGCTGTTAATATATCAGATCTGATCTCATTCTTTCATCCACCCACATGCAGGCGGGTTCTGTTACAGGTATAGTTCAGCTGCAATAGTCCATATTTACTATACCTGCAGCAAATGAATATTCTTGCTGAATTTGATTGGATTATTTTTGAATTTATGTCAGTAAAAAAGAGAAAAAAGATCAGTCAATCTGAAATGAATGAGAGATGATGAGATGGGGATAAAGAAAAATAGAGGGTTTTTTTACTTGACGTGGCTGACGTGCTCAGCTCAATTTTTCTTCTACATGTGACTTGACTGATAGAGTGCATTACAGTATTTTCACCACTTTCTATAAATCAAATCAAATAATCAAATAAAGTATTACTCATTGTGTACCCAGTCATAACACTGACACAAACAAACAGAGAACTGTGTGTGTCTCCTGTGAGCCAATGCTGCAGCATTATACCTCTTGGAGTGGGTTAAGTCATCTCTTATTTTTCTAACTTACTGCAATCCCCCTTTTCCTGTATTTGCTTCATATTCTGCTCTCCAATCCTCCACATTATTGATTTTTTTTATCTAATGGTTTTTGCCCATTTCTTACTCGTGGCACAACTGGTTCTCCTATTACACTTCTCTGGTAAGACCCACAAACTGGGAGACATGCATGAGACATATACTTATACATATACTATACTAAATATACTTATTTTCTCTATATGCTTTATTGAAGATATACTATATGCTGTTTATTTAATTATATAGAGATGAAGGCCACGTAGGGCACAGACCACTCCACCACTTTAATGTTCAATATTTGTTATTAGTAAATTATTATTAGTAAAACTCTATTCTGTCTTGTGCTAGGCTAGTTGACATAATAAACTACGCATGGTCTCCACTAATGTCAGGACTCCATTCTCTCATCCTATGCACTTCCCATTACCTTTAGAGATTATGTCCTCTCGTACAAACATTAGCAATCAAGCTAGTCTAGCACTTCAAGCTGTCTAGGATGGCTGCTGTGACAATTATTTGCTTGCTTAGCTTTCAACATGTGTTGTAAAAAAAAATATATTTTTTTTAATCTAATTTTGAGCAGTTGTAAATCTAGTATAGTCTTACTGTAAACCAAGCTTACGTTTTACCTACCCTACATGTCAAGTCCAGTAAGAATTGTAGTTATTGGTATAGATTTTCCTGGCTTCATTTCGAATGAAGTGCTGCTATTTGATGACAACTTATTTTTCTCACAAAATCTGAATTTGAAGGTCCATATGAATGTCATACTTCTTTCCATTTAATCAATATCACCTTGGCCTAGTTGACCTCATTACAGCCTTTCAAGTGTGACACCATGAATGGTAACTAGCTGACACATGTTGGCAGCCTACTTTGCCAATGTTCAGCCACCATATCTTTGCTGATGTCAATCCAAGCAGTCACAAGTTTTCATTTCAGTATCAGCCTGGGTAGCACAAGGCCTCCCTAAATTTTGGCAGGTGGAGGAATGTCACTGGCCATGGCTTATGAAATGGGATTTAGAAGTCTTAATGGGAAGCATTGATGATGGGTATAATAATCTAGGCAGGTCATTCATCTGAACAGTTTTCACTGCCCCCAGGATGGAGAGGAGCAACAGTCAAGTTCATTTCTAATTTGTAATCGTTCATTTTATAGAGTCTGTCTATAGATGAGGGGGTTTCAGTATTGAGATACTTTATGCCCCCCACAGGCCATCAGAAGCACTTTATAGCTTTCCCAGGCCACTGATGTCTCATGGGGATCTTGTCAGATAACTGCTAGTTAGTTCACGGCGCAGCATCAGCTGCAGAGCGAAAAGGGGGCATCTGAAATTAGAGGTTGGACATGTTGTTTGCCATAGATTTATACTGGATCTAGACATGATGAAATAGTGACAGGGTGTGTGGGTTTATTGCCCTTCAAACTCCCCTGTAAACCATAGTGTCAGATTAAACAGAAGTTTAATCAGCCTGTTAAGTCTATTTAGTGCCTCAAAATAGTAGGCTATCAAATACGTCTGTAAGCCTGACCTCATGTGGCAGCTTCTGAGAGAGCAAGTCTATCTCTATCTCTAACCATACTGAAATAGATATTCCTTAAAATCTGCAACTGCAAACAACTGCAATGTACTTCCATGTTGCACCTCCATTTTCTAATTCCCCTAGGTTATAACTCTGAACATGCCCTAACTGTCTCTGCCTCAAAATTACCCTTGTTCTTCTCATCTCACTATAATTTCCCATGTGAATAGCCAATCTAGAGCCTATAATATCTTTATCATTTTGATTATTTTAATTATTGTTGTCAGCTTTATTATTTCTCATAAATGACGAATGAAATGATGAAATAAAAATATATTTCCCATGGCAAAATATGTGGGCATCAGGAGCCAAATTCAGATGATTTATTTATTGGACACTTCACCCCTATATACCAGTACAAATCAAATCAAATTGATTCAAGAAAATATTCAGATTTGTGTTTTCTTTGGTTTATTGAGTAGTATTTAATTAAGATAAAAGTGCATAACAGTTCAATTATTGTTTAACAGATTGTTTAACCTTATTGGAATTTTTGTTAAACTGCCACGATCCTTCCTTGTATTTAACAAGACAGGATGATCATGATTGGCTGTCTCCCGACTGCACACTCTCATATTAATGTGCCTGTCTTCTTCTCCAGATGAGTATTCAATCTTTAACCAACTAGTTTAACAGTGTGACTGGCTGATCACCAATCTGATCACCGATGGTTCCTGTAGCTCCTCACTGCTAGTCAGTGTGACAGATGCTGTGTTTTCCTGCAATAGTTTGTTGTGAGGTAACGCCAAACTGCTCTCTCACCTCATATTGAGTGATGCTCGCTCGCCCGTTGTTACAGTCTTGTCAGTGTGTGTAAACTTTGCAACTGCAGTGGCTAAAATATTTTTTAGTTTTAGTTCCAACTAGCTTTATCCAGCGAAGCAGTTTTGAGTAACTGGTGTAGAATTTATTATGTTTGGACAATGCTAATGGAACATGTCGGCTAACTATGTTGCTATGTTACTATGTTATGATACTGAAAGACAGCTAGCCTACCAGAGCGTAGTGGATCTATTCTTGTTGGCATATTGGGTGAATGCTGTGGTTATCCTGATTATTCCAGGACTGTTCAACTACAGCAACAGTTGATGCTGCACACCTATCTATCTATCTATCTATCTATCTATCTATCTATCTATCTATCATCTATCTATCTATCTATCTATCTATCTATCTATCTATCTATCTATCTATCTATCTATCTATCTATCTATCATCTATCTATCTATCTATCTATCTATCTATCTATCCATCTATCTAGGTATGTATGGATGTATGTTTGTGCAGGCATACATGCCTTTGGCAGGACAGATGTCTGCATGGAGTCATCTGATTGCTTTTGGCAATGGGGCCCTCACCAAAGTATTTATGCAGATAGATAGATAGATATTTGTGTCTGTAGTGATGTATTGTTAACAGTCAAAAGTGGTTAGTGTGGGTAGTGTGAAGTTTCTGTATTAAAACTGTTCAAAAGATTCAGGATTCAAGATCGCAACTCATTTCATAAATGCGCCAAAATGTAACGACATTGTTTCAATCCCACATGGGATCTTTTGAACCATAACATTTCTAACATAGGACTTTTAGTTAGTTTTAGATTTTCTACATGTAGAGAGAAAGCTGCATGATGCCCTAACTAATAAAACTATATTCTCATTGTAAATAATGATTTCCTATAATTAATATATATATTAATTAATTAATATACTTCTATACAATTCTACAATTGTTGTGAAAATTAACAAATCCCATGGATCTCTACAGTTGATTATGATGTTTTCGTTCGATGTAGTGGAGGGGCTGGGTGTATGCAAGTTAGCTGGGAAGAATTGCATATTTTATTATTTTTATGTGGTTTGCAGATATGAGAAAATAATTTTGTGTCTGAATAATATAGTCTATATATAAAATGTTGATTTCTCAGTAATAAGAACAGCAGCTGGCCTGCCTGTTTAAACTGGCATGGTATGTAGGCTGGAGGAGTGTCTGTAACATGTATCTGCCTGTACCTGACTCCATTGATCTATATCTCTAGCTGAGTACATTACTTGGCCTCTTCTTCATCACTCCTGCATTCAGACTTTGCTATGCAGTAGGAAAGGTAGCCCCCAGCAAGTTGAGAGCTTGCGAGCACTGTGACCAACTAACTCAGGTCAAGATAGCTAATGACAATAGAATTACAGACAAACGGACCATTTTGGAAAGGTTTTTCACACTGTACTTCAGACCCATCACGTTTATACAGAACCAACCTTGCTGTAATCATTTGAATCTGTACCTACAATTTTTTAAAGTCATGTAACACCAAGCTAGCTGGAGTGTCAATTATCAAATTTTGCAGATTGTTGGATAACTGTTCAATTTTGTGGTACCACACCAATGTATTTTTTTACACACACACTTAAATTCTACACCTGTCTGTAACTTCCTGATGCCAGTCTCTCTCATTCTGTTCCTAACAACTATTCCACTTGATTTTGGCCGCTTTCTTTCAGTATTTTTGTTTTCACGAGGCAGGACAACACTAGAATGAATTAAAGGTTTAATCATAAGGTAGACAATGGAGGGGAAGCCAGGTATCCTCTTGATTTCTGAGCTTGATGAAGCCAGCTGCCAAAGGATGTGTTCTCCTGGGGTATATGGGGATGGGATAACCTAAGCTGACCTGCTGAGTAGAGGGTTTGGGGTGACTTTGGGCTGGCGAGAGTTTCCGAGGTTTGTAGGTAGGTCATCACCTCTTGGACTGGTTGTCCCAGAGAGCTGAAGGGTGTGGTCTGGGATGCTGTAGAAGGGGTACCTTGAGAACCAACTCGAAATGTAACAGGGTAGGATTCAGGATGCATCAGTGGATCTAAGGGTGGAGAAAGAGAAGGGCTGGGGAGTGGAACAAGTAGACTGATGTCTCCAAGCTGGTAAAGCTGGTAAGTTTGATCTGTCTGGACATGGTGTGATGGATTTAGTTTGAACTTGTTATGTGAGGATGTTCTGGAGCTAAGAGGATTAGGCCGGACAGAGGTTAGCTGATGGACCATATATGTTTAACCAATGGAGAGGAGTCTAGTAACGGTATAGTGGTTAAGGGTCACCATTGGATGATTGCGCTGGTGAGGTCCTGCAGGAGTGGCTGTCATTTGGCAGCAGGAAGAAAGAGAAAAGGCACCAGAGAAAGATGGGGTAGCTTGAAAAGGGAGCCTGAGAGGAGGCTGGGATAGCTGGAGGGGGCAGGGGGGTCCGAGGACTTGCACTGTTTGATTGCAGGGTGGCCACCGCTGGTAGAGGGAGGAGAGCCTGAGGAGGTCAGTGCAGCTAGGAAGTTGTGTCCCATAGATATGCAAAATGATAGACGTAAAAGGACCGAGGGAAGACTGCTTGGCTAAAAGCTTGGATATGAGCTACTACTGACAGATTGACCAGGAAGAGAAAGTCAATACTTTAGGGAATAGGGGACAGCCAACCTAAAAGGCTTCTCGACCTTCTGTCCGTCCTTGGACTCAAGAGCTGTTAACATTGCTGGGTGGTTCTGTTGAGGGAATCAGCATAGTACTGGGAAAGCCTGCCCTTGTCTTCCATCTCCTTGAAATCCCTCAATGGTAGAGTGTGTTCTGCAGCTTGGTCGCTGTCCAGTTGCTGACAGAGGGACAGTTGAACCTGATAGCAGGGAACAGGATGTTTCAACCTGCTCATTTACCAGGAATTTGGGGAACCCATGAGGACCAAAGAGACAGGCTCTTCTGCGGGGAGCACATGGCCCTACAACAGAGCCGTCCATATGTGTACATTGGCTAAAGCTGGGGACACACCAAGACCAGCAACTGGTTGGAAACAATACTAATGTGTTTCTTCACTGCGCCCTGTAGGGAAATTCTCTTTTTGCTTGCCCCCCTTCACAGGGTCAGTTACAGAACAACGCCCCTGGAGCTGCTAGGATTTCAATGTCTTGCTGTGGGACTCTTCAGCAGGGTGAATGCTTGCCAACACGGGCAAAGAACTCACCAGAACCGTCGGAAGCATTGAATTTCAGATCCCTCATGGACGATGGTGTATAGAAGTTTTCTAAATCTTTTGAAGTTTCAAAAGTCAGATAAAAGGTGCTTGTAAAGTATGTAGCTCTTTGTGCAACAGCAAAAATAAACTGGAAATGTTTGATTGTAGGAGCTTACATGCTTTGGTGATCTGTGAAATGGATATCAGGTTTGATTACTGCAAGAGCGCATTAGCTGGCTTTCGTGAGTAGCTGAAGGGATTGAGTGTATACAGTGCTATCCTCCTCCTGAACTTCAGTTAATCACTTATCCATTTCAGCTAATGTCAGTATCAGAGTTACGTTAAACAGGAAAGAGGATGGAGAAGCATTACAGATTCTAAATCCACGCAAGGTACAATACACAGACAGTTCCCCAAGAAAGCATTCACATGCACCACCTGAGAGCCCTGAGGAGGAATCTGACTCTCCCTGAAATGTGTTGCACTGTTTTTTAATTTCAATTACACAACAAGTATATCTCAAATACACAGCTTCAGTACCATTTCAAATAGAAATAATGTCGGTGAGAATGTTCTGTAAAAGACATGACAGCACACACACTCAAGCACCCAAGCATGACACACACAAATGCACAAAGGGCATGTGTGTTACAGTGGTCTGTCTATTTACTGTTGTAACTGCTGACAAGTGAATTTGATTCTCCGGTGTCTGCCCGCAGAAAGCACTGGAGGGCAGCCGCTGCTTTGTTTATCACTTTGTATTGCTGTTATTCATTTTTTCAGTTTTGCGTTGAAGTACTTCAAAGCCCCAATTCATAAATGAATTACCAAATAACGTGGATACATTATGAAAATATACTGAACACGCTCTGTGACAGACAGGGTATTATATCTTGTTACGCAGGTTATGCTGAATCTCTGCATTGTTTCTCCTGATAAATTCCTTCGACTGTGATTTGATTTCGACAAGAATTGTGTTGGCTGTTCTGTCTTACACTATTTTGGTTTAAAATGGAGAGCATACATTCACTTCTCTCAGGGTAGATTGAATTCTGCCCCAGCTGGGATACAAGTTCACCTGTTTGCTGTGGTAGGTGTGGTTTTTGGAAACTCTTCTCATGTTTGAACCCATCCTAGCTCCAGGGTTTGTGTGTGTGTGTGTGTGTGTGTGTGTGAGAGAGAGAGAGAGAGAGAGAGAGACACACAGAGAGTGTGTGTGTGGATCTACAGGAGTGTGTGAGATGTGTGCTTGTTGGGAGGGAAAAGGTTACAACAGGACTTTAGGCAGCCTCACTCTCCACTATATAAAGGGATGTCAGGCAGAAATTAGACAGATATCCAGATCTTCATCCACGCTCACCTCCATCATCATTTCTGAGATTAATCCTGCTTCTCAGTAGCTATGACTATGTTGCTGAGAATGCTAGGAGCAATGCTCTGCTCCTTGATGGTTGCTTCTGAGGTCCTACCCCAAGAAGACTTCAATTTACAGGGGGTAAGAGATAATGACCTGAACTGGGATCAAATGTATATATAGAGAGAGAGATTTTGTTTTAATTACAATGAAATGTGCCTAGCTCAATATAGTGAAGTTGTAAACATGTGCTTACATGTTGTAAACATGCTTAATATTTAATAATAAGTTCCTTAAGTAAGTAAGTGTGTTTTGTCCACTGTAAGAAAAAGGCTGAAACATCCTTACGTGGACATGCATGTCCTTGAATTGAATATGCTTTGGCCATATTTCTGTATCAGAGAAAGAGATTTTTTTTCCATTTTGTTTTGGATTTGAAGCATTTACAGTCAAAACGAAGTAGTCATGAGAACAACATAGGAATTACCCCTCCCTTTCTGTGCTTTCCATCACATGCTTGCTTGTGCACCTGGTAACTGAGCCAGATTCCTTGATTCTATGCAGGCCATAGGAGTAAATCCAGGCTTTTGTGTTTTTCTTACATTTAATTTTGCCTCCTAGATGATAACAGCAGTAAAAAAAGGGGGAACTGGAACTATATGATTTAACCATGTGGGTTTGTACATGTCCACAGGTGGCAGGGAAGTGGTATCTGATCGGATTTGCCACTAACGCCCAATGGTTTATTAACCACAGAGCCAACATGAAGATGGGCACTGCCACGCTTGCACCAACTGCTGATGGGGACCTGGACATGTCATACGCTAGTCTCAAGTGAGTGTGAGCAGAGAGAGCTGATAGAGATGAATGTAAATAAATGCAGAAAGGTCACTAATTTTGGCCACTGTACTCCTTCCAGCTCTGATGGCTCTTGCTGGAGAATGAACCACCTGGCCAAGAGGACAGAGGTCCCTGGAAAGTTCACTTTCAAGAGCGAGCGTGAGTGTAGACGGCACATACAAACAGACCCGCACAACCTACCCACCCAACCACCCACATACAAAATCTCTTTTAACATTCATGCACCTAAATGATTAATTTTGCCTTTCTGCCTCCGTCAGGTTGGAGTAACGAGAATGACATGCGTTTGGTTGATGTGAAGTATGACGAGTACGCACTGATCCACACCATCAAGACCAAGGGGAGTGCTTCCACCGTTCTCAACAAACTATATGGTATAGTCATTATCCACGCTTCTACCCGTTGTCCAGTGAATTTCTTTATAGTCACTGATAGTGATACACGGTATAATACTGAACAGCCTAACGTGTGGTTTCACAGGCCGTGGGGTGGACCTCCGCCCCGAGCTGCTGGAGAAGTTCAGGCAGTTCTCCTTGGACACCGGCATTCTGCCTGACAACATCGCTGTCCTTCCCAAAAACGGTAAATGTTTTGTCCCTTTATGTAATTAGAGTTGAAACGGTGTTGTATACTCTGAATATCTTACTGTTTCTTAATCTTTGTCCTCTCTAGATGAGTGCCCTCCTGCCTAATTTGGTCTGGTCTGCATACGTCAACCATGCTGTCTTGGTCCTTTAACAAGAACGTTGTGGTAGATTTACCAAGGTCTCTCCCATGAATTGAGACAGTAAAATACTGTTTAGTGTGTTCCAGTTTGTCATTCACTCTATTGTTTAAAATGGGCCGTATAAAGTTCTGCAACTAATAACTGAGAAACACACAAAGCAGTCTCAATGAAGCATAATGTAAACATGGGTTCAATAGAGAGTGCTATGCTTGTATCCCCCTGCACGCTGAGTACCACCATTCACAACCTGAGCAAATAAAAGACACATGGCTAAAATACTTTGCTTTTATTACCTTTTTTAACAAATACGTTGAAGTACATCCATAACAACACAGTTGAGATTTCCTTTTATCAAGTGTTTACATCTACACACTTTTTACAGATTTGTGTACAAAACAATAATTTACGTCCCATAGAAGTCTAGTTACACTTAACTATACAACAACTTGTAAATGATGAAATAAATATAAAAACAGAAATAATCACAGGTGAAATAAAAGTAAAAGCCATAGTACAAATACACCACCAGCACCACCAGTCGTCTGAAGTTGCATCTATAGAGACAAATACATTTCCCTTTCTACTGGCAAAAGTAGATCTGCATGGGGGAAAACAAAGAGTTGAGCCTGTCGTTTTAAAACAGCGGTACCAGATATACCACCCCTATTAAGGCCAGATATATTGGGACACTGACATGATATTTTACCAGCCTAATATCGGTATCAGCTCTTAAGCAGAAATTGGTGCTTGTCGATTCAGTATGCTTAGTTCATGATTAAAGGTATACTGCAATGTCAATTAATAGAAGTTTGTTCATGGGTAAAGAAACCAGCCATTCAAACATCTTTGTTCAACTCTACACACATTTTTCTCGTCATCACAAAAAGTCTGCATTTTCAAATATATGTAATTTTGCTCCTCAGTTAGCAATATTGGATCCAAAATGCTGCCAGTCAGGCCTTCATCCCTACTGCTTTGGGTATTATTATTCTGAATGACTTATACTGCATTACAAGTGAAAAGTGTGAAAGTGTGACATGATAAAGTAATGGGGGTAATGATAGCATTGCAACATGGGTGCACGTGACCTTGTATTCACTACCATGATACATCCAGTATTTCACTGTTTTTCCTGTTATGTTTTTCTGTGACCATAGGTCACTATGAGCAAAGCGACAAATGAAAGAATTTTCTCTGGGTGCTGTACATAGCCAGCCTTGTTTTTGTTAACAAAACAAAAAGTAATATGTCAGACTGGTGGGATCAGAGCACTGGGAAGCACAATAGATACTTTCTGTCATTTTCTCTCTCTTACACACACGCACGCAGCATTCATCGTCCTCAACAAGTTGGCAAGTGCTATTGAAAACAGGTTCCTCAACCATACTGCTGTTTAGTACAGAAAACCTAACTCCATTTTAACCAAATGATGCAAACATTTTGCAAACAACATCTCAGTTGTGAGACTACAAATAATATTTAGGACCATCATGATTTAGAACTGATTGCTGCTGGCAAAAAAAAAAAAAAAAAAAAGAAGGTGTATCTACAAAGAGACCAGAGACATCTGCACAATCTTCCATGCACACTGTCACCAGCAAGGGACATGCAGTTAAAAGTGCAAGTCTATGGAGGGGTTCTGTTGCCTATTCTGACACAGCATTATGTTATGTACAGGTTTATACATTTCTGAATGAACATTAGGCCGAGTGTTGTAAAAAGAGCAAAACAATAAAACGTACTAAGTGCAGCACACACACGCCACATTATTTTAATGTGACGCGAGTGCAGTGCTGAGGTTGCAGTGACCGTGGTGATAGTAGCTGCAACAGTGTTCTTTGTGGTGGCACAGTATTTGGCCCTGTCAGAGTCACTCCGCCTGCACCACGTCCTTGTGGTGGCGCATGATATGCTGGTTCTTCTCCGATGGTCTTCGGAAACCTTTTGAACAGATCTCACAGCGGTGGGGATAGTCTTTTGTATGAATAGAAATCACGTGTCGCTTGAAGCCTGAAGCATCTCCAGTGCTGTAGTCACAGTACTGGCACTGGTAAATTCGCCTTTCTTTTTGCCCCTTGCCAATAACCACAGTCACACTACTGGCTAAGCTGGCTGCACTGACCCTAGTGGGTGCAGCAGAGGCACTGGCCCCGCTCGATGCAGCCTTTTTAGGTGCCGCAGCAGGAGCATGCGTCTCTACCGTCCTCTTAACCTCACTCTTTTCAGGAGAGGCTTGTTGTTCCTTAGTGTGGACAGACAGGATATGGCGACTGAGAACAAAGGGGTCTGCAATTTTGAAGTTGCAGTGCCGGCACTGATGGAGTTTCTTGGTGCGGTGGGATACCGAGTGCTTCTTCAGTTCAGATGGGCGGTGGAAGCCTTTACCACAGACGGCGCATTTGTGTGGATAGTCCTTGGTGTGAACAGATATAATATGGCGTTTCAGGTCACTGGAGTTGGAACTCTTGTGATCACAGTGGGCACAATGGTGGGTCTTATTCTCCTCGTGTGTCAGTCCGTGCTGCAGTAACTCCTCCTCCTCAGCAAAGGTCTGGAAACAGCGCTCGCATTTGTATGGCATCTCTTTGCTATGCTTAGTCTTGATGTGCGTCTTGAGGTTAGAGGAATCGGCCGACTTGTAGTCACAGTAGAGGCAGGAGTAAGGCTTCTCTCCCGTGTGCGTGCGCATGTGTTTCTTCAACTCTGAAGGGTGCCGGAAGCCCTTGCCGCACTCCACACAGATGTGGGGGAAGCTTTTACTGTGAACTGCTAACAAGTGCCGGTTTAGCAGTCCTTGCTCAGCAGTTTCATAGTCACAGAACTTGCACTTGTGCATCTTAGTGGCTGGTGGAGACCCCTGGCTCTTGGGCTCGCGGTGGTGGTGCTGCAGCCTGTGAGAGAATAGCGCTGCCTGCTGGTGGAACTCCTTGCCACACATTTCACACTCAAAAGGGGCCTTGCTGCTCAGCGTGTGCACCTCCATGTGGTTGTGGAGGCTGGCTTTCTTGTTGGTGGTGAAGTCACAGTCCGTACACTGGTACTTTTTCCTTGTCAGAACATCTTGGTGATGATTCTTGGTGTGGCGTTTCAGGAAGCCTCTTGACTTGAACTTTTTACCACAGAGCATGCAGGGGTATACTGTCAGAGGTTGGCCATATGGACCGATGATGATGGCTAGAGAGAGAAATGACAAGAGGGAGACAGAAATTAAAAAACATGGCTATAATGTTGGTAGTCTAAAATAGTGACAATGTGTCATCTGAGTCTGGGTTCCAGGATTTGCTAAGTCAATATTACATCACAAATCCTACCAGGGTAATTTCGTAAACTACACCTGTTATGATATAGCTCTGAGGGGCGGGCTGTTTTGGTATGGGAGTGCACAACAAAATCCATTGTTGGGACTTTGAAGGCTAGCACGTTAGCCAGTTAGCTCGAGAACTCTGCTTATTTCCAAACGCAGAGGTAACTATAGTTGGCAAGACGAATGCTACTGTCGAAAACGTAATGGACGGCAACATTTTTAAACCACCTTTTATTGAAGCCCACACTTCAGCCCTTCTTCTATGAACTACAATACACTTTGGGTCAAGCTTTTCTCTCCTCTCCTGCCTCGACTGGCCGCAAACCTTTGAATTAGCTGCACCACAACGCCATTGGTGTAGGGGTGTGTCAAGTTTTCCCCCACGCCAGTTCTTGCAAAATTGGTGCACAATCCAGGCTGTTGGAATATAAAGGCATGGTTAAGCATGTTGGTTAACCCTCCTGGTGTCACCTTCCTTTTGTTGTTGGGCACTGAGCAGCTCCATTGGAGCAGTTAGGGACTAAACGCATTCCACAAGGTAGTATAATCATAGCAGTTGAGGATGGGAGAGCATTTATCGTTCACATCCCTCCCCAAATTCGTCCAACTAGTCTGGGGATTTGTTTCCGCTTACCTGTCTGGACCTGCCGAGGCTCCGACCGCCTCTTGTTCTTGTTGCGTTGTCTATTGATCTCGTCAACCCCATCCGATTCATCGATGTGCAGCAGGGCACTGGCGGCACCGTTTCGGTTTTCACAACTCTCGCTATCCTCAGCACCTGCGAGAACAACAGAATGTCATTAACACAAAACACAAAAAAACAGTATCTGGTAATGTTTAAGCTGAGACATAAAGAAACATGGAATGATGAACAGGCTTCCAGTGTTGCTTTAAATCAATTTAATAGATGGGGTGCTGACCATAAGCAGCCGCCCAGGCCACAGGCATGAAGTCCTTGCTTAGAGACACACTGTCATACGAGCGGTCGTGAGTTACTGGCTCCTCACCTCCTACCACCACCTCCATATAAACCTCATCAGTCACCTTGGACCCACCTGCAGATGAGCCCAACATGCACAAAACCAATGTGTCATAGTAACGTTTAGTTTCATGACAATCATCCCTATGCAACACCTACTGCTCATTAGATGTGAAGGACTCACCATGGTTTCCTTGACTGTGATGAGAATCCCCCACAGACATGTAAACCATCTTCTCTCTCAGTGTTTGGCCCGAAGACTCAGTTAGCGCAACACTCTCAGTATCGCCATCGCTGATGTCAACTGATTCTCCTGTAGAAGCGACACTTAATAAATCCTCAGACCGTGAAAAACAACTGAGCCTAGGACAGCACCCATCTTCAATGATTAGTATTCTACAATTAAACAATTTTCAATTAACTCATTTACAATAACAACACAATAGATAGTTTAATTCGTTAGTGCTGCTATTTTCCAAAAAGCATGCCTAGTTCTCCTTTATTGGTGGTTATGCCAATGGTGGTAACCAGGGAGCTAGATAGCAAACTTTCCTGTTTCCCCTGTTTTTATTCTTATGCTTATATAATACTTGAAGAAAACCTTTCTGACAGTACACAAGTTACTTGTGTTGTTGTATTATCTGAGAAGGCATTTATTACTGTGATTTTGGGTATTACTGATATTCCATCAGTCCTGCCCAGTGACGCCCACGACTTGCTACTCACCCATGTCATCCTCCCCGGAGTCAGCCTTGAAGATATACACTTTAATCACCTCCTGACCATCCTCGTCCTTCTCCACTTCCTGGTCCTCCACAGCCCCCTCCACTGTTACCTCAGTTCCATCATCGGACACCATTTTACCAGCCTCGTCCACTTGTGGGGAGGAAGGAGAACGGGAGAAAAACAGGGTAAAACTAGAAAGGTATACATCACATACAATTACAGAGGTAAAGGTTTGAGCAACCAGCCAACAATGAGCTGCCACCCATAAAATGCCATTTGGCCTGTAATTGTATTGATTCAACTGCAATTTAAAAATCACACACATATTTGGATTAGCAGTTTTATCATTACGGGCTATCTCCATTTCTTTAACACTGATCACAGTCAACTTGAAACTAATTATAATTATGTGACATTTCTACTACTTCAGACAAAACCTGATTGAATGCATTCTGATTGGCTGAGAGGACAATTTAAGCATTTGCATTTGTCTGCAGTCAGGCATAACATCAACAACAACAACAACAGTACATTACAGGCACTGCCAGCTTGCAAAGTTATGCTAGCAAGTTATAAACTAGGTCAAAGTTTCACAATTGAAATCCCTTCCTCTGTGACTGCTCTTAAATTATATCCAGGAGCAATTTGACTTCCCGTCTAGGCTAAAACGCTGCTAAAAATCATGACGTGGATCTTAAACTCATTTTGTGTCCACTACTGTAGAAAACATGCAACATTTAGACAAACTAAACACTGTTAAATGGTAATGTCAGCGTTGTGTTTCACCTCATACTGCATGTTAACACGGTGAATATTACACTAAAAAAATGGATAATGTACAGCAAGCCTGTCATTATTACGTTATTGCAAAATGAGCTCCAACAGAGTAATTCTGCTTTGACACAAAATATTGATTTTACATGATTTTATTACAAGCTAAAGTAATTTACAAACTTCCACCCAAAAAAACACATCTAGCAGAACTCTCTGCAGTGGTATTCTAAATCAACAAAATCAACCAGACCTTTCAACTCTGGAGTGATATAATTCAATATGAAACAGGTCTGTTATTCAGAAACAACAGACCTCACAACTAATATTAAAAGCACCTTGTATTTTTTCTATACAATAGGCCAGCATATAACCTTTAAAACCACTATTGGCCTTGCTGGTAACATTTAATAAAATATTTTCGGTAATAGCAAAAACACTCTAGAGCTTTACCCTCACATTTTATGCTAGTACATCACACTATGTGACAAATAAACTTCTTGAATCCTGGATCTTGAATCTATTAGCAAATGTGCTGAGACAGTACTGGCACCTTTAATTCCAATCTAAGCACTGATGTGTGTGAACTTACAAGATATCATCAGATAATCCCCGCAACCGTCTTGGTCCTCCTCCTGTTGCTCTGGGTCCAGACCATCTTCAGGGATGTCTCCCATGGCAACGCCTTCCTCCTCACCCTCCAGGGCCATCACGCAGGTTTCTACAGCAACATCTTCATCTTCATCGCAGTGCACATACTCCGACACCACATCCTCAACGGCATCCTGGATCACTAGCTCATCAGGGGCAAACCTGTGAACAGCCATCCCTTCCCCCTCGCCTTCTGACACCAACACAGTCTCTTGTAGCTCCACAACAAACTCCTGCCCGCCGGCACCACCCTCATCTGGAAGAAGCAGGATTACCCAGTTAACCAGATAACTGTGTATTATCTTTGATTGTTTTGAACGATATGTCGACTTCAACTTGGATATCGGTTCCTACGGATAGCACACTTTAATGTAATTATGAAAAACAGCCATAATAACATCATAATCTCACTTGAAACACCCCAATACCATGATGTTCGATAGAATTCACACATACCACAAACATATTATGTAGTTAATGTAAACAAACATTAATATAAGTATGCCCAGTTACCCGATCCGTGTAATATTATTTTAGGCTCCTGAGAATGTATGGCAAGCCTGGTGTCATCCTCATCCATTGTCCTCGCACTGCATTTGTCACTGGAGAGCTGAAAGCATACAATGAATGGTTAAGGCTAGGACCTTTAAGTAAAAATGTTAACAAAGTGTACTAAACAGCAAGACACATATAATGTGCATTTTGCAAATGCGCATTATATGTATCACACTCATATATCATATCATGTATCACCCACATATATATGAGTGTGTAGAGTGATATGCATTGGCCAAAGTTTACTTTTTGACTGATGTGCCAAGGGTTGGTAAACAAAAAAAAAAAACGGCCATTATTTTTACCGGCCAAAACAATATTCATTTTTCATAGAAATAGAAAATGTCTCCCTACCTTAAGAGTTTTTTTTTTTTTTTTTTTTTTATAAATGCTCCCTCCCTTAAACAATGGATATTTTTGGTGGCTTCACACCTGTTATATGTTGCCACATGGGAATAACGTTATATTTCAAATAACTATAGGCTTGTTAACCATCCCGGATACGGAGAAACAGAAGTTTAGATGCTACTATTTTGGGTAGCGGCAGCCAATCACAAGCCTGTTTGATACAGAGGACGGTGTTTGATACAGGTGTACAGTGGACAGCAGAGACAAAGTTTGAGCAGCCAATTATTGCTTCAGCCAATGTTATTGTTTCAGAGTTACTGGCCAGTGTGGCAGGAAATCCTTATTGATATATCTGCCAAAGACAAATTTCACTGGCATTTGGCGCTTGGCGAGTGTTGATCTTGGACCGCGGTGATATGTATCATCTATTGTCCTATTGTATGTCTTGCACCTGTCCCTTTGCACTGTGTGAGGTTCTGTTTTCCATTGAACCATGTGTTAGCACTACGAAACTCTGCAAGTAGTCATTATGTCTCTGCACCAATTTCATGTGCATGTACTTGCCGATTAATGTGATTCTGATTCAAAAGATCAAGTAGAATTTACACCAAAACAATACAGTACTTTGGACATACAGTACTTTGAACAGCGGTTTTAACCTCTGCAGAATCGCGTAATTTCCTTTCACAGATGCACCCAGAGAAAGCACGAGGGTGTTTGTTATCCATGTTCTGTTAAGGACCATGAACACAAACGTGCGTAATAATTTGATATTATGTGATTCAAATGATATAAAAATAAACTAAATTGGCCCTCTGTTGCACTGCTGGGAAACCATAGCCTGAGCAAGACCTTCACTGTGAAAGATATCCATCTTCACAAGTCATTTAGTCGACTATAGGGATTTTGTGGACCTGTTAAGTGAATATGGTGCACAGTTTGCACATTCTGTACATATACTTCTAATTAATACATTGTAATGTAACTGCCGGCTGGGTGATGTTTGATACCATCCCATTTACTCTGATTCTATTTTGCTTTGCTGTATCCTATTTTTTGCTACAGCAATGCCCAATGTCCCCATGGCGATCATTTCAGTTTCATCTCATGTAGAATTGTATTTTCCCTAAAACAAGTTTTAAAAAAAAAAAAAACAAAAAAAAAAAAAGCCATTGCAGTGAGATAATTGGACTTGTTTTCAATACAGATTTACAGTTTTGGAAATGTTCTTGAAACATGCAGTCACAAATCCCTTCCTATCAGTATCAGTGTCACTTGATTCAAGAAATTTGCAGATTGGTAGTTTTTTTTCCACTCACTTAGGAAGTATGACTTGTTAAGATGGATATTTTTTGCAGTGATGATTCTGTGTGCGGCAGTGTCATGCAGCTATAGCAAATGTAATGATCAGTGGCATTAGATACATCCATAATTACATCACTACATGGAACAATGATTTCTCAAAACAAGGCATATGGGCCAGTTGGCTTCATATTAAGAAGTCAGGGATCTAAACCCGATATGCGACACAGAGGTACCGAGATGTAAACATTGGTGTCAGCGGTGCAGCCAGGGTGCCATTTAATTTCCACTGCATGTACCATCCCCCACCTCCAGGTGGAAAATGACAACGGTGAGATGTGGCGCACAACACGGTGCAGCGGCATGTCTAAAGATGCGCTCAGACTTAAAACCACCTCGGATAAACAGACTGTCTACATTAAACCACCACCGGTCCGTACAAGACTACATGCGATGCGCAATGGCCATTGAAGCTGTTCACATCTTCAGCTGACCACCCGAGTTGCACTAATTCAGGGTTGCAAAAACCAACCTAATTCTCAAAACACGCATTGAAGGACAGTTGAACGTAACAGTTGCACATACACAGTAAATTGCAAGGTATGGAAGAAGGTTGATTTTCATCGCGGAGCATGAAAGCCGATATGGCTGTCTAGCCGCCAACTAGCGGGAGGAGGGCTCCACAAACGCCTTTTCCACTACTGGTTTTCTACACACAAGCGTGCGCCATTTTGTTAGCTTGGTGTCTGGACGAACAATATTCCTTATAATCACTGATAATATTTACTTAACGTGGAGAAATGAGCAACTATTCTTCCGTTGTATGCATACGTGCACTTCGACGCAAATAATAAATTACATAGCAATGACTACAGAGTAAAAACCCTCTCATTTTCCCAGGCTGGCTAGCTAGCTATCCGGCTAGGCCTGAATTACCGATTATGGCCTCTATTGAGGCCCGGGCCTACGAAGAAAAGGCCCAGCCCTTTACGGCCTCTCCGACAGAATAAAAACAATAAGCATGCAATAACCCTATTGCTACACAGAGATATACACGCACCAACGCCGTCGGTGCTCTGTAAACGGGTGCGTGCGAGCAAAATAACCTGCATACCAGATTTATGCTGCAGGGATGGCCTCGGTCCGCTTCTAGGCTTCCCAGGCCGCCTGGTTTCCCCAGACTCGGGCAGGATTCAATCGGGAATTTTGTGTTATTTGGGCGGGCCACAGAGGAGCAGAGAAGGAGGGGCTGATTGTTTCTGGAGCTCCTCTGAAACCAGGACGTCTAGAGCAGAGCCAAATCTTGTCATGCTACAGCCGCCTGCTCCTCCAGCTCCGAGGCCGCCGTCAGCACAACACGTCACAGCCTGAGACTAGTAGGAAAATGCGGAAGGGTTGTGGAAATCACACTGGCAGTCACCAAACAGGCCATACTCTGAAGGCACACTTTTGCCAAGTGTTCAAACAGAATATTTCACAACATTTAGTTTAAGTTTACCCTAAATTGGCGTATCCTATTTTGTAGCAGCTGTGTTTCAGTTACCAGAATAAACTCGTCAGTAGTGATGTAGCGGAAAATTAAAAAAAGATCTAACTAGGACCTCCAGACGCTGATCACCGTGAGGCAATCACACACCATTACACCATTTTAAACGGACCTCAATTATATTTTATGCAAAACATTATTTCATGCTTTTTCCCATTGAAAGACCATATGGTTATATAGTTTACGTTAATTTCATACTACTTTGATGTATACCTTTCATTTATCTAATCACTAATCTAACTTTATACCACAAATAAAGAGGTTTTAACAGAGTTTAGGTGGGTTTGCCCTCCACATACATGCTGGTCAGATGTTTTCACTTACCTTCCAACAATTTAAACCATAAGTCCACGTGATGTCATTACTCCATATTCAAGCATTTTTTAAATTATTTGTCACACAAAATATGAATGAATTCCCAGTAAAAATTCCAATGAGTTATATAAATTGAGTTGGTGAGATTTACTGACATGTCAGTAATAGTGGTTGAGAAATCATTATTATTAGTAGTAGCATTAATTATTAATAGTAATAGTGGTGATGGGGGTAGTAAACAGACATTTTATTTAACAATAAATACAATTTATAATAAATCACCTCATTCTGTAAATTGAAAAGTACACAGAAGGTGTTTTACAATTGGTGGGAGTACAGACAAGGAAAGCCCTTATTCTCTTGCCAGAGAGATGGATAGGGGGAGATCAATTTGCAGAGTTGTCAGGAGGTGTAGCATCTGGCATCTGGGCTTGGAAATTTCCTTTCATAGTCAATAACTTGTTTCAAAACAATTACACAAAAATATGTCAATGCAAAACAAAAATACCACCAGTGCAAATGTCCCTGAATCAAATTTTTCAAAGATTTTTTCAGATTGTTAATAGCAATAGTGTCAAAACCTGGCTATTATTCTTGAAAGCACTTATCATTCCACTGTGCTATATACATGGGAATTCAGGTCACTTCTCCCTTCATTTTATTTATCAAGCAAGGAATTTTATGGGGGAACTTTCACTATCACTCACAAAGTGCTACTCAGTCAATTTCAAGCGTGGTGTTTGACATTAAATAAAAAATAAACTACAAACATGTATCTTGAGCAACTAATCCAAGGCTGACTGGAGGACAAATGCATTTTAGAAACATTCCACATTGTTCTGTTTTTCTCTAAGCCCGTCAAAACGAATCCACATTTGACCTTCAAGGCTAGATATGCTGATACAAGGTGGAAAAACAAAACACAAATTACAATAACATAGTATCGGTAGAATTGGGCAAAACATGAGATAAAGCTTTGGCACGAGTCGTAACACCTGAAGGTCACATGACTGTTGATATCAGTGGAATTTCTTTGCAAACCGCAGTGTCCCTTCATCAACAAGCTTTTCCAAGTTTTAGACCAACAGAAGCCGGTATTGTCAAAGTTAACATAGTCAGAAGAAAGTCGATTGGTATATGTATTTATTGAAACTGGCAAATCATTGACAAAAAAAAAATGCAAACATTGCTATCAGTAATCAGTACAAGTCAACCTGCTTTATTTGGATGTCATTTTCAGCAGGTCGTCCTTATCAATTGCAAAAAGACGCCAGCCTTCCTCAAAGGACAGATCAGATGCTCCCCTGCGCTTGTAGAACTCGATAGACGTCTTGTTGTTTTCTGCTACAATGAAGTGCATGCTACTGCAGCGGGTTTTCACTGCTGTCTGAGGGGGAGCAGATAATAAAAAACATTAGGAAACACTAGAAGCACCAAATGGAGTACAGAATAAGTCAAAATAATAAACCTATCACCAAAAGAAGAGCCAATATATAGGCCTCTGTACCTCACTCAGGACCTTCAGGATGCGTGAACCAATGCCGAGACCTGGTAAGAGGACAACAGGTTAAATACACACAATGTGACTACAACATTTTTTTTTTTTTTAAATAACTTCAACAGTGCCTTTGCAGAACTGATTAACTTTTACTACCATCATATAATTTGACATGGCAACAGCCTTACCCCTGTACTCCTTCATGACGTAAAAGTCCTCTAAGTAGAGCAGCTTTCCAATCCAAGGGTCATACGTGAAGTAGTACATGGCAAAGCCAATCACAGTGTAGCCTAAAAAAAAAATCAACCTTTCATTTTGAATTCAAAGGGTAAAGTGGTTTCTTCTAAAAGCTTATGGTTTGACTTTCACACTGTAGAATGTTAGTGAATCTGTGGCTAAAGCGCTTTCTTTACCCTCTGAGTTCTGGTGATCTTTAGGAACTTCAGCAACAAAACAGTGGTAGAATGGGTGATCACCAAAACCGTCTTCAAGTAGATCTAGGAGTGGGCAATAGCAATATACAAATACAGGAAAATATAATCTAAACATAGGCAAATATATATATAAACTAGAAACATTGATAAATATAATGTAGGTTAAAACAAAGCACCTTTCTCAGTCAATACAACCTGCTGCTCCATCTCTTCAAATTTAGCAAGTTCCTAAAAGGTGAAAAGAAACAAATAAACCAAGTGAGTTACACCCACAGCTGAAGAATTCAACGAATAAGCATAGTTAGTTGACTGACCACCAAAAAGGCCAAATGTCCTCTTGGTCGACAAAACGTTACACCATGCCAAAAAGCTTACCTTTATGAGTCGCAAGATATCTGACACATCCTTGGATTCGGCTTTCCGTAATATGAAGCTGGCCATTTTCTCTTTTTGCTCTTTTTTCCTTTTCTCACTAGTCCTCTGAATGTAAAAATAAGCAAAATCTGTTTCTTCATCCGCTCCCCAGGAGTTTACCCCCCCGACAGTATATTAAGAATACCAGCTTATGCCGGATTACATTACACAAAGTGTAGTAGCTGCATTAGGAGCTCCTCTCCTCTTTATGTGTTCTCATGAGGAAGTAATTGTGATCCAAATTTGGTCATCCTGTTTTTTCCCTGTAGCTCCTTATCTTTATGTTAGCCACAGAATGCTGTTCAAAAGTTAAACATTCACTAGGCCCAGTGTAGATGTAAAACCATGTAGTCTCAGTAAAGAACTCAGTAAAGAATAACCTACAGTATAAATGGAAAAAGTGTAAAATCTGTGTTTTTTACAGAAATAGAAGATTCACATGAAGTGTGACCTTGTACTGTGACATTGTAAATATTGTGTTGGTTTATTGTAAATAGTGTGAACCTGTTATTTTGCACATTTCTGCTGAGCATTGCCACTTTGCATTTCACTGCACACCTCGTGTGTGTATGTGACAATTAAACTTCTTGAATCTTGAATCTTGAAGTTGGTTGGTCTTCAGTTTGTCACTTTTGCTTCTGCTCTGCAAACACACACGTCATGCGTTTTTATGATTGTAATTTTCTTCTTTTTATTGATAGCCACTTTATGTAATGGCTAGTTATATGGTCAGTTTTCTGCTGACATCTCACTTTCACTAAAACATTTAACTATGTAACCCTTTCATCCATCCATCCACTCCACAAATGCTTTGAATGCTGTGTCCATTTCCCTGCCATACGAAAAGTGAAAAGTTCCAGTAATCAATCCAACTACCTCCATGCCATTACAGCAAGCCCTGAGAAACAGAGATCCTCAGCTTTGATGGTAGGCAGGGTAGTGCCTTTTTATGGATGCATTTGAGATTTTGTACGGATTCCCTATCTGAACTCAAGAGTCATAAGCTTCTCACAATATCTCACCCCTGCACTCCTAACCCTTGCAAGATAAAACAGAGTTGTTGTCCCTTTACAAGAGAGCAGGCCAATCTTGTAATGACTTTTTTTTGACCAACATGTTTCTCTAAGGGTCTAAAAATACACAAATGATACCTCCAAGAATATTGCACTCAAAACACCCCCAACTATTTTTTCTTCTTTCTTTGTGTAAAAGTTAGTGAAGAGTGGCTTACTCAACCTGCACTGAAATGACCATTTCATGTGAACTGGTAAATTCCCAAGGACCAGACAGACATCTTAAGAAAACATTTTTATTTGAGCTTTGAGGAAGTGCTGGCTTTCAGTTCAGAGTTCAGAGTTCAGTTTATCAAAATACTTCAGCTTTCCTGAAGGATCTGGAATAATCTGTAGGAAATAATTTGTTGCATTAGTACACAAGATATATTTTGTCCTGAAATAAATGCACATGTACAGCACTAACATGATAATAGTTGATAACACGTGAACTAGAATGTGTTATTGACCACTGATACTCACTGTGTCACTGCCTGGTTTCCATCCTGCTGGACAAACTGTAAAAACATCATTCCAGTCAATACCTTGACAAAAACAGCTCAAAGCACCACTGAAAACCAGTTATACACTATATTACTGAATTACTCTGTCATAACAATGGAACAAAAGTAATGCAGAAATTTCATTGGTAATTGAACTGGTAATTAATATTTAACTTTTCAACCACGGGTCATGTGGTAGGTAGCAAGTGTACAGGCTACTTTAGAACAGTTAATAATTTATGTATTTGAGGCTATTCGTCAACATGTTTTGTTAGGAGCAGAGTGTGCATTCATCATGAGTCAGTCCCCCCAGGATTTCGGGGAGTTGTTTTCTGATTATTGCAGCCCAAAATGAAAAAATAATCTAAAATTGCATTAATCGTGTTATCTTGTGGTAAAACAACAGGAATTTATGAAAATTGCGAGCCCCTCATCCTCCCCAAAACATTGTAAACTGCCCACTCTGCTTTTTAAGTTTTTTTTGTTTTTTTTTAAGTAGTAGAGTAATCGTCACACATTAACACCTCCTGGGGCCGCCGGCTGAAAACTAGTTTTACTACACATGATCTCTGTCTAGTGCCTTTCTTTGTCTTTCATTCCTTTTTAATCCTAGTTTTCTTCACATTATTTTTGTTTGTTTGTTTTCCCTTTAGGCTGCAATGCAGCATATCTACAGTTTGCCATTGTAGCACCTGTAAAAAGATATTTTTTTGAATACCTGCCCAATCCCTTCAATGTTTTGTTTAATAATATACTGTGGCATGTAGTTATTTGGTCAGTTCCAGGTTTATTGCACCTGCCAGTAGGTGGTGGAGTGAGCGGTTTGTAGTTCATTTTACTGGAAGACATAGAAGGCGAGTGGGAGTGGTTGGTCTGTGCCGATAGTGGGGGAATGGTGTGTGTCCGGTGCTACCTTATAGTCAACTTGCATGCTTTACAAAATATTGCCGCAAAGTAATAAAATTAATGTTTTCTACACGACTAATGCAGTCGCTGTGTAAATGGTGTAAGACCATCACATCATTAGTTGACCCGTCACGTTCCCGTCCCGCTCTAATCTGTCTGGTCTCTCAGTGCTGCCAGTTTGACACAGAGAAAAGGAGAGAGAGGTCCGGAGCGGAGAACGCACATCTAACTAGTCACCGGCCTGTTAGCAGCAAATCAACTTGAACAGTTTATAAAATGATTAGGCTACACCGCGGCACGGCGCGGCCCGTCCAACCGGCCCAAAGACCCACCAGGATTCGTCCCGATTGGCCACTCCGGCATTGTCCTCGTGTGTAACCATATCAAAGGCTCAGGATAACAAGAAAGCAAATGGTGCAAATTCCATATTTAAATAAAAAAACAACCTCCCGAACATGTAGGAGTGTTGATGTAACATGTAGGAGTGTTAATGTGGAAGCATTGTGTCAATTTGACCGTTTTATGTGGGAATATTGCAAAATTGCAAGCTCTTGCAAGTATTGCGGCAGTTGGTTGAACTCTTGCGATCGCAAGATTGCAACATCCTGGAGGGACTGATGAATGAGATTCATGTACCTTCGCCATGTTTGTCAGTGTACTGAAAGGCCTGGACCAGCCGAAGGGTCTCGTCCACGGAACGTCCCACTGGCAGGTCGTTCATGGTGATCTGCCTCAGGACACCTTTGTTATCAATGATGAAAAGCCCCCTGAGAGAGACAAGGACATGTGTGACTCAAGACAGAGTAACTTATAAAGTTTTCACAGTTGGAAAAAATTTAGTGGGGCACCTTTTAAAATAAAGGTAATAAAAGCACCAAATTTGATTTGCAGGTAGTTTAGGAAGCTACAGATATTGATGCCAGACAAACTTCTGACTGTAGTCAAGGACTTGTTTTTTTGTCAATTTTGGACATATCCCAGCTGTACTAAAGCAGGGGTACATCTAAGATTATATGGACCAAAAGAGGAGGAGAGATATTGAAAAGATCCCCACTCAACTATAGTTCACACCTTTTCTTATAACTGATCAGCTCTTATTCTCTCCTATGGCAACGCAATGGTCACCTCCTTATTATGTTAGCTGGATAGCACATGGGGTGGCATGATGGTCTTATGACTCTTTCATTATATTAAGTTAATGACCTACAACACTTTGACAATGGCCACGAATGGATGCTGTACCTAAGTGTGTGTCCCTGGTCCTCCAGGAAGACTCCATAGTCTTTGGAAATCTGGTGCGTGAGGTCAGATAACAGTGGGATTTTCATTGGCCCAAGTCCACCCTGCTTCCTGGGAGTATTGATCCTGTTAAGAACAAAATATAGAAGAAAATCAGACCTGTGTGTTTGTGTGTGTTTGCAATTCTTCAAATTGATTCATTCGTCGATGTTTAAAGGATTCCTTGGACCAACTGCGCATTTCAGGTCTCGCCATAGGTTCTCAGGACTCATCTCTGGCCACTCCACAACAGTCCAACGTTTTCCCTTGAACCATTTGGGTCATGATCCTGCTGGAGGCCCCCGACCTTCAATTGACACCCAGTTTTCTGACAATGGAAAATTTGATTTCTTGATGCCCTGAATGTGTTCAAGTCCTCCCCACAGCATTATGGACTCCACCGTATTTGACTGTAGGTAGGGGGTTATTTTCTTTAAAAGCTTTGTTTCGTCGTCAGCTGTAAACTAAGTGCTGATCTCCATTGCAAAAGAGCTCAATTTGGTTTCATCTATCCACAGAACACTTTCCCAGAAGGATTTAGGTTTGTCCAGGTGGGTCTTGGCAAAGAGCAATCAGGTCAGTGGGTCTTCTGTGGCCTCCGACCGTAAAGCCCGTCTTGGTTCGGCGTATAGTACGGGCTGAAACCCATTACCCGGTCCCTTCAATGACATCTGAGATCAATTTTCCTCTAACCACCATGTCCTAGGAGCATTTTCACAGACGACCAGGGAAGCAGAACAGACTTTTTATCACTTTAAAATCGATAACTGATTCATTTATACCATGTGGGCAGCTGCAACCTGTCACCGGTGAGTTGAAATACACCGAAATTTCCTCCAACAACATTGATTCTAAAGGCTGCAAATAATCACAGCCATAGCCACTTTTCAATTAGTAGTTTCTATTATTTGAGAGGAAACCCCTTATGCATAAAAGTGTCGAAGTTTGATTGCATTTAGTGGGTCTTAGAGGGACAGAATGCTTACCAGGCCAAGTGGGTGAACTGGGAGTCAACAGAGCAGGCAACCACCTCTGCATTGATGGCACGAAACTCATGCACACGGTCGCTGAATGCAATGATCTCGGTGGGGCAGACAAATGTGCTGCAAAAAGTTACATAAATGTACATAAAAACACCCTATACTACAGAAATCTAATAAACAGAACTCAAATGAAAATATTACGTATGTCGGTCTCAAGTAGTACTCACAAATCCAGGGGGTAGAAGAAGAAAACGAGATATTTGCCTCTGTAGTCAGACAGTTTCAACTCCTTGAATTCACCGTTAATGACAGCTGTTCCCTCCCAATGTGGTGCAGGCTTAGAAACTTCCAGGAGAAAAAAATACATGGATTGATCAAACCATAATTATCCCGTGGAAAACCCATGACATGCCCCGTTTGTGCAAATGGTCAGATGCCATATGTTTTTGTAAAAATGTGCGGTAAACAGCAGATATTATGATGGTGCTTCATCACTTCCTCTCTGACGCCAGTTTACCTCTCCACCCACTCCTGGTTAGAGGAATACTAAGACATCTAATATCTTCGTATGTTATTCTGTCTGTGGTCAGCCCTGGCACTGTGTCACGCTGCCCAGATTCAGTCAAAATCTCCGGAGGGGCGGAGGGCGGAGGAACACAACTCACTGAATTTCATAGAATGACGTGTCCTACGAAAGTCACCTGTTTAAAAGTTAGGCCTACTCTACGCGGCGATAAAAACACACATTGCCATAAACCAAAAGTCCTAACTTACCCCATCAAATGATAACACACAATTCAGGCATTTTTGCTGCTTGTGGTCTTTGTTCTGCCTGCATGGGCAGCAAGCCCTGGCTACACTGGTTCCTGCGTTGTCAGTGAGGAACATTATCGTGCACTTCGCTGTTACGGCTAGTTCGCAACCCGTGGACAATGCAAAATGTTATGTCTCAGGAACTCACTTTTTGCTTTGCTAAGGTGCAGGGAATGCTCAGACACGGGCACACGGAAAGCCTCCCCAGGATAGACGTGTCCGCCCGCGTAGTTGTGGCACTCTTGGGAGCTCTTTGCATTTGCGCTTTCCTCTGCAGTTGTGGATTTGGTCATAAGGAGAAAAGAGAAAAGCGCACGTAAAATCCCCTTCATTATATTCGTGTGGTACAATACTTCCATTTCTGCCGTCCGTTTAGGAGCCACTAGCCAGCAATGCGCCTCAATCCTAGCAGGAACTGTGTAGCCTCATCCGGTCCTACATTTCAAAATAAAAGCACGACAACGGTAAGAACATTAAACAGTTCAAGATTTTTTTTAAATTCAAAGTCACATTGACATCAGGGCACTGTCTTGTGTGTTGATACCTTTGCATTTCCTATATACACTCTTCAATTCAGGTAGCCTGAAAAGCCTGTGTACCTTAACTTCCCTCTTAACAGTGAGGTATTCATCCTCATTCATCCTCATTCAGCCGCAGTGCGTAGAGGTATGGCCTCCAGAAAGCAGGTGGTGTAATCCATTAGGATGAGGATGAACCCATGCCCATGACTTGACTTTGGCAGGGGGCCCACAATGTCCATCGCTATCCTGCTGAATGGGGTTTCGATGATGGGTGGTGGTAGTGACCTTGGGGGCAGTCTTCTGGCAGCCGGGGCAGTGGCAACAATACTTTGCACTGCTCTCTTCACCCCAGGCCAGGAGAACTGAGTTAGTGTGCGGTTGGAGGTTTTCTCCACCCCCAACAGTTGTGTTATTGTCAATTTAACTATAGTGGATTTTTTTTACTTAATGTAAATAGCCTTAACCAGAACTAGCTAATTTGCTAGTTAGAGCTTCAAATAATATCAGTGTAGCAGACTCTACCCCCGGGGCCATGACAGACAGAGACACAGGCAGGAGTAGAGAGTCCATGGGCCCACAGGCTGCTTTATTTACATCACAGCATATAAAAACTCGCTGATCTTGACCGCCGCTCTCCAGTGTCCTCTCCCTCAGCCGGTGCACCTCATCTCCGTCCCACCAGGTCAGCCATGGACACCAAAGCTGCCAGTCTCCCGGACGCATACCAGCTCCAACCCGACTGACCAGGCAAGGTATTAATACACTTTAGCTAATAGACTCCAGCTTGGCCCAAAGGTTTGTGCCCCGCACCTCCAGGGGTGGGTTGTTAGAGAACAAATGATTGCACAGATCCTCCAATGGGGGTTCAGGGTCTGTAGTGGCAAACTGTGCAGCATCTTCAATCTCTTTCCTCACCTCCACATCTATCTCCTACAGACAGGACACAGATAAAGTTCAACTTAAAAGTTAAAGTGCGTACATATCGGTTTGATTAAAACAAAACAAAACAACAACAGAGTACTTGAAGCTTACCTTTACTTCAAAGGTGGCCTGAGAAGTGAAGTCAGCATATGTGCGTGTTGACATGACCACTGCACTCCACTGCAATAGGAGAAAAGGAGAAAAGGAAGAGATTAACAAAAAAGCAAATGTACATAAGGTAAAGGTTCTGCAAAATTCACTACTATTTTGTGATACATGGAGTTTGAGAAGCCAGCAGAGGCAGAAAAAAACACATAATTGGACATACCCAGGAAGAAAGATGTTGAGAAAATATACCTAAAAAAATATACCTAAAAAATATACCTAAAAAATATACCTAAAAAAACAAACACAACATTTTGACTAATTGTTGTGCCAAGCGCATGTGGACCAAATTTGAAGAAATTCCATTTACCAGATTAGTAGATACTAATTATTGTCTTTTGTTGCGCCCCCTATAGGATGATTTCAGAATGCTATTGCAGACACGCTTGGTGACCTCTGCTGAACATTTGTATTAATTAATACACATCTAGATTTCTTCTGCTCGTTTGCCCCGTCAACTCGGTCTTCCCAGGGGACCGTAAGCTCAATAAAATAAACTAACTTCTAACTAAAGTCTATCTTCATTTTCCAGTCTCCACCCACTCCTAGCTGTCCTGGATCAAACCCAATCTTCATCCATATTAGTACTAATGCTGATTTACTGACATTAAAGGTGCAATTAGCGATACTTTTGGTGTTTGTTGACATTGATAATACATTTTAAAACCATGCTATCTGAGGACACAGCTGAGGCCTAGTGTATAATAGTGTAAAATGGTAGGAATTGTCATTCAGATGTGATTCATCATTCATGCAACTCACAACTAGACTGGAATGTACATGTACATTGTTCAAAGTTTTCAATACAGTAAAGGATTACAATAAAATACTGTTATGAACTTTTATTGTACCAAAGTGGCAAATGAATAATACATAATAGTAAATAAAAAGTAGTAAAATGCTAATCAAATAATGAAGTCCTGAGGTTTTGGTGTTCTGCTAATAGGGATAGAAGGATTTAGGTTCCTCTGCAGCCCAGATAAGCAACAGATAAAAACTGCCTTTATGCCCTTTGTCCCTTGCTGACCACCTAGGCTGGTAGGTGTGGGCAAGGGGAGGTGGAAGGGGTGTGTTCAAAGCCTCAACTTTGACACAGTAGCCCCCTTTAGTGGCAATACAAATCGGTTATTGCACCTTTAAATTTAAAATTTTAGTTTTAAACAACTGTTCATGAACATTCAAACAAGACCATCCCCTAAACGTGATTGAGGTCAGTAACTGTTTTATTACAATTACAGGACATTTAGTAAACATTAACAACAGTCAAATTTTAATGGAAAAACAAAAACAACAAGAAACCTAGCAGTAAAATGTCGATTTGCCATCACAATGAAACTATGCAAACATAAAAGAAAATGTATGGATGCACTTTAACTCAGGTTCATTCCTGCTGTTTTTTTTAACCATTTTTATCATGGTATCGCCCTGTATTCTACAGGCAATCAAGGCACGCAATTTGAACCAAACTATGTGTACTACGTACTGGCTTTTGACAGGATGAGCATGAACCTGTTGCCTTCCAGTCAATGTTGCGGTTGCCCAGGCAACACCTTTTCCGTGGAATGTGGAATCCCCACAGCACAGGAACTTGGCTTTACGGCAGCTCAGACAGTAGTCTGGATTTGGATTCAAAAATCACTCTTAAAGGGGAATTCCGGTATTTTTAAACCTGGGCTCTATTTGTATTTGTACAATTCCAAACAGAGGTCAGACTTTTCAAAACAATTTGATGTACTTGACCTTCAAAGTAAAAGTTGAGAAGTCAGGAAAGTCGAGACCACCTTGTTCATATGAATGTAGATATTTTTTATTCTTATATGTCTTAATGTAGAAGTGGAGTCCAGAGAGGGCTACCAAGGCTGGAGAGGGCAAAGTGCTGTCAAAGAGAACTGGTAAAGTCGCCCATGAGAAGACAACAACGGTCAATCCTCATGTCTCAGCTCTACTGAAGAAACTGATGGGACTTTGAGTGGGACTTCATATAAGCCAATGGACTCACTCACTGACTCACTCACACACCTTTATCACTACACCAGCTTGTCTGTCATTCTCTCCCCATCTCTACAGCTCCCCAGTGATCAGTGTTATACTGTAAAAGTAAAAAACGAGTTGTATGCTGTAGCAAAAACATACAGTAGCAAACTGAAGATTTCAGCAACAGTAAGACAGTTATTTTTACACTTAGTACTTAGCACTCAGTACAGTGACTTGCTGGCAAACCTGCTGCCAGCTTTTTACTGTTTTTGACAGGAAAATATTTTACAGTGCAAGTGGTACCGCAGATACCGGCCTCCCTCCGTCCAACAGCACGCTTCTTTGGGTTTTCGTGAACTGAATAACAATTGAATTTAATATCTCTCTGGAAGACCTTTCGACTCATAATTAATTGTAACGGTTGTTCACTGCAATAATTGTAACTAAGACTGTTTCCGACACCAACTAGAAAAAGAAAAAATCAATTAGCTAAACCACAAAGGATTATTGAGTACATTTGTTCCTAGTGTTCATGCCATGGGAAATATAGAAGTAGATTTGCGATAAGAATCGTGATACTGTACATGCTTGCTCATTATGTACACTGCACCACACGCCTTTTTCCCCCTCATCTGCTTGTGTGAGACAAACATCACCTGTTGCACAGATGACGGCAGTTTGACAAAAAAATATCTATGAATAAGCTGATGGTTGCACAATTGTGGGTGCAATCGGGAATCGGTGGAAACAGTGGACTGTCCTAGAAACAAACAGGACACTGTTCGGCTTGGAAAACCCAGCAGCGTTGCAGTTGACACACTCAAACCAGTGTGCCTTGCCCCATCATACCCTGTACAAAGGCATCTTTTTTTCTTGCCTGTTCTCCCACATTCACAACCCATGTCTCAGTTGTCTTAAGCCTTAAAAATCCTTCCTGGATCCTAACCTGTCTCCTACCGTGAAATCAGTTCAGATCATAGCTTTTACCTGGATTCACCTGGTCAGTCTATTTCAAGGAAAGAGCCAGCGTCCCCAATGTTTTGTACACTCTGTGTATATTGGGACTGTTCAAGAATAAAATGCAATGGTATGAACATTAATTGCACATTAAAAAAACACTTAAGAACTTGTACTGGATGTATTGATCTCTGTATTACCACAAGTACAATGGCTATTTCTGGCCAGTTTTCCAAATGCTGTACATATAGACAAACACAGACACACATTCAATCTTTTTATTGCAAGGGTACACATACATAAAGTGTTTCCATGTAGCGTTTCCTTGTATCATGTGACATCTGCAACAGAACAGTGAACCACCAAGACTCTCATAGGGGTTTTTCAATTCTATTAGTCTAGTCATTTTATGTCACATTACTGAAAATAAAGACTTTCTCCATTGGCTACCCTATAAAAGATTGCAACCATTGTTAAGAATTTCTTCAATGGGTAGCAATGGTTGTAAGCTAATGTCGTAGCTTACTGCTAGCAATATGTGTTGGTTTTAACTTTTTGTTAACTGAGATGCAGAAATGTGTCAAAGTATCCCTGTAAATTCCATCTTAAAATGTACCACTGCTGGCACATTTATCACAAAACATTTGCAGCAATAAATACAATTGGCAGCTTTAACTCATGACCATCTCCAGCATCTGTCTTTAATTTGAAAGAGTCATGTGAATAGAAAAGCATGACTGATGAAGGCAAAGTGAATAAGAGTAACAGTGAGTGTCTACATGCACAGCTGTTCCAGATACAGATAATAGCTCGTCCCAGTTACGGTCATGCTTAATTTGGGATTATAAATATCCTTGTATGAATCATACATGGAATAAGATGTATACGTACCTCAGTATCCCAACTATTGTTATATTTTAGCTCTCTAACCCAGGTTTCTTGAAGTTGGGATACGAGCTGATCCGAGTTATTGTAAATGGGATGTAAAGTTTATGAGACCTCAAGGACAGAAAATGAACGTATGAATATAAACACACTCACTAAATATGTATTCAAAAACCTTCCTCTTTGATGCACAGAATCACCAAGTCCTTACTCAGCATTTTCTCTACGAAGATCACCTGTTCAGTGTTACACAAACGAGACACATTCATCTTCTAAACAGCACGAGATCTGTCAGGCACGTTTGGTTTGACATGCTAAATTAAACTGTTTAAAATCTTATACATTTCCCTTGATTATTCTTTATTCCTTTTTCATTACATACATTGAAAGTCTTACAGGAACATATTGATCATTGCTGATAGTAACAACAGTCCTTTGCAAGTCACAATTCTCTTACGTTTCTTTTTACCCTGGTGCCTTTTCTGCTGGCTTTGTAACAAGGGCAAAGTGAAAAATGACAAGAATAAGTTAGCTCAAACTGAAAGATTTATTATGTTGACTTGAGTATGAAGCCATTTCCACAGGCCAGGTGGTTTCTTTTGGGATAGATATTGACACATGACGTTTGGATAATGGCACCTTGAAAATGACCCAGGAAAATCAAACAAACAAGCAAATTTAGGATCAGTAAACCAAATATATTCACTAGGGGACAGATTTACACAACCTTGAATTAAATAAATGCTAGTTGTTTTTTGCTCTTAATAAAAAGTTAAGTGCAGGTATTCTTCAAATAGTTTCTAAGCTGATAGTCTTTAAAAAGTAGTCTTTTCTTGAGTTTCACTCTAAAGCAAAACATAAGAATAAATGGGATTGTGAAAAGCTCATGTTTCTAATGTTTCTTCTTACTGTTAACTTCACACTGGGTTAGCTTCAGCAGTAGGATCTTTGTTGGGTTTAGTCTGAGAAAGTGAATTTGGCCCCTGCTGAACATCCAGTATCAACATTAAATTACTTGTTGACACTTCAAAAATGGCATAACTTGACTGATAAACTTTGACTTGTATGCACTGGGTCTGAGGCACTAGTTTAGTACAGTACAGTATATGGACCAGTGGTAACTTGTGTGTGTGTGTTACAGTTTTGGAGATTTTTTTTTTTTGGGGGGGGGGGGGTGGGGGGTTGGGTACATATTAGGGAATGAATGGGGACAAGAAATCTTAGCTGATAGACTTCAGCTTGGTCCAAGGGTTTGTGCCGCGCACTTCCAGAGGTGGTTCGTTATGGTAGATATGGTTGCACAGATCCTCCAGTGGGGGTTCAGGGTCTGTGGTGGCAAACTGTGTAGCATCTTCAATCTCTTTCCTCACCTCCACATCTATCTCCTACATAGACCGGACACAGATAAAAGATCAGATAGTAATTTGTTAGAAAAAGGACATTTTTAATCAATACCAGCCAGTGAAGAACAGCTGAGACATCATTGTGAATTTTGTGATGACAGTATCTTTGATCAGTATTGGAGCTCTTACCAGAAGTATTTTTTTGCTAAAGCATCATCATATATTATGCCTTCAGGGCTGTGGCAACAATTTTAAATGGCCAACAATCAACACCATGAAGGACACTGCTGTAGCTAAAAATCAATAAATATAATAAATAAATATTTTTCCAGTGAATCTCTCAGTTCTACACATTATATTTTCACATGTATGTGTCTATCTGAGCTGCCTGCCACCTGGTTGTGTTTCCTTCTTGGATCAGGGCACTTAAAGGTCACGATGAAATTGTCCATTGTCATAATATACTTATATACATACTATTTAACAATAAATACAAAATCTTTATGGGATTGATAAGGTAAAACAAGTGTAAAAAGTGGAAGTTTGAAGATATAGGCTACCTTGAGCTCCTCCACACTGGCCATGTTATTGCTGAGCATGCGGTCCTTGAGCAAGGAGATAGGATCACTCTTACTGCGGACCTCCTGGATCTCCTCACGTGTGCGGTAGCTGAGATGGGAGAGATTGGAGCAGGGATGTGGTTGGGATGCACTTTTTCAAAGCTTCTACCAATTCTATTGGTACCGACCACCAGTACTTGCGATTACCAGTACTACTTTACTTTTACTAAACAATATTAACACTAAAAAGCATTGATATAATCGCCTTTACTCCATTACAGTATAGTATCCTTCTACATGTGAACTGGCAGAAAAGGTTTGCGTTACTGTGATATGTTCAGGTTTTCTGTGTATTGGATTTTAGTATGGGGGAAATTCTACAACACCAATTTAAGCCTGGTATCAGCCCAATAACTAATACCAATATTGGTGTCTGCTCAGTCCATCCCTAGGCTGTGGTCAGGGCATTGCAGGGCCACTACAGCAAGTCAGAGTGCATGAAAGCTACTATGGCAGTGGACAGCAGCACAGTGCAGATAATATTTCTAGGTCAGCAGAATTCATTGAGATTACTACAAAAACATCTATACAGATACAGTTTAAAAAAACAACACTTTATAGATAATCAGAACCAGAACAACAACAACAACAACAGGGACTAATAGCAATCAATACATCAATTACAAATAAACACAAAAATTGAAAGAAAAAAAACAAAACATAACCACACCATAATGTTTAGGTATATCAAGACGTGGGCATTTACCTGACACCAGGGTCACTCATACTGTGTCCATGGTAACGGTAGGTCTGAAGTTCCATGAGGACAGGACCCTGATTACAGGTTGAGTTAAAAGAGTAGAATTAAATTTCATAAGGAAAGAATTACTACATTTACTGTGTAATACAATACAAGTTGTTAGCTCACCTTCCCAGCTCGGCAATGATCAGCTGCAAACTTGGTGGCCTCCCTAACACACAGGACGTCCATCCCATCCACCTGGACACAAGATCATGTCATTTTATTATACAAATGTGTGCATATTTTCTAGCAAATAAAGTGGTCATTTTTTTTAGATTTTTATTATGAACAGGAATAACAACCTCAACAAGTCTGTCAACTGAATCCATCTACCCTGTGCAAAAACCAAATGAGAAAGAGCAGTACCCTGAGACCAGGAATGAAGTCTCCCCGTTTGTAGTAGTCTGTGCTGGCTGCAGCTCGCTCTACTGAAGTGCCCATACCATACTTGTTGTTCTCACAGATGAAGATGACGGGCAACTTCCAAAGAGCTGCCATATTGTAGGTTTCAAAGATCTGACCCTGTGAAATACAAATATGATCAGGGATAAGGATTAGGATAAGGATTTTCTTTCTCTGATATTTTCCAAAGGACTTCTTTGCTTACATTAATAAAGGATATTACATCCATTTTCTTTCAATTTATTCAACAGGGTTAGAATGTGTCTCAATTCAATATATATATAAACATTACTTAAAAAAAAAAACATGTTGGGTTGTATGCCATACCTGGTTGGCTGCACCATCACCATAAAGACAGACACACAGCTCGTTCTTTCCCTGATACTGGCAGGCAAGGGCCACACCAGCACCCAGGGGAACCTGAGGGGAATTCAGAGAAAGCAGAGGTTATATTTGGTACACAACCTCTGGATAATAATAATTAGTTGGCTACTAATTGGCTACTCTGTTTTTCCGGGTTTCCCCCACATGCCATTTCTAGATACATTTGTGTATGGTTAAGTGTGTTCATGACCGTTAAGCCTTGCGTTCTCAAATTCCTTAAAGCCCATTAAATGTCAACAGTAAAATCTATCATCCAAGACCCACCACTCTCTCAGCACTGATAAGACCTATCCCAACCACACTGCACCTATACTGACAATGCATCTAGGCTAAGGCTTACACTTAGCCCACAATATGTGAATCAGTACTTTCCAATCTCCTCATCACTCCCTCTTACAACAGCTGATTGTGGTGGCCCGGACAGTTCAGTCGGTAGAGCATAAAACTCTCAGTCTCAGGGTTGTGGGTTCGATCCCCACATAGTGTCAAGTACCTTTGTATGCCGCTTTGGATAAAAGCGACTGCTAAATGACTGTAATGTAAATGGACCACTCAGCAGTTCAGAAACCACAATACACCATGAATCACAGGTTACAGGACCGGTTGACCTAACTGGCTTCAAACACCCTGAGAAAAAATGCAAGTGAATTACCTGAGCTCCAACAATACCATTTCCTCCATAGAAGTGTTTAGTGTACATATGCATAGAGCCTCCCTTGCCCTTGGCAATACCTCCTCTTCGGCCTGAAAATAAGAGAGAGAGAAATAGCAAGAGTGAAAGACAAGACACTATAATAATTTAGATGGACTAATCAAAATGGATTGAATGTGTCATTGACGTTGTTTTGTCAGTGTCAACTCACCTGTGAGCTCAGCCATAATTTCCCTCACAGTGCCACCTCTGGTGTAGGTGTAGCCGTGGGCACGGTACGCAGTGATCAGGTGGTCTGATAAGTTAATTCCCGCTTCAATACCAACTGCACATGCTTCCTATCAGGAGAAAACAAATAGCTTGTTTTATTTTGCATTTGTGTGGCTGCTGCATGAAACTTTTGGGCCTAAATATGTAGATTTCCATTTCAAAGGACTGTAAATTCATTACTCAATATTTCAAAAAAACACACCATTGCATCTTTTAACAGGAGACACTTTGGCTGCCTACTGCCCCACCAGAATCATACATGTTATGAGTCCATGAATTAAGCTAATTAATGCATGATTTAGCAAATATTTAAGTCATAATATAATAACAATATAAGTCAACATAGTTGACTTCATATAACACAAGTGATATTAATATCAAGGCCATATCCTTAAGAAGTCATTAGTTTAAAGAAAAATAGTTTACTCATTAATATGAAAATGTATGTAGTAAATTGCATCCAATCAGATCAATTGTTCTATAGGGGGTACCTGCATACCATGTACCAGGTGGTGGGACATAAAGTTACTAATCTGTGAGAGACTGTCATGAGATCATTGATAACTTCAAGTGGTATTTCATAGTAGGTTTTATTTTAATAGAGTGTCACCGTTTCAAATGGTGGCAAACATAAAACAATCTCATGTTAGAATGAAACTGCTCAAGTACTGTAACTGTATTAAGAGAAAATTCTTGTGCACTCAACCTGGCCATCATACAAGTGGCAAAAGCCTCTGATGATCTTCTGCTTATAGAGCTGATCAGCCTTCAGCTCCATACGCCTCATGGTCTGCATGGTGCGGTAGTATTGTAGACCCTCCTCACGAGTCAGAACCACCTGCGTGGACGGGGCCTCCTCGAATTTGTGGATATCACATTTCTATAGGAAGGGAAACACCAATAATAACTCACAATTTGAAATGTGCACACATTGGTTTAATAAAAAATGACAGTATTTAAAGCTCACCTTTATTTCAAAGGAGGCCTGGGGAGTGAAGTCAGCATATGTCCGTGCTGACACGACCACTGCAGTCCCCTGCAATGGGAGACAAAAAAGCACTAGAAAAAAAGCAACTGCACAGTTCACCAAAAACCACTACTGTTTTGCGAGACATCGAGCTAGCAGAGGCAGAAAAAAGTACGATAAGACATAGCCAGGAGGAAAGACACTGAAAAAACATATCTCATAAAAACTAATAAGTTAATTGAACTGCAGTCCACATCAGCCTACACATTACATAGATATCTACCAGTATATTCACTTGTCACAAGTGACAACTGCACTGACACTAAGGTGATAGGTAACAATAACAATGTATTGAATTGTCGACTGTCTGTACTGTATCTGGAGAGATAGAGGTGAGACTGAAACCTATCATTACAATTGTCAGTCTTGCATATTATATCACTGGGATAAATTCTACTAAATTAAATTATAATGAAATTAAAGTATTCTTCATTTTGCTGGGACCCCGAGAAGCTCCGCTGGGGCCACTGCGGAACCCCAGGCCCCAATTTGAGAACCACTGTGTTAGACTGCAACACGTTTAACCAAAAACTTAAAAGATGGAGTCTTCACTTGCCAAAAGACTGAACCTAACAACTACAGTTCAAATATTTATGCCGACTTTAGCTGCGCTAGCAAAGCAGGCTATCATTGGGCCTTACTTAGTCTGGCAAGGTCAGAACGCGATGATAATAATGTTATGGGTGAAAATCTGACATTTCACAAGGAAAACAGAATGCAATGTTCAGCTATGGACCTCTTCATCTGAAAAATCAAGTACTTACGTTCCTCTGAGCACATGCTCTCAGCACATTAGAGATATTGGCCAGCATCTTTAGTACGGTACTCTATCACAGTTCAGCACAACACGGCCCGTCCTTCTTGTCACGGCTGTCCTTCCGATCTGCATACTTTTCTTCTTCTCTGTTCAAAAGGGTGTAGAAAACGTCGACAGCGCTACCAGCTGTGTCGGAGTTTCTTCTTCTTCTTCGTTTTACTGGCGGCGCACAACCACCGAAAAAAAGGTGCGTTGCCGCCACCTACTGTGCTGGAGTGGACATGGACATGACCTATTCTTCTCCTTAATCTCTAATTACATACCTCAAATAAAGCACCCTGGCACTAGAATATCCCTAATCCCAATTGGTCTGTTTAGAACGCTCTCAAACGACCTCTCGTGCGGTGCTAAATTTGACCCACACACTAATAACATATCTTCCACTGTTCCTGGTAGCAAATGCATATCACACAACCCACTTCCATACTTTCCCATGATCTGCAATGTCGAATTCAAGCCCCGCACGCCCAAATCTCAGCCTAGCCAGCATCACTTCTTCCGTCCTGTTTCTACCTGTAAAATGTTTCGGAGGCTGATTCTTCACCACCCCATGATGCCACCTTCCTGCAGTGCTTCTATCCCTTCTATCCCCCCTCTCTTGCCCCTTACCAACCCCCAACTTCATGATAATAGTTGTTGCTTCCCCTTTTCCAAAACGAAACTGCAACATCTATTTCTCCGCTTTCCAAAGCACTTTAGCCATTTTATCAGCAGTCTCATATTACCTAAGACTCCCCTATGTGCTGAAGCCCAACAATAACGTTACCCAGTCATTGTTATAAAATGAAATTCGTCCTTCCGGTCAGCTTACTTTTCTTCTTCTCTATGTTCAATAGCGGGTCGTAAACATTGATAGTGCCCCTAGCTATATCAGAGATTACAATATGTATCACTTCATGTCCCCCTATTTTGAGCTAGTTTTTCTTATTTATTTATTTATTCATCATATGGAACTCAATTGAAAAGCATTGTCACTACTTTAGTTGCCACTTCTTGCGAGGAGCCGTTACACTACTCGTTACTTTTTCGTTACACCCCCAAATTGGCAGGTTGGAATCGGTTGGCTTGTCTTGATTTTAACAAAAATTGGATTACTAGGTTACCTCCTCTCCTGTGAATGATTTTGCTAACCAAATAGCGTTGATGATCCTTTCAATAACATGTTCAATAACATGATATTTCCTCTAGGAAAAAGTAAGTATTTATCATGGGAGCAAGCCTGTATTCTTTTTTAAATTTCATTTATTTGTTTATTTTACTAGACTGAAGGCATAAGTGGAATAGAAAATTAATGGTGATGGTGGTGGGGTTTAGTTTTTGGATAATTCAGCTTCACTCCGATATTTAGAGGGGATAATACAAAGTAACGACCTTTTCAGTGTAACTGTAATATCATTATTGAAATTACAGTAATTGGTGGCGCTACTCGTTACGGGGAAAGTAACGCATTAATGTAGGTCTCTGGTCAGGATAGATTTGGTTTAGATGCGGTTGAGGACAACATTATAATCTCCTCCATCCACCAATAATTTATTGATATTCATCACTCGGGGCGGGCCTACAAGGCCATGTGTGGCGTGGTCGGTGAGTAAATCCGTATATGTGCGCATCATCTCCGTTCAGCCCCACTCCCACCATCCCGGAGCAGACTCATCTCTCTCATCCATCCATCCATCCATCCATCCACCCTGTCGTAAAATACTCTTCACCATCTAGCGTTCATAATGACCTTCAAATTATCCGTCTGGTTGAATGGTCCGTTGTGTTGAAGCGGGGGATGCGCATATTGCTGTGCAAGTGGAAAACGGATACCTGTGCGATAACGGGTAGCTGGGTCGGTATTGGGTGACAGTACTCCCATACATTTGGGTGGAATCAGACAACGACCATGGCGAAGACAGTCCATTCAACGTCCATTGTGATAACAGGTAAGCCCATTGTACCCTGCTGCACGACTACGGTGTATTATTGCATGTGCTATCAGGCTATGTGCTTTGTTTTTGGGCAGATTCACAAATGACGCAACTGCATTTAAACGGCTGTATGTGCATGTAGCTCGAGCCTGTGCTTTACGAATTGTTTTTGCTTTCCCACGGCTCTTTACATGCTGCTTTTGATTGCATGGGGATGCAGAGGCCTTATGATGGTGTAAAAGACAGATGGACAGATTGATTTTCTTTAAAATAAAAGTAGAATGGTTAGTAGTTTGAGTTAAAGTGACCAAATGAGAAACTAGAGAGCCTTGAGGCCTTGGGTGTTTCTCTCTGCATACAGCACCATGGGGTGATTAATCCCCATAAGGAAACTCAGTATTAGAGTTTTGTTATTAAGGCTCACTTTGAAGCCAAATGCTTATGTTTTGCTGATGACGCCACTACAAAAACTGTTCAAATGGGTTGGGATGCTGAGATCAGCTTCAACTGAGAAGGTTATGGCACAGGGCCAGTGGGTTATATAATTGTTATGCTCATCAAACCGTCCTGTGACAACTTGTGCCCCATGGGCAGGGACGTTGCCTGTTACAGACCACTCCCATCAGCACAGAAATGCTTCAACAAAGGATGAAGGTGAACCTGTACTACCACTGACCACTTTGACTTTGTGTTAGTGTCAGTGTTTACCTTACCTCTCCCCTGTAAGAGGTCAATTTGACTTAAAGGGAAATATGACTGAATGTCAATATTCCATACCCAGCCATGTTTAGGTTTGTATCTGCGAACCTTTACTTAAATCTCATAGCCAGGAATGAGAGAGGAGGATTTGTCTTGCCCCCCAAATGTGTCCCACTAAGTGACTGCTCCATTGAGAAATGATTGGAAAAGATGCGAGGTGACTGTGAAAGGACATGGGGTCATTTTCAAGGGACGTGGGTACACCAGTAATGTTACAGCTAGGATTAAATAAAGCTCACACAAGTCCTCAAAATCTTCAGTTCATTGTTAGTGGAGTGTTCTTGAGCACCTACTGTAGTTTTGGTTCTCTGGTTTCTAGTTGTGTGACAACGTTGTTTATGTTCACAGATATCGACCAAACAGCCCTAGGCCTTAGAAATGACACATAGCATGTGAATTCTTCGTTCTCGAAGCCTTGCCAGGAAAATGGAACATATTGCCATAACACTTCTCTCAATATAGTTTGTGCATGTACTTGCATCTGTGGCTCAAGATTATCAGTACATAATTCTTAGTCAACATCGTTTTGTTTAATGATCTTACATGGTAGCAGATCAGGTACAAATCATTAGAGGCACCCATAAGTGGCAATTGAAGGGATCACTGAACTATACTATCATGGAAAATAATAGTTAGTTACAAATTAAATGATTGAAAAGTGGTTTTGCTGATTTATTTGTAGTTTATCCATTTTTATGTTAAGAAGAGAATCTGAAGTCAGTAGATCAGAAACATTGAAGTCAACTGAACATTTCCAGTGCTCTCCCATCTGACATCAGCCAAATCACAGTAATTGAATTTTGTCTGCCAAGTTTCTTAAAATCACTGCATAGTAAAAGTCCAGAGTGTGCAAAGTGTGTGCAGAGTGTGCAAAGTGCTTCATCAAGTGAAGCAAGGCAGTCGAGGCGCTTTTCATTGCCAGTTGAGCCAACAAGTTAGGTTAGGTTACATCTATTGTATCAGGATCTAAATGTACAAATCTAGTTCTAGTTCACTTTTATTTTCATATATATCTCATAGTCTTGTTGATCCTGCTTGGTGAACATTTATTTCTGCTTAATATAATAACACATTGTGCACCTACAATTCCTCATCTTGAAACAAGTTTCCTGAAGGCTTCAATACAAATATCCTGAACATTTTATTTACCAAAAGAATCTATTCAACAACAGGAAGACCTAGCATATATTTTGGTGTCAAATATAAACATATTTTCTCTACATTAGTTTTAAGGTTTTGTGTTAATTACAGACTTATTACAGTATATGTGTTGATATGTGATATGTGTGAGTTTCATATGTACATCATACACATTCACACACACCTCCAACACCCTGTGACTGCATAGCTTTTTGGCCGTACCAGCAGCGTTATCCATTCACACATCATTTACAACTATTGGTGATATCAATATGAAAAGCTTATTTTTGTTTTTATATCTGCACTCAATCTACTCTGTTGTTTTCTCTGCTAGGTGAAGGGATGGCGTCACCATCAACAAATCTACTTACTGACAAGAAATCTCACAGCAATGGTCATAGCTCCCCAGCCCGAGTAGCATCTTCTGGAAAAACTAGTGAGTAATCCTCTCTAATGCCTTACTCATTCACACAGTCCTTTCACAGTGGTTTTATCTGGGTGAAAAGCACTGGCGCTATAATGATTTGGATTATTGCATAATATTGTATTTTATTTTACACATATTTTGGTGAAGGAAAATAGGAATGTGGGCTGCACTGTCATCGGTGAATTCAAGTCGATTACAGCTGCAGGTATGAAGGCAGGAACCATAACAAAAGCACAACAATAACAAAAAAAGACATTCAGCATTTATCCTGCGACTATCAGACCAAGGGCAACTGCCTTTATTCCACTGCATATTGCTGCAGTTCGACCGTGGCATGGGCTGCTTGGTATTTTGCAACACAGTGCTTTCAACCTTAATGTGCGCAGCCTCACTGAGCTGAAGACGTTCAACTACTGCCCTCTGCTGGTGTCCACGTGCTACTGCAGATTAGTGCTGATGTCATACCTCTTAGCTCAAGCTGAGTGTGCTTTCTTTCTTTCACATTTGGTGATGTCAGCTCCATCCAGCACAGAGAAGAAGCTACAGATAAATGGGCATCCATCCCCTTTACACTTGCCAACTAGCATCAATAACAACCATGCAGGTAAACCATGTAAGTCTCACTGTTAGCTTCCATCCACATACCACTGCCTTTACTGAATGCTCACTTCTCTTTGCTGTCTTCCTGCTGCACTGGCTCCAGTGCCACTTGCCTTTTTGTCTCTCACATCTTTCTCTATATCTTTCAGATGTGGAGGGCTATATGAAGACAGATGACAGGATGCGTTTAGCCAAGGAGAGACGTGAGGAGAGGGAGAGAAGCCTGGGTAGGCAATGTCCTTGGGTTTTTGTGGCACATTTACAAGGTGTGACAGGCTGACTTTGGGAACTCATAGAAGCTTTGTTTAAACTTTCACATTCAATTGAGCCGTGTGAGTAATGTGTGCCAGAATGGCAAGCACCTACATGTAAGAGACTGTAGGATTTTTCATTGTTAAACTACGCATGTCTGAAATGCCTGTGTTAGTAACCTTTATAGGCCAGCTGATGGCCTGTAAGTATATTTCTTTCCAATCCAAATTGCTCATGAAAATGTTTCGCAAGCTAGTCGGATTTCAAGTTTCTCGATAAGGAAAGCCATGTCATTTTAGAGGATGTAACGTTACCGTAGTATTCCACAATAGTCTCCTACTCACTGGCAATGTTGCAGCTCCAGGATTTGTCTCTTGATGACAAGGATTTGTATCTTTGTGACACCATTACAGTTTTTTTCAATTGCTTTGACTCAATTTGCACAACAGAATTTCAATTTACAAAACTCTAAATGCAAAGTGCCAAACTGACTTTCAAAATTCATACTCTAAGACACTACATCCTATGCTGACATACAAAGTGCAAAACTTTAAATCATCTGCTCCATCCTCAGAGTACAGCCACCTAACATTACAACAATGTTCAAATGCTTATTACTACAAACGCAGGTCACTAAATCAGCTCATCAGGTGTTTGTAGCCATGTCTCATTACTTCCAGCAACCTTGCCCAGGTTAGTAGCATTGCAACACAATTGATAATCTCTTCACCAAAACATAAAAGGCTGCTTACAAATCTGAATGGCAGTTTCTGACAACATGGAGCAGGCTGATGAGGTTGGCAATGAAGGACGGGGTCGTCGACGGGGTCGTCGACGGGGTCGTCAACAGGGTCGCGGTCATGGCCAAGCAGTCAGAAGGCATGCAGTTGTGTCAAATAAAATTAGAGCCACTGTGATCGACCATGTTGTAAACAGAGGTCTAAGAAGAAGATTTTACCAACACTGCCTTGCAAATGAAGATATCAGATGCGACGTACATGAAATTCTGAAATTCTTTTGTTACTGTAACTGTTGTTTTTGCTTTTACTGTAAAATACAGTTGAGTTTACTGCATTGTATGTATGATTTCTTTCATATACAGTAATCTACTGTTATCTAATATTTTGTTTGTCTTCCATAAAAACACAAGCTATAAATATAAATATAAATATTAATATAAATATAAATATATATACTGCAGTATATCACAGGCGATGCTTGCTGTACTTCATTTGAAGTACTTATGAGGAAATGACCCTTGCATTGTCTTTTTTGATGACAATTATTTAGTGTTTGAACGCATTATTTGATAATGGCCATTGTATTTGAAAATGCACCAATAATTATCATATCCAATGTTCTGGTGCTATGATAAACTTTTGCATATAATATTCTCTCATTTGACACCGGTATTTTTATTTTGCATGCTATATTAGATTTTGAACCCAAAATGAGCAGTATAGCATTCTGTGTTAAGAGTTTTGCACTTTGAAACTCTGTTGTGCAAATTGAGTCAAAGCAATCGAAAAAAACTGTAAAAGGGTCTTGAGTAGGATTGAAAACCAAACCATGGATTGAAAACTAGGGTTGAAAACATTGCTGTATCCTGAAAAAACAATTGTTATACATAGACTAAAATTGATTATTGATCAAATTATTATATTGTAAAATGAAAACTGTCCAAGTTCAGCATACATACAGTCATTGGCAAAAGTATTGGGAGCCCATTAACTATAGAGAACTTGTTGTAAAATTTCAATCCGTTGTCTTTCTCAGCGGCTAGGGAACAACTGATTAGGGAGAAGGAGCGAAGAGCTCGGCTGCAGTATGAACGCACAGTGGAGGAACGCTGGAGGCGACTGGAGGAGCAGAGACAGAAAGAGGAGCTTCGCAGGGCTGCTGTGGAGGAGAAGAGGAGGCAGCAGCTTGAGGAAGAGAAGGTCAGTTCATTTTCCTATTGTTAAATTACAGGTGTTTACTATTTTCCTCTCAATATGTACACACAGGGTAGGTCTATGTAGTTTGCACGTGTGTGCCCGTTTGCAGTTATAACAGTGTTACAGTTGTGACATATATTGGAGTGGTTGAACTGGATTCTGAGTTGGACTTCAGTACGTGGATTTCATGTATGTTCTTGAAGAGATCGAAGTAGATAGAAAATACATTTTCTGGAACGTAACTCAAAATGCTCTATTTTTCTGTAAACCAACCTTATACAGCCTGTACGGTGCACCTCTCTCTCTAAGAGGCAATACCAGTGAATTTAAACATTCAGTTATGTTGTACTGTCTAGGAGCGCCTGGAGGCCCTGATGAAGCGCTCTCTGGAGCGCAGTCTGCAGCTGGAGCAGAGGACTAAACGCTGGACCAGGGGGTGCCCGGCAGGAGGAGGTAAGAATAGAGTTGGTAGATGTAAATGGAGTTTGTATTGGATAAAAGCAGGATGGAAGGAGGTATGAGTGTGAATGATAAAATGAATAGATGGAAACATGGTTTGGTTTGTGTGACAGAAGGGTGATGAGAAACTGAGCAGCAGCAGGACATTTTTCTCTTCTCTTCAGAGGGATTGCATTTTGCCTGGTTGCTGTTAGATACCATTACACAAACAGTGAGTGAGTGAGTGTGTGTGTGTGTGTGTGTGTGTGTGTGTGTGTGTGTGTCAGAGAGTCTTTCTCTTGGCCTGATCATTGGCTACAGCCTGGCTGCTGAGGTACGCATGGGCATAAATACGTGCGTGTTCCTGGTTTCCCACAGAGATGGGATGGGGTTACATACCCACACTGGTCTGTAGTGATGTAGCAGTAAACTACTAAAGTTAGACCAGTTATGAAGTCCTGTAGATCATCAAAATAATATTAATAAAAAAAATAAAATAAATTATTACAATGACATAGAATAATAAAATGTATGTTTTGAAAAGTTTATTTTCATGTAACTCAGTTGATTCTAAGTTGATTCTACTTACTACACTGTATACCTTTAACTTACATCAGACAAAACTAAACTAAACTCAAAGCAACAAGTGTGTATGCTGAGTTTAAGTAAGATTACGCATCACTGCACCCCTGCTGGTATGATAACTCCATCCCAGGTGACGCTATTGGATGAGGAGGTCCTCAGGTAAACTGTTCATAATGCTCTGCTCTGGTCTGTCTGCTCTGCTCTGCTCCGCCCACTGCCTATAGGTGACAGTGAGAATACCCCACTCCCTTTCTCTGCTGCCTCTGCCTTTTCCCATGGCATTGCCTCCCCCCTTCCTGCTGCAAGCGAATCTGGTAAAGTTATGCCCCCCCCCCTCCCGATATATCCCCTCTTGTTCGTCCCACAGTTACCATCACTGTGTTTATTTGCCTTTGGATGGGCTGAACTTTCAACTTAAACCAAAGGCAAATGTGTATTTCCCATAATGCATGCAGAATAAATGAAACAAGAAGTACTGTGTGTAGGAGCAACCTGCTCTGTTGTGCACATGTGGGATATCTTTATGTGTACAGTAATCTGTATGTATTGTAGGCTTCAGTATGTGTGCTGTTTATGTTTGTGCTCTACTGCAGTGGATTTTATGTGGTAGTTGCCTTTTAGATTTGGTCACGCCTCTCAGATGGTGGCCAAGAAAGACTGAGAGAAAGAAATACACTGTGGAGACAGGCTTTAGGGACACAAAGAGGGGGAGGAGAGGAAGGTCCATGCCCCTAAATTAACTTGCAGATGACTCTCATACCCACAGCAGCCTACAGTGTAATTTTGTACAACTAACATTTCTATTAATAAACATTAATCCAAAAACGCTGCTCTAATTATAATCCAACCTACTTTTTAGACGGAGCCACGCTACATCATTTCCATCATCCCAATGTCCTGAAGGGACATTCATTCTGTTCCTTTCTTGTAGAGGCAAACTCTGCAGTATGACACTGCAAGCGGACCACCATGCAAGAAAAAGAGGACAATAAGGAAATACACAGGCACCAGCTAATTCATAGCCTGAATCCTGTTGGTGGGAAGACATTTCCTTGCTTTGCACTCTTTGTTTTTACAGCTAATCAAGGTCCCCACCACACCAACTCCTCCATTGATTCCCCATCACCAGCCCACCTCCAGTCCAGCACTGCCATCTTAATGCGATGTGCCAAATGCTTTTTGGTAGCATTTTTGCAGAAGTGAACCTCCAGAATTAGCTGCCCTGGGGATCTCCTGTCACCACTACACGGTCAGAACAAGAAGTTACATAGTACATTATTCTCATCTCTCTCTCAAAATGACATTCGGTGAAAATGACTTGGAGTGAATATTACTTTTCCAGGTTTGTGGATGTTTGAGGAGTATGATTTTTAGACTTAAAATTAAAATGTCCAAGTGGTGCTGACTATGGGTCCCCAGAGCGGACAATTTTGGAGATTCATCATACATGACCTACTATAGCAATATGTGCACTAAAACACAGGGACACAGCCATCCCACCGAGGTCCCCCTAGAGATGGTGACACATTAGTGATGCAGTCATCAGGGACAGCATGACAGTATTTCTCATGGATACAAATAATGTCATGTTTTTGGAGATGTAGTGTGTGTTGTATGTTTAGGGCCTTGGCTTTTGTGATTGTGAGTCTGCACGACATCTGTGAAGTGTTCATGTTTTGGGTGTGGCAGGGAGAAAAATGTCTACATGTTGTGAATAGGATCCTGGTATAGTTTTCTTACCCAGCGTGCTGGCATGTGTGTCCTTGCACCACACCGCAGCCTAGCATACAGACTCTGGTCTGCCATACATGCTTGGCAGTCAGTAAGTCATGGCAAACAAGGGACTTGAATGAATTGTTAAAACCACTACATCAAGGGACTCTGGCATCAACACACCCTCTCATATCTGATTGAAAGCCAAATCAATCATACTGGTAGTTTAAAAGCTTGGGTGTACCTGGTTATGCCTAATACTGGGAAATCAATGTCCACGCTTTTCCTGGATGAGGATAATATTTTCCTTTACGTTAGAAAACAGCTCATGCTGTTTGCTTTAATATCTCATTTATCCTCCAATCTGCCCTTGCCGGTGGAGCCCCTTGTTAGCAATATTGCTCCATTACTTCGCCGGATTGAAAACATCTTTCTGTCATAATATGATATGACAGTATGTTACAGCTATACATGAATCTTTCTTGCATTTTGATTACATTGTTAAAGTTTGTAAACACTGAAGTCAAACAAACTTGAATTTAAGCTATAATTGATCATAAAAGTTTAAAGTCAAAGTTTTCAAGAATCTATGATATTAACTACCCAACATTAATATGGCCAACTGAAATTCAGGAATGTGGCCTTAAATAGAAGAGGCTATTACTGTATATGAAGCTGTGTTGTATTATCTCAGTCTTGTGTGTACTGTGAGTGCAGCACATACTGTGCAGGCATGCCCCATGGCTAGTACTGTGTTAGCTTCGCTCTCACCTGTTCTTCAGCATTTGATCTTGAGATGCCTGATGTTTGTCATCACACAGCTCCCTGCAGCCCTCACAGGTCACCGTTCCGGGGCACAGTGAACCCGGCTGATCACAACAGAGCAGGAGCTCAGGGAGGCTCTCAGTCCACTCCCAACACCCCTAAGGTCAGACCTCCCTGTCCTAAATACTTACATAATATCTATGAGAAGCATCGCATTGTACAGTTGGGAAGCAGCAAGATAAAATTGAAATCGTTCTTAAATCTTAACACCAAGGGTTTCCTCTTGTGTTTATTTCAGAAAGAGCGTCTGCGCAGAGATAGAAGAACAGCATCCCCGGGTTTTGGATCACCTGTGAGAAGAGCAGAATCCCCTGCTACTGTCACCAAGCACTTGGCTTCCATCTCCAAGTGAGTTCATTTGTCTGGGGGGGAAAATGGCGATCAGCTTGGGCCTATGCTATGGCGGGGGCTCACCAGGGCTCCTTTTTGTTGTAATTTTCATGTTAAAATGTGTTGGTAGTGGGGTGTTTCCACAGCAGTATTTTTGAATTGAATCCCTTTTAAGCGTGCAACAACCTTAACTCCGTCCATGATAAGAAGATTATGATTTCTATCTGGTTGCAGATTGACAGTCAAGATGCGTGCCCAGTCTCCTAGCTCTGCACACCATTACCATTCCTCTCCCACGAGACACCGTCCGAACCTGCCGACTGACGACAACAAGAAAGTAGAAGAGAAGAGGGTGGATAAACACGGTGAAGAAACCAGAACTGAGACCTCTGCAAAAAACAAGTCTGACGTCAACAGCCCCGATCCGTCGTTACAAGCTGAGAAATCCTCAGAGAAAAACGTGGTCAACATTGAAGCCGCTAAAAACCGACCGTCTAAGACTGAAACGTTTGATAAGAGCTTCAGGGGTGACACGTCTAGGAAAAATGATTCCTCTGACAAAAACGATCCAAAGTCTACCAAAGTGGATACCTTAGAAAAGAAGCTTAAAAACACTGACCAGGATGCAGACAAGAGAAAAGGTGGACTTGACAGAAATGACATCTTTGTTACTATACTCAGTATCCAGTCTTAATACATTTTGATGAATTCTTACACCAGTCTCTCTTTCTGTCTATCTGTGATAGAATCATCACCTTGCACGCCCACGGGGAAGCTAGCTGCCGGCACAACAAATGCAGAGGAGGCTACCAGGTTGCTAGCGAAGCGTAGGCGCCAGGCCAGAGCGCAGAAAGAACTGGAAGAGAAAAAACATGAAGAAGAGGAAGACGAAAGGTGAGGAGACTATGAATCAAAGACAAGAAAGTGTTATACAGAATGTGTGATATGTTATCCGCCACTGCGTATGGGTGAGAATTAACTAGTGTATGCACCTGCCAATCAGACTGAAGGTGGAGCAGCTCAAAAAGCCACTCGCACAGGAGCAGCCACGGCAGGAGGCGAAGGCTCAGCAAGTGGAGGACGGGAGGAAAAAAGAGGAAGGTCCTCACAAGCTGAAGGAGGAAGATGAAAAACGACAGCTGGGGGAGCAGGAAAAGGAGCTCCAGGACCAGATGGACAGAGAGGTCAGGGGTCTTTATCAGGGGCCATATAGCTACTAATACTAATGTTTATTGGATCTGTTAAATATACTATGGTGATGGCTTGTTACAAATAAAATCAGTTCAGGTGTAAAACATGTTTATCTTCAACATGGGTCAACTGCAACAATTTTTAAATACTTAAATAAATACTTTAGTATTTCAAATACTTTAAATACTTCTTCTTGATCCAAACAGAGAGAAAAAAACAAGGTACAAGCTCAAGAGGATGCAGAGCGCCAGCGTCAAGACAGAGAGACACAGAAGCAGCAAGAAGAGGAGGAGAGGCAACTGAGGAAGAAGGTTTTTAACTTATCGGCATCTTAAACATCTTCATTTAACATTTATTGTTGTATGTTGATAGCTTTCGATACATTTTTGCCTCTGAATTACCACCGGTATCTGAAAATTTCACACAGTGATCAAATGTTGATATATTTTTACAGAGAATTGAGGAGATCATGAAGAGAACTAGGAAGAATGATGCTGACTTGAAGGTACTGTAAGATACCAGGCGCTCTGCTTCCTGCAGGTTACTTTTACGTACCTGCTTTTATGAATGGATTTTGTGATCTTGATTTTAACTTAAATTCTGTCTTTTTGTAATTATTGTCATAATTAAATTCTATTGTTGCTGATACATTGGTTTTTGTGTCCTGATTACCACAACTGTTGACTTGGTCATCTCTGTTCTGCATTGAATCAGAAGGAGGAACAGGTGGAGACGAAGTCTGTCTCACCACCAGGTATGTTATTCAGTCACCCTCCAGCTACAGTAGTGTTGCTTACTGTCCCTGCTTGCTCCACCCCCCTCCCTACGCCTTGGACACTATAGCAGTGCAAAGAAGATGTATGTGGTTTATGATGGGATGGATTTGTTTACTTATTTGAGCATGTAGAGCTGTAATCCCACCCATTAATAGTGTCGTTGCAGTGTTTTACCATTATTTGTTCCCATAGAAGGACCATAGATTGTGTTCAAAAGAATTACTTCTGAGGTCTTTGGCTATTTTCACAAGGGAATCTTACTTTACTCTTTAAATTACGTGATCAACTCGATGCGATCAAGCAAAAAAGTGTATTTAAAACCACCATTGGCACAAATCTTAGGAAAAACAACATTTTGTGGAATATGGAGCAATGGCCAAGGACTTTACTATGGCAGTGTTGAGAGGGCACCTCTTATGCTGTGGCAAAACAGAGTGTTAAATGACTCATTTACAAGTAGAGCAGAACCATGGGAGTTGTGTGTAAAATTAGCAGCTCTTGAAAATGCCCTTGGATGGGATATCTGGTACTCTCTCTTAGGGGAACCATTCTGTACAATGTGATGTTTTTGTTCTCCACAGGGGAACTAAGGATGAATGTTCAAACTAGTGATGAGGTGAATGAGCAAGCAATCAGAAAAGTTGAGTTTCAGGTTAACGAACAGGTCACGGTTCAGGGTAAAAAACAGGAAAAAAGCGCCCCGGTGAAGAAAGAAGCAGCGGCGCAGATGGACAATCAGAAGAGTACTCAGATAAAAAAAAACACTGATCAAGTGACACCACCAAATCGTGTTCTGAAAAAGGGACCGGACACCAAACAGGCCAACGAAGAGCCCAGCAGCCTAGTGAACAAAGAGGGTAAAGCCCAGGTTCTCAAGCAACAGGGAAGACAGGTGGAACCCCATGGGAACAAGCAGGATAGTGTACAGCCAAATGTTAAAGCCACTGACCAAATAAATAAAGAGTTGACAAAGACAGCAGATGCCAAAGTAAACCAAAAGGAATGTGCCATGATGAATGGAGAAATGAAGGGTCGAGGAATGAGCAGCCAAGTTACTGCCGAGGTAAGAAAACCACGAAGCCTCCCAGCAGCTGAAGGAAAGGCTAAAGGAGGGTCCGAGAGGGAAGTCATCAGACCCGCTGTGACAGTGGGACACCTCTCGCCCCCAATCATCAAGCTGGAGCCACTAGATGTGAAGGGGACTGGTTCTTGTGATGAGGTGCAATCCATGGAGGTCAGGTAAGACATCAGGGTAAATTGTATCATACAAGACCGGACTGGGAAAAATCATCCTGATAAGATTGGAATTTTTTAGTATCTCAGTAGTAGAATTTCAATGCATCAACACATCATTTTACTTTCTCACTGCAAGCATACTGATTCGTTTGCAAGTCAAAAAAACGTGTCATGTGATCATATGGATATAGTCCTAAATATTTACTTTCTTATGTTTCAGCCCGGTTTCTAAGGATGAACTGATTTCCATCCCAGAGTTCTCACCAGTCAATGAAGTCCAGCACACCAGTATGAGTAATACCCGTGCTCTCGAGGACCTGTTGGACCTTACAGGCACTATTGCCTACCCCAAATTGTCCTCTGAAGGCAACATAGGCGACTGCAACAAGAACCTCATTGAGGGTGTCGTTAGTCCCATGTCAGATTCAAAGCTCATTGGGATGTCTCCTCCATCCTCAAATAATCTTGGTATCCAGTAGTCCACTAACCTCTCTGTCGCTCACCCTCTCTCCCTCTGTTTTTTTTTCTTTCTGCCCCAACCCCCTCTCTCTCTCACACACATACACACACATACAGTATGTTTAGATACACAGTTCTCTGTCTCTGGATAGATCAGTGGTTCTCAGCCTTGAGTTTGATGCAAGAAAGCCTTTTTGTGTGTGTGTGTATATATACACATACACACATGTACACACATTACATGGTGTCACAGTTCACTATTCTGAACATGTGCGCCCATGTCATTGTATTAACCTTGAGAACTGCTCTAGACAGCCTGGTGATCTCTTTTAACAGAGGCTTAGCTGAGTTTGTCTTGGCGTCCCGTACAGACTCTGATCTGAGGTGGGAGAGAAACCACTGACTACAGATTTGACTCTTTCAAAAACACTAAATCGTGAATAGCATTGTAATTGAAACACCTCCATGAACCATTGAAATTGCGTGTCAAAGATATTGTTCAATTTACAATTCTTGTTATGATGGTACTAGTGTGACAAGTGTGTAATATCGGGTAGAAAGAGAATGTGTGTGTGTGTGTGTGTGTGTGTGTGTGTGTGTGTAAGATGAGCGCACACTTGAGAGTGGGGAGAGAAGGCGTGGCTTGTAACAGAGAGTAATATAGTGATAACAAAATAACCCAAATATCAGGGTTTTGAATCTTAGAGAACTTTAGAAAACACACTACTGCTAAGTTACAGTAGCTTGATAAGAATTCCCCTGGACTGCTCCCTTAATAGATCCCCACCTCCGATCCCTGGGTGGAATAAAGCCTGCTCTTACTATTCAGGACTGCATTTGTGTACCTCTGCATTTCCACGTTCCCACTTAAGCCTTTAAATTAAAGTCAGAGTGTCGTGGGTCAAGGCATGACTATTTCATCTTCAAGATAACCTTCTTTTTGTTATTTGCTATTTCCCAGATAATGTTATTTCCAGTGTTCATGCAAGAGACTACTTCCTGTTTTATACAAATACAGCAGGGAGGATTTAGAGAGTGTCCATGGTTGGTGGATTAGTGCAGTCTCTTCTTGTGATGGAAAGTCTGGTCATGGATTGTTAACATTTTTCATGTCTTGCCATTGAGATTTTAACTGGGACTTTGTTAGTGTTACAGTAGATGGGTCATCTTGAATGTTATCATAAAAAAATCATGTCATCAACACAAATGGCAGTGTTAATATATATGTTATTACATGTGGGTTGCAGCGTGAATCTCCCACTTGGACCCTATTGTTAGATTACTTTTCTTCTTTCATTCATAAGAGCTCTAATCCAATGAAAAGAGGCCTATTTTCCAGTGAAACCCACTGGGCTGTAATAGATTAGGTCCAGTACATTTTATACATACTTTATCCTACAGCTCCTTTGCACTGCTCTTCAAACAATTCACATACTGCTGAGCTAGCTTTATGTCAGAAGGTAATACAAGTTTTTCTGTCATAAAACTTATAGGTGTGCCCTACTTAGTACAGGGTCTCAAAGGCACAAGGCTGAAGGGTGTATTAATGCTGTTGGACATTGGTATTTATAGACATGGATCATTATCCAAAATGCACATCTTGCAAGATACTACTCCCCCCACCCCCCCCACCCCCAAAGGTTGCAGTGCACAGACAGGGTTGTTTGCTTAACAATCAATGTAAGGGCACATTCCCAGTAAGGTCTTCCCTAGCTGTAGCATTACAAGGTTTGGTGTTACAATTTTTGTCCTTCAGCCCTGGCCATCTTGTTGTAAAGGAAAGTGACTCTGTGCCCCAGTATGGAGTATGTTCATTAGGTTCTGTAACTTCTTGAGCATAGTTCCTTAAATGATTGTTGAAAATTTCCATTTTCTGTATGTCTTAATGTCATTTTAGTATGTCTTGTGGGGGATTGTTCTGTTACTAGATTTTTGTACTGACCATTCTACAGTTTTTTTGGCTGTGGACACTCAAGCTTGTTGTATATCCATCCTGCTAGGCCATTGGGATTGTAGCATGTGTGCCATAATACTTGAACCCTGGTTTAAAATGCATCAAGTACCTGCACCATCCTGTAAACGAGGATGCCTACAACCACTGCACATGTCACATTTCATGTTACACACAAAGTGATCAAACATTTCTGCAGACAGCACATAACTTAGTAAGACGGAGGTTTTTTGAGTTGTCTTAAATAAATTAGCCATATAGTAACCTACAGTATTTTAAACTTTGGTGTATACTTTGCATTCAAAAAATGCAGTTCCATATTTACTAATATGATGCTTTTCATGAATGCAAAAAGTACTGAATTTAAGGAAAAGATTAAATGGGTATATATATGACCAGGTTTAAAGAAAAATAATATTCAAGGTAGTTCCCATATCTCAAAAACAGCTTATCACAGTCAACTTAAATCTGTAAGTTATGTAACTACTGTAGACATTGTGCATGGTTAGCATGGTCATAACATAATTATCTGTATCAATAAAAAGTAAAACTGCTAATTCTGTCTTGTGTTTGTGTTTAACAACTAATTCAACTGGGAAAAATAGTATTTGAATACATACAAACAAAAAATACATACAAAAAATACACAAGAAGCGTGATGAAGAAAGAGGCTGGGCACAAACTGCAAAAATAAGTAATACAATCTCATATGTTGAAGCCCTACAAGGAATGAAATGTCACAAATAGAGAAGGACTGGCAGGTCCAAGGATTTCAGGTAAGGCAGTAAGTGTTATGATGTATAGAATGTGAACAAGAGGAGGTGAGTGGCTTTTATTGCAGGCATAATAAACAGTACTGCTGATGTAGTCAACAACTAGTGTGATAGTGATAGTAGAAGGTCATCTAGGTTTAGGTGGACCGATGTGAAGAGGTGCCCTCACTGTTCAGATATATTATGTTTATGTTGATTTTGATTATGGTAGTACTTGGCAGATGGCCATCATTGATAAGATGAAGGTAGATTTGGTATGATTTCATGAAAGTAATAGCGTTGTACAGTACATAGCTGTAGTCCACACTCCGTAGCAGTAGGTGGCGCTTAACTTTGGATTCCAAGTGTTGTGTGAAGAAACGCGACGAGGAAGAACAGTTGCGTTCTAAGTGTCACAGGTAACGTTAGCGTTTAAAGGACGATCTTTGGTAAGTATTGATTCACATTCATTGCTAGTTAACGTTTTGTGTTTTAATTTGTATAATTTAACGTAAAATCCCACGAATGGCTTGCGATTCAACTGTCCTTTTTCTATGAGCGGCATAGCATTTACGTTACAAACAAAATACCCAAGCTAGCTAACTAGCATTAGCAACTCGGAAAGCTAACGCTAATGGACCTTCGCCTCCTTCACATACATTTAGCTGTTAGCTAAACCGACGACCTTATCTAGTGTTGTCTTTAGCTACCTTGATCTATTATGTTCACTAATCTGGTAATGGGTTAGCTTTACACACGTAGAAAACCAGATGATATTGGCAGCGGCTACCTAACTACGTTTAAAATCTTTTTTTTAAATTTAATCACCAATACCAGAAATGGTAAGACATGAACTGTCGACGCAGTATCGTTAACTGCTAACTAACCTAACGCCAGGCTATTTATAGGCTAACGTTATCTATATTGGTGCCCAACCCAAGGCAAGTTATTTGTTAAATAATTCTTAGCTATAGTGTTTTTTATATGTGACCAAGCCTTCGAAAACGTCCGATAGAAAACCTAAGTTATATATTAAACTGTGGATCGGTAGTGCTTGTGCACGACGGCAAGTCCGTTTGGTCGTTGTTTAATCTAAATTGAATTGTAGTTATGCAGGTAATTAAACGGCAATTATATGCACCGTCAAAATGAGCAGTGGAGATGAAATATATTTTCAAAGGACAGCTACATCGGTTGGGCTGTGGTGTTGTTTTTGCACACCATTTTAGGCCCACCCCTTCTGACCCTACGCCTCCAGACAGCGTTTGTTATTGAAATGTATTGAAGCAGATTTCACCGTAAAGTGAAACTGAAACGCTGATGGGGACGTAAACATGTTATGCTAAAATGATCTCTACAAAGCATGGTTACATTTGTAACAGCCATGTTCCATGGCTGATTTGTAATTCTGCCTGTTGGTAAATGAAATGCGTCACTTATCCCTACTGGTAGAGGGACAGCACTCCCCTTTCTGCCCCCGGGAGTGTGTTGCTACATCATTGAGCGTCCAAAGTCTGGCCTAAACCACTTCTAAGACTTTAATCAGTGTTTTTGAGATAACGTTATTTTTTTCCTAAACGTTATTATCTGAACTTCCTGGTTTAAACATTTACAATGTATTTACTAAACAGTTAAACGTATTAAATCGTGATGGGATATGTAGGCCTAGGTCTAGTATATAATCATGCTAATGTTGACAAATGATCACAGTGAGATGGGATTAAGATTGGTCACTAAGATTCCTGCGTTTTCCCCAGCCCATTTTCACATCTTGATCAATTTTATCTGATTTACTCAGATGTGTTAACATATTTTACATTTGTATGGCAGCCTATATCATTCTGTTCTTTATAGTATTCAATTTTAAAAGCTACATCCCTATGATAGCTTTTTATTAAGGTATTGCTAGCCATGGCTAGTGCAGCCACAGCTGCATTCTATCTACTTTTGGGTATCATAAACTTCAGACACTTTCTGTTTTGTTCATAGATTACTCAGTTGCTGCCAAAGATGGTCCGACCTCATTTTGGACCTCCACGCTTCAAGCCCAGGTAATGTAGATATTAAGTGAAGCTGAAACCTGGTGGTTTGGAGGTATGTTTTATCTTACTACACTGTGTTTAAGATCAGGGGGTGCCAATCCAACTTCTCAACTTCAGCCTCACATTTCTCAGGACCTACTGGTCCCACAATCGTGAATCAAATATATTTATTATCACAAGAGGTTGCTTTATCAGACTGAGCTATTAAAACTGTATCAGGAATGATATTTATTTCTTATATTGTGGTGTTTGTCAAAAAAAGGGTACTTTTTCACTCTCTGCTGTAACAAAGTGCTCGCAACTTTTTTGTTTGAATCTCCCTGACATGGATGCAAACACACTGACCAGACATATTTTGTGATTTCCTGATAGATAAGAATGTATGTGATCTTTCCATATCAAATTTGATACCCTGGTGTGTATATTCTGCATTTTCCAGGACTTTATAATTATGGTGTCAGATTCTCCAAGATACCACAAAACCAGCCCCCCTTCAGTATCAACCATTACCCTGGCAACCAGACATAAGATTATCCCTTAGGAAGTTTAATAATCTGAAAGCACTCACTCTAAACTACTCCTGGCTGCAGTTTGATTGACATTGATGCCATATTTCATGTTCAAGTGATCCCTCCAACACTGATGCAAAGTTGAATAGGCAGTCGGCATGGCAAGGTCAATTTGATGCTCTTAGTTTGAACATCATTTGAGCTGTCTAATAGTAAGTTTTAGAAAGAACTTTTGATATATTCTGAAAGCACTTTTTGCATAGATTATATACTGAAAATTTGGTTGTGATACAATTCTAATTTAAAAAATTACACAAGATTTTTTGGTGCGACCAAAAGTTGAATCTGCTGACCTTCCTGCCTTGATCCGACTGGGCAGCCATACACAGCTATGAATGAAAATTTATTTTAGCTGTCTAATATTATGTTTTGGACAAAACTTGATATATTCTGAAAACACTTAATATTATATGATTTATACAGTGAGATTTTAGCTATACCACAGTATTTTTTTAATTAAAATTATCTTTGGTGTGACCAAGAATTTTATTTAAACTTTTTTTCTTGTTGAATGTTTTGATATACAATGTGTATTGAGGTGAGTGATGACTACTGAGAAATGTGAGTGAAAAGTTGAGAGGTTTAGGCCTGCTGCAGCCAGCAGCATGCCTGAAGCAACCAGCAGCATGCTGGCTGATGTTACACTGATGGCACCCCCTAATCTTAAATACAGTGACTACTGATGGTGACATTAAAGGAGAATTCCGGGATTTTTAAACCTGGCCTCTATATCCACAATTTTCATTATACCACAAAATAGGTCCAAAAAGTTTTGGAATTGCTCCGGTAGATCAGCTCAGTCGGCAGTCGCGAAACCGGCTCAATGGCTGCAACGTAATCTGTAGGGGCATAGGCGCGCGGGTCAAAGTACGTCCACTAAAAGTGCTTGATTTTGCCACTGACAGGCTCAGATTGTTACTCGTGTGTCTGACAACATTACTGAAAGGATCGCTACAGAAATGGACCTTTTTTTAACCAGAAAACTAAAGTCTAGCTCAAGGAGAAGTCCCGCTCTGAAATGGACGGTGGACAAAGGTAGTCTATAGCGAGAGGGTTCACTTGTTGCAGGAAGAGGACGGTAGAAACCTGACAAAGGTATTCTATGAAAGCTGCGCAAAGTCTTCCTCAACATTTTGTTGGCACAGTTCGGAAATGTGCAAAAACGAACCGTTGTTGTTTTTTATCTTTGGGAAAAACTAATACTCTAAACTACGCTTTCTATACTCCTGACACACGTCTCCAACGCTGATTTACGTTTCCACCATCCTCTTCCTGCAACAAGTCAACCCTCTTGCTTTCATAGACCACCTTTGTCACATTTCCATGTCCTCGTCCTCTTCCTGCAACAATTCTCGCAAGATTTTAGAGTTGAGAGTTCAGAGTTGTTGGAAATGTGACAAAGGTGGTCTATGAAAGCAAGAGGGTTGACTTGTTGCAGGAAGAGGATGGTGGAAATGTAAATCAGCGTTGGAGACGTGTGTTGGAGTATAGAAAGCGTAGTTTAGAGTTTGTTTTTCCCAAAGATAAAAAACAACAACAATGGTTCGTTTTTGCGCATTTCCGAACTGTGCCAACAAAATGTTGAGGAAGATGTTGTGCAGCTTTCATAGAATACCTTTGTCAGGTTTCTACCGTCCTCTTCCTGCAACAAGTGAACCCTCTCGCTATAGACTACCTTTGTCCACCGTCCATTTCAGAGCGGGACTTCTCCTTGAGCTAGACTTTAGTTTTCTGGTTAAAAAAAGGTCCATTTCTGTAGCGATCCTTTCAGTAATGTTGTCAGACACACGAATAACAATCTGAGCCTGTCAGTGGCAAAATCAAGCACTTTTAGTGGACGTACTTTGACCGCGCACCTATGCCCCTACAGATTACGTTGCAGCCATTGAGCCGGTTTCGCGACTGCCGACTGAGCCGATCTACCGCAGCAATTCCAAAACGTTTTGGACCTATTTTGCGGTATAATAGGCGATTTTGTGGATATAGAGGCCAGGTTTAAAAATCCTGGAATTTTCCTTTTAAAAAAGCTAATTGAAGCTGGGTGTTTTTTTTTGTTGTGAAATGATGAATGTATTGATCAGAGTTTTAAATTGGTCTCTAATATGCCTACAATTTCTTGTATTCTTGTATCCTTTCAGACCCTACACAGATGGTCGTAGTGTTGTGCCATGTGAAGAGCACTACACCCCCAACTCCAGAAGTAGGAGAGATGTCCAGGACTACCAAGGAAAGGCACCTTTCAGCTGGAGAGAATCCAGAGGTAGAGGACGGCCCCCCTTTGTCAAAAGAGCCCCACTGATGGGAGAAAGAAGGGAGCCACCATTCAATCACTGGAGGTCCCAGAACCAGGATTCCTTTCAAGCATACCCTCCCCAAATGGAAGCACACCATAGCCAGAGGAGGTCTTCCCCATCTAGGCCAGCCCGGCCTCCCCATGTCCAGCATCGATCATCCTCACGCAGTCCTATACAGGGGTCCCCAGGCCACAGGGGACCATCTTTTCATGGCCACCCTTCAGGTCATAGCTCACCCTCACCAAGGCATTATCGTAACCACCCAGCTGACAGGAGACCAGGCTCTACACCACCCTACCAGGGGTCTTTCAGGGGCCCCAAAAGGCAGCCAGGTTTTCCCCATCAAGAGCAACGGAGTCGAGATCCTCGGGGGCATTACAGTCCCAGAGAAAGGCCGTATGAAAACTCAGCTCGTGGTGCGAAGCGCTGGAATGGGCCTGGAGCCTTCTCTCATCTGCACAATGGAGAACATGGGCCCTCTGGTTCACAGAGGAAGCCCAGAGAGTTACATGGGAGAAGCTCGTGTCCAGAGAGGTACAAGAGTGACGCAACAATCCAGGCTGGGTAAAATTGTTAAAGGGGAGGCCTGAAGCTGGCCCAGTTCTCCCAGGCCCAGGGGTCATAATGATTACCTCTACCCTGCCCCAACTCATAGTTATTAGAGGGTATTAATTGGGATCTGATGTAAATGTGGTTTTCACCTGCCACTAAGAGGAGTTTTACCACTGTAATTGCTCATTGAAAGTTTACCTCTCCTACCTGTTTCATACTATCATGGCAATATGAAGGGGCAGCATGAAAATAAGTTAAGTTCCGTTTCCCCCTTAACATGGCAATGGATCTGCCATTGTAATTATTTCTCTATTGTTTGATGGATATGCAGGTGGTCTACTGAGCAAGATTCCAGGAGGCAGCGTGGTGAGGTGGAGAGGGAGCGCAGCAGATCCCACAGTACAGAGAAGGCACAGGAAGTCCATTCTCACCTCCCCCCTTACAGATCCCCCTCATGGAAAGGAGGTCCATCATCATCATCCTCCTCCTACCATAACAGCCCTCAGGTGAGGCAAGTGGCAGTGCCCCGCAAGAGGAGGATGCCAGACCTCAACCTGCCCCCCGCAGGCCCTGCACTGGAGCATGGCCATCTAAAGCACCCCAGGAGAGAGAGACCTCCTCTCCTCAATGTTCCCAGGGGATTTGGCCGCAGACCATTGTCTCTCAGGAATAAAAGTCGCATACTGAAGGGCAGACAAATGAGAGCAGAGTCGGTGATGAGGCCTCCGTCTTTGAAACCCAAGCCTCACGATGGAGAGTCTACTTCACGGGGAAATGTCAATTCTCTTCTTGCTATTCGGAAGAAGCGTCTCAGAGCAAAACCACATCAGTCACCACCCATCCTAGAAGGCAATACAAGCAGATCTTCAAGAGACTCTGATACAGTGAAACAGGTGGAGTCTCATCGGTCCTTGAGCACACACAGGTACGGTATTCACCTTCTCACACTGTGCGCAGGGGCTTGATGGTGATTAGGAAGTCAAGAAACGATTTCTCTATATGAAGGGGTGCCAACTGTGGAAAATGGAGATATCGTGATGGGCTATAAATGTGCACCATTGATTCAGTTGATGAAACCCGCTACAAAGGTTTTGAAATGCCTTCATATCAAAAAGGCAGAAGAGAAGTTACTGAGTTTGTGCTCAAGTCATTCAGTGCCTCAATAATCCATCCTGTTTTAAAACCTGAAATCGTGCACTTTATGACAGAGGAAAAATAAGTTGATCTGTCTTGCAGAAGGATTCTTCAATTATATCAATATTGAGGGTCAGAAGCTAGAAAGATGTGCTTTTCAGGATGTTGTGAAGACCCCTTTGCTATAGAGCAAAAGCCGATTGAAGCTGAAGTTACTACGCGTAGCCTAAACCATTGTATGTAACATGAGAGAAGTGATGACATGAAGAGGACTGCACTAACATGAAGTAAATTGGCGCAAAACTACCCCATTTTTACATCAACGCAAACACACCGGCATACGTGGATCTTGGGAAAAGGCATGCATCGGATGTCAAATATGCTGATCGAGGACTGTAGAAAAGGCATCAGTACAGGAAGGAAGTATCACTCACCTCATAGCACTAGCTGAAGCAGATGACATCAAAGTTATTTACCAACCGGCATACCTGAAGATGAAATTTTCAAACCAAGCTAATCTGAGCTGTGACAGATTTGGTTTTATTTTGAATAGTCCAAATGTCAAGATGATGATGCCACTGACCACAAAATGAGACAGCCATAAATCACTGAAGAGGAATTTCTGCCACTGAAGAACATTACTTGCCAAAATCAGAATTAGGTGATAAACTGCCTCTGCATTCATTCTGAGTAATTTTATTCTTAAATTAATTGGCATCTTGCAAAGATTGACATTTCTGGCTCCATAGGTTATGCATTTTAAATTATCTTAACATTCACATTATGAAATACCCTTTTTAGTATCTTACTGTCTAAATGATTTTTGGTAGATACGGTAGAGAGAGATTGGAAAGGTCAGGAGACAGAGAGGGGGATGACCTTTGGTCCCAGGCTGGATTTGAACCCAGGATTTTGCAGTTACATGGTACACCCCTTAGCCAACTAAGCCAACAGGACACCCCTAAATTAATTATATGAAGTGTGAAAAGGGTTATAGTAAAATAAAAAAACAACTTTGACAATACTTAAAACCCAAGACGAACCCAGGAAGCAAATGGCGGAACTTTTTTGACTTTTCTAATTACTCGATTTATAATTTTTAATCTTCGCACATCCCTCTCAGACACCGTACATCTATGCATACATGACACCCTTGGAGGAAGAAATTGGAGCACAGTGTCTTGATGAGTACACTTCAATAGGGATGGACACATCAGCTGTTGAAGGAATCATCCCGTGACCATACGGCCTTACAGGACGGTCTCCCTAACCACCTGGCTACCCTGCCACCTGATGTCAATAATGCATCATTTTGAATGGAAAAAGATACCGTTTAAGTGACTGAGTTTTGGAAACCGATGACAAAAGAATACAAGTGAAGTCAAAGGCAGAAAGAAAAAGGGTGAAACAACAAGGCGGACCTAAGGGACAGGACTGCGTGGAGATGGCCATTAAAAAGGATGTTAACAACCTGAGATCACGTGGCTAGAACTCCAACTTGAGGATGCTTAATGCGAGATCAACTTGGTCTATACAGTATTATAATGAGTACCTTGGTCTACTTGCATTCTTATAAATATCCATGAATTGGGACCAGGCCTATAGGGCAACATGTGCTGTGATTGGTTCATCCTCAAGACATGAGACCAAAACATAATCATAAATGCGCATCAAGTGAATGAGGAAAATCTAAATATCCAACAGCTGCGTATTAACAGCAAGGCTGGTGCAAGGGCCTTCTGGCAACTAAGGGGAGTGTAGTGCATGGCACTGAAAGTCGCTAATGCAAGCCTTGATTTGTATCAAGTGTCAACTTCCAAAAAATGACAAGACAAGAAGTTTTCATCAATTATTCTGCACTTCATCCAACCTCCACTAAACTATTTCAAGAAGAGGCAAAGAAAGCACTGTTTTTATTACAAAAACAGGTGATCATTAAATCCCACACAGCTCCTAAAACACACCCAAAGCCTAGTTTAATTTGAAGACGTGTAAGGATGTGAGCACTGCGAAAGACCAAAGTAAATTGCTTTCAACAAAAACGATAAATCCTGGGTCACCTCATTATTGCCACTGCACAACTGTGGAGAAGAGGCTGTGTTACATATCAGCAACTTGGACCTGCGCAACCAAGCACTTCAGAACTACAAATGTTACCACGGCTCCTAATCCTCATCAACTCCCATGTACTTGGCAAAACTCTTGGCCTAATGAAAATGATCTGAAGACGACTACAGGACCAATGAGGAGTGGCTAGATGAACATTTTGAAGATCAGACTTCCAAGACGTTGCCCCCCTCTACAGAGTGAGAAGGATGATAGAAGATTGAGTGATGTGTTCTAGACAAATTCGTTAAACTCCTCTGCAAGATATGCCCGCTCTCTAACAATCACTGAATTACTGAGAGCTCAGATTGATTCAGGGTACAGTAATAGAAGTAAGGAAGCATGGAGATTCCATGGTTTTTGTAAGTACCCATGTGTGATGCTTGGCTTAATGATTCATTAGTGGTGTGAATTACAGAACTTCTAAGAAATGAAAGGTTCATTTTGTTTGTATTGCTGCTATTATTACTCTGTGTCCTCGACTTTGACATTGTGATGACCTGCAAAAGATTTTTTTTTTGACAATTCTGATACACTGAGTTAAACAAAAATATGCAATATTGACAGAAATGCTCCCTCTTACACTCTGCCTGCTGATCTCTTCTCAGCTCCTTGCCCATAGATAAACACCTGACATGTGACCTCGTAGTTGTGTCCCACTGGCAAGCTGGGCCAAGCTCCAGCTCCAAGGGCTGCTCACCCCCAAGAAGTCACAGCCCTAAGTCAAAGACTGGTAGGGAAACTCTCGCTATATAGCTTATGTATCTATACACACCTTTATTGTTCTTCTGTTATAAGTTTAATTATAGGTTTTCCATTATTGTTTGACTTTTAGCTTCAATCAAAAGGCTTGTTCTCTCTCATTTTTAGAACGCAATTCGGATGTCACTCAAAACGACCGATTCTCAAGAATTCACAGCTCCCGATCCTCTCAGCGTAGAGGGGGCTATTCGGATAAGAAGAATTTCAGGTACATAGCTTAAAATTCAACTCATATTTATTGTAGTGTAAGACACACCTTTGCATCACAGTATTTGTGGTTCTTCAAGTCTTAACAAAAAGCTGTTTAAGTGCTTACTTTCTGCAGAAATTGTCCCTTTTCTGATGCTCATTTGTTGTTTTGAAGGCCGTTCAATATGACACAGGAGAGCCACAGACCTGGGAAGCCCTTCAGGAGACCAGGACCAGGGCCCACTCAGGTGAATTTCACATTAAAAGCATTGGACTGTACAGAAATTGAGCATCCATGTGCTACTTTTCTGTCTCTTAAAAATCCTAAGAAATCCAGGCACAAGCGGTACTTCTGGCATTCAGTCAAAAATGCTGATTGGGCGTGTTCAAAGATTAGCCATTTGGCAGTTGCAGCAATTGACAAGTGTAAGAATGGATTGTTTACATTTTCTTAAAGTCACAGATAGAATTTAGAGATTTTAAGATTTAAGGCTTCCAGGGGCCGCAAGCTTAATGTAATGTTTTACATTCCATCGTATTTAAAGTCATTTTCCTAATAAATGAAAGGGAGGTGTTATGCCCGGCCTAGGAGTAACCAGAGCATAGCATAAAGAGACTCCCCTTTTTCCCCACTCCCAAGGAGGACCAGTGCCACAGCAGAATGCAGTCCAAACAATATGGTTTTATTCTTTACCTGAAATGGTAGCATAGGCGTCAGGGTAGGCACGGCCAACACAATAAACAAACAATCTATAATACAAACCACTAACTTACCTATCTTCAAAATAAAGAAAACAAAATACAGGGGTCTTACCTACCTATTTAGGATAAACATGAGAATAAATATCAAAATAAACTAGGGCTGTCAAAATTAACGCGTTAATCCAGATTAATTAATTTGCATGATTAATTTGATTAAAAATGTTAACGCAATTAACACATGCGCAGCGCACAATGACTCAAAATCCCACAATTCCACTCACTGGCGCGGATTGGTGCTCCAACGCTATCTGGCGGCAGAACCAACTCGATAAAGATGGACGACTCTAAACAACATATTGGCCCTCTCGATGGGAAGTTTGAGTACAAAAAAACCCAAGATGGGACAATCGACCGACATAAAGTAGTTTGCACACTCTGCAGGAAGGAGTTTTCGTTTCACCGAAGCACTTCCAGCTTAAAGTACCACATCAACGCGAAGCATACATTAGTCGGGGATTCCTCTGCAAGTACTTCGGCGACGCCCGGCTTGCGCCAAACCACCCCCTATTTTTATTTTGATATCTGGACACCATATCTGTTCTATAGTTTAAATAAAACACATGTTAAGTGTATATATCGCCTTCTGTCATGAGTCTTTTTGCCCCCACAAAATGAAACACAATTAATAATGAATGGGTATTAATCGTGATTAATCTAAATTAATCCACAGCGGCCCTGTGATTAATCTGATTAAAAATTGTAATCGTTTGACAGCCCTAAAATAAACGGCTTCTTACCCTTACCGCTACCAGAACTGCTTTTAGAGAAAATACTTACTATAATACTTACTAATATACTTACAATACGAACTATAATAGGCACAGAGTTCCGAAAGCTAACTTCACTACTACACAATCCACAAACACAACACCGCACGGTCTGGTTGGGAGTCAGGAGAGAGAGAGAGAGTCCAACTGGCATCGGGCAGGTGTCATTTTGAAGTGGGTGCCATCAGTCTCCCGGCCAATCACCAGCCGCCACCTGAAACTCAACATACAAACAGAACAGCAACGCCAGGGCAGGGAGGGAAAACAGCACAACAGAAGATACAATCACACTTACATACACACATATGACTCAGGGTCATAACAGGAGGTGACTGACTACAGGTCCTCAGCTAAATCACATAATTTGTATTAAGCCTACGGTTTATAAAAATAATAAGCCAATTAATTGTAAATGGCTTTGGTCCCCTCTTAAATATCTGTATCGGGCTTCAAAAATCAGCCATGGAATTGCAGTTGACCTCTATTCTGCTATTCTAATGTAACTACTATTTATGGAAAGATCATTTGGTTTAAGACTCAAGTATTTGATTTTCACTGTTATGTTTTACAGAGACTGAAGTTAACTGGCCCAAGGAGGACAGCCCCTGAACCACTCATGGTATGCACCTCTTTTTAACTGCTTGCTCAGTGAAACTTGGATGTTTTTATTGACTCTTAATACTTTCTTTAATGACTAATATTGGGATTGTCTGTGTTTCTCTAGGAGAGCATTGTCCCACATCCCTTCCCACATCAGAGGCCAGTGTTCAGGAAAAGTCAGAGTATCATGTCCAAATACCGCAACTTGCAGGTGCTGCGCCAGCGTGGTTCGTACCACCGGGGACCCAACCAACAACGTTGGTGATACCTCTGGTATGCTATGACGATTTTTGGCTGTCACTGTCTTCACGATGTGTTCATGGTGTGATCCACTAATTTGACCTAAATACAATGCACGCTCAGCAACACTAATGACATTGACATTTACTCTTAAAGCTTCCAGGAAATGATGTATTTAAAACCTTCTGGGGTGGCATAGGTCTGCAGAATAAACACATTTTCTGTTTTGTCTCTTGGTCTCAGCACAGGTCCCTGGTTCTGCTAACGTGATACATGAGAATACTGGGTTCTGGGTGGACCGCACAAACCCTCGATTCACTACCTGCCCTAACATGCCCCTAATTTTTAGAAGTCTTTTCATGCGTTACAGTTGTTCCCTGGTAAACAACTTTTTCAGATAGGAAGGAAGTACTTTGCTTTAGGATATTTGTGTGCCATTACATTCTCTTGTCCTGCTTTTTCTTGTTTATATTGATTTTGATTTTAGCTGGTTGTGATACTAGCAATTATCATTTGGTAATTGGTTTTAGTAAATTCTTTGTTTACCAGCAGTGAGAATAATAGCTTTCAGGGTTGTTGAGTCAAAGTAAAGTTTACTATAATATCTCCAGTTTACTCTTTTCAAAGGGTTATTCAGTTGATGTGTCCTATTTGATGATTTGTGGGTGTTAGAAATTTGATTACGATTCTCAACTCGTCAAATGACATTTAGCTACTACTTATAATGGCTATATAATCATGTGTATTGTTTGACACTACAAATAAAAGGCTGCATTTGGTGGCCAAAAGTTGAGAGTTGTCTTTGTTTTGCACGTAGATTCAGAGAGAATCACTTGTGTGTAGACCAGTGGTTCCCAAACTTTTTCAAACCAAGGCACCCCTTCATAGTCAATTTCTTTTCACGGCACCCCCACCCCCCTACCCCCTTTAAGCTAAAAAATGACACCATGAATATGTTATAAGAATGTATTTTAATGAACTGGCATCAATATGAAGTGAAATAAAATAACTTCTTAAAATGAAACATTATTCTCAACCACTCAGCTAATAAGAAAAAATAGATGTCAACCATTTTGATTGACTTGTTTGAACTAAGGCTATATTTGTTGCTGTGTGTGATTTATGCAGATTTACAGATCAATGTTTAACTTAAAATAATAAATAATGTTAATTGGTAAAAAAAATAGAAAAAGTGCATTTATTTTGCTTTGTTCAAAACGTAAAATAAGCCTACTTTTTAGGTTAATAAGAAAAACAAAGAACGAAAATAACTCCGCGTATGGAGCTATCAGGCATTTTAGTGGGAGTGTGAGCCTGCTGTTGAGAGCACAGTCTCTTGATGCAGGGAGAGATTGAAGAGAGCGCAACGCGTAGATCTGACTCCACTGACAGGCGATGCCTTCTCTTGCTTTTCACGTATGTCAGGGATGAGAAAGCCAGCTCACACAAGTATGATGTTGGGAACGGCAATAGCACACTGATCGCGCAGTTTGCCAGAGATGGATATTCGTGTCCCACAAGCAGCCAAAACTTGTCCGACGACATTTCTCCAAACTTCAATTTCAAAGTGCGATCCATTTTCAGTTCTGCAAGTTCTTCCTGGGCTTTGATTGTCAACTTCTTTGCTGATTCTGATGATCGGGAGTTGAAAGGATCGCGGATCCAGTCATAGTCTTCATTCTTCGAAGCGGCATGAATGCGCATTTTAACAGGTTTTTTTTTGTTAATATGAACGATTTCGATGTTTATTGCTTATTTCTTCTGTTTTTACAATGACATGTTTCAAATGTAATATAAAATGTAGTTCAAATGTAGCCTATTTTTATGTGATGAAACGTTATTAAATAGACACAATAAAATATGGAAATTAACAGATCTTGCGGCACCCCTGGCCAGTCATTACGGCACCCACTTTGGGAACCACTGGTGTAGACAGAAGTAAATATAAGATTTCATATTGGTGACAAATGATGGCCTCATTATACACCTGCCATCCCCAAATAGACTTATCACCATGAAAACACAGGTCCACGTGACCCGATTGTTAAAGTCAATAGTCTGAAGTCTAAATGATTTCTGAATAATAGAACAATGAACCAATAATCAATAACAATGAAAGATGCACTGTTGAAGAGGAGCTGCTGCACCTTTTGCATTACAGAGTTCATTAGGCTGATGGATTGTCATTGTAACAACCTCTGTTAGGCAACAGCTCGCAGGATGTGTAAAGTTTCAACAGTATGTTTTCAAAAGTTTGCCATCCACATCCAGTTCCATCTATTAAGATGCTTCAACGTCTTTCAGACTGGCCTTTTCCCCAGAGATTCAAGTCCTGCTGAGGGGCTTCCAGTTGGACCGAGTATACCTGTACTCAGCAGAAACACTGAGCATACTGTTTTGTAAAAGCAGCTTGAGGATCAGATTGAAGACTGGTTCTCCACAGAAGCTCCCCTGAAACCACCAGAAGCACACAGCAGTGACAAGACTTTATTTTAATCTTGATTTAATGTTTATATTATTAATTGAGACACTGGTACTTAAGTTTTGACAGCTTATTCCCTATCTTTACTAGAAAATCGGCCTGCCACTGCTGGATATTCTCGTATGTAAGGTTTCAGTGACATTCTCCTGCCCAGATCCCCCCTACTTCAATATATTGTGTAATTGTATACCATAGCCTGCCCCTTTAAACACAGTCCCTTGCCCTTCAGTCTGCTACACTGCTATTGTCAAGGTACAGCCCACTCCCTGCATTGCCCCAGTGATATTTGTGAGCAGAGTTGAGTACTATGCTGTCCTGTGCTAAACTTAGCCCAAACACGACCACTTCTCATCACAACATGCTCTCCGGACTAGTGGGTTACAATGGAGCCCTGGGTGGACGGTGTCGAGTTACCACAGATGCTGCTGTATTTCACCAGTAACGCTAGCAAAACAAGGTGAGTGTATGCTCCACATGCTTAACAGTAACTGAGAATAATCTTGTTATTGGATTAGTATGTTTCCTAATGACGCTGTCACTGTGCTCCTGTGCATTGGTTTCAGCATGTGTAGCACATTTGTTTACTGCTACGGCATGAGAAAAACTGCTGCCTTTGCTGTAGCGTCCACATATTTGATCAAGACTTGTATGTGCATTTTGAACTGGGGGAAAAATAAGATCATCCAAGGGGCCTGGAGCCTGGATTATTCACATTTTTCAACACTAATAAACAATAATTCTGTTTTCTAAAAGGTGTAGCATGACGCTTTCCTGAACAGACTGCACTGAGGTGATTTGTGTCTTGTCTACTATTGAATTCTGCTCCACTGACTCCCTCCAATCTGTCATTTATAGATTTAGACTTTAAGACTGCAGCTTTTTTCTGTCTTTCATTCTGTCACCCCAACACATTACCTTGGTATTCTCTGTCACGATGGGCAACCATAGCACTGCCCTCATTGCTGGTAAGCCTTGCACCACTGTTATTACACCTGCTGCAATACAATTTGAGACACTATCATGTTGAATACTGCATGTTAAAGGCTGAATGTCTGAATGCAATCTGGACTGGACAAAAACAATGATACTTAGGCGTATTGTTATGAAATAGATCAGACCTACAAGTAGTTGTGGAATCTACACGAGGCCAGGCATGCTTTAACATTTATTCTCCATTTCTCTTGAAGACACTGAAGAGTTTGTTTCAATTGTGTCAGTCACGGAGAAGCTGAATGAGCAGGCAGCTCATGTTGCAGATGAGAGATTACAGTCAGAGCTTCCGACTTTGGGAAGTATACATTTAAGTTCTGCAATATTATGAAATGTTAGCACAAGCTTTACTTCATGTAGTTAAATAGTTGATTATAAAGGAGCTCACTGTGTGATAAGGGTGTCTATAGTCTCTGTAGTGGAGCATGTACAGTAGATTACTCACGCTGGTCTGTTTGTGTCCCATATGTCCTTGGGATAAATTTAACTTTTTTGAGCTGGTAACTTGAGGTGGCACGTGCACACAGCATGAGATATCAGATGGTGTTTCCCCTGTTATATGTCTGAACTACATTTCAAAATTTTAATTGGAAAGCTATTACAACATTATTAGCATTACAACCAAATTATTACTAACCTAAAGACTATATTGAAAATCCTTCTTGGAGAATCAATTACACCAAATGCAACATATAGTTCATACATATTATGGGTGAAATACCCCTTAAATGTACAGTTGTGAGAAAACGTTTGTGAACCCTTTTGAATTTCCTGCATTCCTGCACAAATGGCTCCTAAAATATGATCTGATCTTCATCTAAGTCATAACAATAGATGAACACAACGTGATTTAACAAATAACACAAACAATTTACTTTTTCATGTTTTTATTGAACATATTGTTCAAACATTAACAGCCTAATATGGAAAAAAAAAAGTATGTGAACCTCTAGGATAAGGACTTCTATGAAAGGGGGTAATTGAAGTCAGGTCCAATCAATGAGATGACATTCAGGTGTGGGGTAGAGGTGTCCTGTCATAAAAACCCATCCACCCAAGTTTAGTTACCAAGAGATTCTGCTCTCCAAAATAAGAGCTCTGTTCAAGTGGAATATGTATTTGAATATGTAGTTTGATCAATATGTTCAATAAAAACATGTACAAGTACAAATTTGTGTGCTATTTGTTGTCACATTATGTTCATCTATTGTTATGACTTAGATGAAGACCATATTTTAGGAGCCATTCATACAGCCATGCAGGTCATTCAAAAGGGTTCACAAACTTTTTCTCACAACTGTATGTCTTTTACTCATCAGATGTCTCAAACTAGACTTGACTTACAGGTAACACTCACGATGGAGGTGGAAAGAAAAGATACTAAAGAAAAGAGAGAGGAACTGGATTCCCTTTCTTTGAAACAACAAGGAAACACTCAGGCAACATGTAAAAATGAGTCTGCCCCACCTGTAAGTACAAACAATGTATAGTCTGTACACGCTGTATCCACATGACACTGTTTTGCTTTTAGCATGACAGTAATGAGGAGTTTTCCTAAATTATGGCTCAGCTGCATTTTTGTCAGCTAGTAACAACAGGTTTTTCTCCACAGGCAGTTGAAACCAAAACCAGTGTTCCTACTACATTTCCCTGCACCAGTGCTGCCCACCCCTTCTCCGCCATATTACCTGAGGCTTTTGCTGCTGTCCTACATCCTACCCTGCCCCCATGCCTCACTTCCGACCCCAAGCCTAGCAGAAATCCAGCTGCAGCCCAGCCACCGACCCTGGAACAACTCAAGGTGGAGCTGGGAGTGCTGAGGGATGAGATGGAACTGATGCAGAGTCAGCACAAGTATGGCTTTGTTGAGCTCTGTCTGCACATGACAAGCTGAATGAATAGCATCAATGCAAGGATGGAGATTGAACGTGACGATTTAGGGCCCAGCTGCACTGTTAAGCCACCATCTTCATACCTTCATTAGCCCCCCATCAACATTCTAGCTTGGCAGGGTGATTTTTCCTCTCGCCCAGAAGGAAAAATATTAGCCACAGGCTGGTGGGCTGCTGCAATTACCATCCCTGCATCAATGCCTGTGTGAAGGTTTCATACACAAGAATGTTTGGTTGCACTAAGTTGAAAACCTCTTGTGTTTTAGCAAAGAGATCAAACTGCTGATGAATGAGCTTGATGAGGAGAAGAGGATTCGCTTGACATTACAGGTATGAGCATACAATAGTTGTTAAGCTGTAAATATTAGTTTGGTCTCAGAGCTCCTTTTCTTATTTTTATCATAATCCCAAATACTATTCAATTAGATACAGCGTTGTCTGTGTCTTTTGTTGCACTATGAACTAAGACCTTATAAAACAATGTATTTGTATCCATCCTGTCAGTGTGAGGTCTGATTATATACGGTCATGCAGAAAAGCATTTATCCCCCTAGATGTTGCGCTACAAAAGATTTTGATTCTCTTTTAATTTGACCCTTTTAGTCTTAACTTGAATGTAATCTTATTGTATCTTTCTATTAATTATTTGTATCTTCTCTTTTCCAAAGATTTTATTGCTTTACCTTTTTAGTCTTTACTTTTATTATTTCCTGTGAAGCACTTTGTAACAGTTTTTGAAAAGTGCTATACATATAAAGTTTATTATAAAATAATTTCAAAATACTGTATCAAAGAAAAAATGAAATGCTTGAAATTGAGAATTGACACCATTAAAAATAAGATAAAATAATAGAATTCCTGGAAAATGTTTTAAAAGTATTCACTCACTTTTTCATGTGGGCTGAACCACCTATATCTCGTATCTTGTAGCAACTCTTGGTTTGAATGTTTCTTTCTGTCTCAGATGGAGATACAACGCATGAAGAAGCATTTGTCTAAATGAGCTGACCTGAGAACATCATCGAAGTCAATATATCTTGATTTGACTCAAAGAAACCAAAGACTGAGGTCCTACTGTGTACTGACCTATGATTTAAGGTTTTTATTTTTTTTTAAAGATAAAAGACATCATCCCTGCTCCTTTTTCATAAAAAAAATATTTTGGAAAACAAAGATGATAGTAAGATTGGTAATTCTTTTAAAAATATATTTCCTATATATTTTGTTTTTAAATAAAAAAAAATAGATATATTTGCCGTTTTAAGGCAACAGTTTCAAAGTTACTCTTACGTAAATGATTTTTCAGTCCTTTCAGACATTTGTGATTTTGCATGTTTGACTAATCACAGTTTACCTGCTCAAACTAAGAACATTACAGTATCTAACTTTGCCCTATAAGAGCAATATGCAGGAATTATTTTTCAGGGCAAAATTTCTCCTTTGAAATGACAATTAGGTACAAGTCATATCACATTTTGTTTTCACATTACAAATCATCACATTTTGTCAAGAAGTTAGATATCAGGTTTGTGCTCTGACATGCTATTTTCTTCAGTCTTCACACTTTATCTGCAAACTCCTGGAGGGACTGAAGAGTGGTGGTGATAGCTTTGATGTTGTATCAATCTGATTTTTGCCTCAGAAGTTGGACTCTTCACAGGGAATAGGTCTGAAGGTAATTGCTTTGTTCTCCTCTAGAATGATGTCGTATCGACAAAGAGGCCTGTATGGAACAAAGAGATACAGAGAAAGTCATGAAGTTCAATTTCCGCCATAATCATAGAGTACCACTTCCTGCAAGTACCTACCTAACATCAGACGAAGACCTGTAAAATCTGACAAAACCTCTAAGATTGGGAATGAAAATATACCTAGGTTATTGGCCTAGACTTTCCAGTAAGATAGCCAACTTTATCTCAAATTGGCAAAAAAAACAACAACAACCTGCCTGACAAAATATACATATGTATGCATGAATCTGTTTTCCTAAAAACCAAACAACTGGTTCTATATTGGGTTCAAACTAACATAATGAGCACATTGCTGGTTATGCTTCTATAGCCTCCATGTGCTGGGTGTTCCCTGAGAAGTCGCTTTCATATTTCGGTAATATCGTGATCAAATTAGGAACATTTCTTTAGGGTATTTCTTTCTTTCTTTCTTTCTTTCTTTCTTGGCAAGCTCGGCAAATGAGTTTGATAATCTGTGTATTGAGCCAGGCGTTATTTTCCATGGCAGGCATGCAGGCGTGCACACGTTACTAGTCATATTATCAAAGAGTTGATATCCTGTAACGTATAAACACATTACCATCAAGTGTACTTCATGTAAGTCACATATGTAGCTGTTAGCTACATGTTGATTTCCAAATAAGAACACAACTTTTAGCACAGAAAAAATATATAGTTTGACATTATGTATAATGTGTGAAGCCTTAAATTGCTATTCAGGGTAGAGATTGGAGTATATGACATTACTTGCTAGGTGAAAATGGCTGAAATAGCCCCTTGAATGACACATTAACTACGTCAAATAAGTTAAATTATTATAACTTGTTTGACAGCACACCAAAACAACATTGGCCTTGTGTACCTGTCCCTGCGTTCCAGATGTGTGAGACGGAACCGGAGAACCCGGAGCTTATGTTTGGGCTTCAGTGGATTCCCAGTGGAAAATGTGATAGAGACCTTCTTCACCGACTGAAGGTCTTTGTCGAATTGGGCCAACAACTGGGTCTCTGTGTACTGCTTGAACTTTGATGCTTTGCTAATAGGACAAAAGAAAAATATTTCTGAGAAAGAGGAAATGGCAGACTGACAAAACAGTCATTGTGGGATTTTCATACTTGAAGGCAGTAATAAAGAATGAAATAAGACTTACTGGTTAATCGTTGCCTTTGCTTCTTCACCGTTACCGTGCAGTTTGATGGTAATGTAGCCCCAGTGAACATCGTGATTCCATGTCACTATATCCACCCTATAGTTTGTGTCTGAGAGAGTATATGAAGCGTTTCATTCCAAAGTGAGACATACACCATTTAAAGACCTTTAAAGACAACACATTTGTGAATGAAATATTGACTAATGAATTTCAGGTAGCAATTCATTTTTAAAAATGAATAGTACTTTGATATTAAACTCTTCTAGGAGAGATATTTGCCAGTTACAGAGTAAAACAGGTCTCAAGAATCTGTCTAAAGCACATGCTCACATTTCCTGCCAGTAGGTCCATTGATGGGGACATTTAAGGGATCTTATAATCATCCATTAAGAAAGTCAGAACATATTTCTAAAATGTTTGTATGTTTTCATGTTATATTTTGTTTAATTCCTTTATTTAAAGGATGCATCTTACTATTTTCTTGTTTTCAGTTATTATTTAAAGCACTTGGCAAATCCTGTTTCTAGAAAAGTCTTAAACAAGTTAAAGTTTAGCCATTTAAAGGGCCAGAAGCTCCTTTTCATATATTTATATATATATTTTGCATTACGTTAAAAATTCTAACTAGTTTTAGTCTAACGGTCCAAGCGAAAAGCCCTTTAAATGTGACATGACTAATGTATATTTACCACATTTGTAAGTGACATTATTATTTTTGTTGAACAGCCAATTGACATTGATCTTAATGGGGTGTCCTATGTGCTGCTATCCTATGATTTATTAGTATTTATCACTTACTGCAGAATGGGGACTGTTTATTGGTGGTGAAGAAAGCCTTGGTTTGGTTCAGCCTCAACAGAGTTTCTCTCCACTCTGTCATGTCATAACCTGGAAGTGAGTGAGACAGCTTGTCAGGTCTACGAAGAACATAACGTTTGAAGAAATAAAGGGTAATTACAAAGGTGTAATTACAGATAATTACACCCTCAAATGTGTCAATATTTTGAAAGCCTAGCTAATTATGTCACTGATGCACAATATGAAGTTTTCTTCCATGCCATCAATCACGTTGTAAGAGTAGGTGTTCTATTCAAATGGTGTATTGCTTGTTTTGGAGTGAAACCTATCTACTTAGCTTTCACAATAAAACTTGTTTTTGTGTTTAAGTGCATTTTCAAAAATGTACTGTGTATCAGCTTGATTAAAACATTGATTTTCAGAGAGTGGAGACTAGAGCAATTCTTCATGGTTAAAAAGGAGGTCGTATTTTCCATTCAGCTAATAAACAATCTAGTGCCAACCAAAGACAGGGCATCCAGCAGCACTGAATTGATCACAGTCCATGCAGTGGCCGTCCAGGAAGTCTGTGTAGGAAGAGCAGGGGAAGGCCCTGCTATAACATGTCTGTGACAGAGAGTCGAGGAAGAGTAACAGGGATCTCTGGTGGTCGCATTTGAAATAGGCTTGCCCTAAAGAGGGTAAGAAAGAAACATTTCAAGGGGATTATTACTAGGTTGTTCAGTTTCTTACAACCCGACAACACAACTCAAACGTACTGCTTTCAAGGAAACAGTCTATAGAGCTTACATGTGGTTGTAAGTCCAACGTCTGTTTGAAGAGATGCAACACTCTACAGTGAAGTACCTCTTTACAAAAGCAATTGTTCCCTAGTCACTGGAAATTAATCAATAGTTTGACTTGATGGTAATCCTTACTTTTTTAATTTTCCCCCATAATCTTCATGACCTTACCAGAAAAGATTGTCCTTGGGCAGCCAGGTTGGTCTGTTCCTCCGTTAGCGTAGAAATCAATGTGGCCTAGAGGCTTTCTGAAGCCCAACGCTGTTAATGCACAGTTGATACATTGCATTATATAATAACAAAAATAATTGTATTCATAGAGCTTATATATACACACTCATATATACTATACCAAAAACAGAAACACAAAGAATAACAAATATTTTAAAAGAGTACCAGAAAACAACAAAATAAATCTGTAATGTTTGCAGAACGTTTTGACTTAGCTTACCATCTATGTCTGTGTGCAAGACATCCACAAACTGTGCATCAGTGGGATCCAGCCGGTCCTCTGGGGGAGTATCAGTGAACATAGGCCCAGCAGGATCCAGAGCTGTGAACATTACATCACTAGACCTTAATAGAGCTGGAAAGTGATTCCCAAACCCAACAGGACCTGATGGGGTCCATCTAGACCCAGTGGGCTTGGGTAGAATTTCTCACTTTATTGTGTGGGTTTTGGGTCATGCTTAGCAAAAAACATTTTGGCCACTTCAGTTCAGTAAATTTTTCACACATTAAACAAGACTGTAACACCGGGCGAGCAGGCATCACTCAATATGAGGTGAGAGAGCAGTTTGGCGTTACCTCACAACAAACTATGGAGGAAAACTCAACAACTGTCACAAAGGCAGAATGGATGGATGGACAGATAGATAGATACTCTTACCTGTTATTCTTCCGATTTTCCCATTCAGTTTAGCCCCTACAAAGCCCGATACGTGAGCTCCAAGACTGATTCCAATCATGTGGATGGAGCTCAAAGAGGCCCCGCGGTCCTGAAAAGATCAAATGGTCATTTGTCTTGTTACACAGAGAGTACCAGCACAGCTTTAGATAGGTAGAATTTTCCTTTTTATGCAGAGAATAATACAGAGATTGCCACAGCTAGAGAGGAATCAAATTCAGTGCCACAGCAGAGAATTGAAACAATCAGTCCAAGAACTGTCGATTCCTCAGACCACACCACCAGGTTGCAGCAAATAACTATTTTACCTAATATTTATATCCACACAGTGTCCAAACACATCTCATACCTGCATCATTTCAATGAAAGCTGTGAGATTGTCTGCTGACTTGCGCGTGTTGTCCACAGCCTTGAAGTAGTTTAGATTAGCGGCTCCGTTGTTCCAGTCCACGACCACGACATTCATGTCTTTCCTGGCCAGGAGCATCTCTGTGATCTTTCCCAGCCACACAGGCGGAGACCCAGTGGGCCGATATCCATGAATGACAAAGGTGGTAGTTCTGGAGAGGTTGAACTGGGGATGGGCAGACAGGTTGGAGTGGGACAACAGTCTACCACAGGTCACATTAGCGCTGGTGTACAGCAGCAACCTCACTTTTAGGTTGGTTCCAATGAGTGAGTGATGGAGATCTAGATCTGTAAATTCATCACATATCTGGGCTGGATGTAGGAGGAAAAAGAGAGAGAGAGATAGAGAATGAGACTTGACCATATTGACCTTAATAGCCACTGTTATTGCTTAAGAAAGGTTGCATGACCTTTAACAATTAAGATGCATGGGAATTCCAGCCACACGTAGTAGTAGCAATGGTTGATATTCCAAAAATTGCGCAACACTGAGAACAAAGATTTGTTAGAAAACCGGTTTTGGCACATTTGGCCTTCGTCAGGGTTTCAATTCACACAAAACATGCAAAAACAACTGAGCCGGTAGAGCTCTATGCTCTATGTGGGTTCAATCCCCACATGGTGTCAACTATCACCTTTGTAAGTCACCTTGGATAAAAGCGTCTGCTAAATGACTGTAATGTAATGTAAAAACACACACTAAAATAACACGTGTCAGCATGCCCACTGTGCCTTAATGATAACACTATTTACTTACACATTCACACTATCTGCAGTCCTCTAACCTTGGCAGCAGCAGCAGTGTTACTTTTCGCTTAAAAAAGTTTGTTGTTCTTGAGAAGAACATAAATGTTAGTGATTAATTTCTTACCCATAACTACTACTTTTACAGTCTGCTTATAATTATTTATAGTCTCCTTTATTGCTTTTATTGTTCTATTATTTTGCTTGTTTATATATTTAACTTGCGTGCTTGTATTCATTTTCCTTTTCCCCAAAAAAATCCTATTACTTTTGTTGCTACAACTACCTAATTTCCCCTCAGGGGCCAGAGTGGGACTCATTTTCAGCCCGGGAGTTTCATGCCTCAGCCCAGCCCACTTCCACAGACTCATGCGACCTATCAGGGGCTCAGGTCTAAATAGGCCTACATGTTATTGTTCTACCAACCTTTATACACACATACCATGAAATAACCATGTAATTATCTGCTGATAGTATCATATTGATAGACCTCTTTGCCTCTGGCATTTGAAACACTCACAAAAAATAGGCTATTTTGTATTGTGGGGGTTTTGAGCTGATACTTACAAGCACTAATGTTATATGCTTCATTTCCAAAATACTCAGAGGGCTTTGAGGATGGTAATATTGTGAGTCACTGTGAAAGTGTTGTTGTAACTCAGACATCCTTTTTATGCTCCAGAAGATGGTTATAACTATCTTATGAATCCACTGCTCTGGATCTGTCCAAGTTACATGTGATTGACTATTTGTTACAAACCCTGCCACCTTTATGTGAGCCCGCTCATGGATGGATTGGAAAATCCTGGGTTGACAGAGCGAGTTGATAACCAACTTTGTGAGACCAGTTAGCTGGTCTCATTGTTAGACTATGTTGAACTTGCTGCATGACCCCAGACACCAGACACTAGATTTGCTTGCTAACAAGCTGACATGTAAACATAAACTCAATCAGATTCATCAGTGGCGAAAAAAGAACACAGAAATTAACCATGTCTGTTGAATTCTGTTGAGATGGCCAAGTCATGTGTTGCAATCAGCTGTTCTCAGCCACTGTTGCCCAAGAGGTACGTGACATCACCTGAATGCCCTCAAAGTGCCACTTCCCCAACAGGGTTTACTGAGAACTAACAAGTCTTAGTTCTCAGTTACTGGAATTTCCTCTTTCCCAGGACATTGCTGATCCACAACTACTGTTAAACATGCAACAACAAGGGATTCAGAATGTGTGCGTGTGTGTGTGTGTGTGTGTGTGTGTGTGTGTGTGTGTGTGTTTGTGTGTGTGTGTACATGCATGCTCAAGGCTAAGATGAATAAACCATTTACTTCTAAGAGTTTCAGGTTTGAGTTCCATACCTTTGTATACTCCAACAGATATCAGCAAGAGTGGTGTCAGATATTGCCAAAGGAACATGCTTCAGACTGTCAACGTGATCTGCAGACAGAAAGAGTCAGACCGTTATTTAAAATACATTTCAAAATTCAATGGAACCTATCCCAGCATGCATTGGGCAGAAGGAAAAGAACACACCGGACAGGTCGCCAGTCCATCACAGGGCGAAACACATAGACACAACTAACACACATGGGTAATTTAGAGTCTCCAATCCACAACTTGTGTGTCTTGAGAGGAAACCTGGGCCGAGAGTCGAACCCAGGACCTTCTTACTGTGAGATGACAGCGGTTAACCACTGAGCCACCGTGCCGAAGAAATGTTTTTCTGGCTCCATCTATTGAGGTTTAATTCAACCAATAAGATTATTTGTGCCTCCAGAACAGCTCTGGCCCTGAGAAATATTTGTAAAACTAAACTCCAATTTGCAGTGAACACAGCCTGTCCTCCTTGACAGCCAGGTCTGCCTGTGACAGACAGTCTTTACTGCCAGGCTGTGCTCACTGAGTCTGTATCACTGTCTTCCTTAGTATATGACATTCCTTATGAATATGACATCTTGAAAATTGAGAAAGGCATAATAACTGCATGTAGAAGGAGTCTTACCTATGTTTCCTGGCCTTGTGTGTTAAAGGTCCAGAACAGCGTGGATATCCCTCTGTTTGTAACTGTACAGTATATAGAACTATTCAGTCTAGGAAGTGAGAAGAGGAACAGCAAAGCGATACTCCTCTCCACCCTGTTACTCTCACCAGGATAACCACGCCCCTTGCCCCAGGCCAGTCTGTGCACAGGTGAAACATGTTGTGTTAAGTGTCTCCAGATACCTGTACAGCCAAACCAGTTATGTCACCTTTTCATTTAGCTGCTGAACTTCACATGTACCTCTAAAGATGACCCGATCACACATTTATCTGTTTATTGAGCCCATTCTGTTCCATGTACATTCCCTAAACTTTTGACTATTGCTTAATCTCCTCCCTGACTACCAGCAATCCAACAGCAATGGACTTGGACAAGGCTTTTATCTAAAGCGACTTACAATAAGTGCATTCATTGTTGGTAGGCAAGAGAACTATTAGTCACCAAAATCTTAAGTGCATCTCCTCCCTAAGCAAGCATCTAGCATAACCAGTGCTAAAGTAAAAGTGAAATAAGCTATATATATATCTATCTATTTATCTATCTATTGTGGCAGACTGGGGCGTTTGCCACAGAGAAACTGTGGGGAATGTACTACATTCCCCAGCAGGCCACAGCCTGTCAGCCATCTTGCCCCAGCTGAACCATATCAGCAATCAGCCTGAGCTGATTGTGTGGTACTAATTTAAGAGGGGAGTCGGCAGTCCAAGGAGAGAAACGAGCAGAGATGACCTAGGGAGGCTGCAGCAGAGCCCTCTTGCACTATTGAATGCATAAGAGAAGTTTAAGTTACAGTTTGAATTAAGACAGTAAAAGTCTAGTTTTTGTTGGAACCCTGCCTCAAGTGTGATCTGTGATATGGATGTGCCCTCAGACTGGGTTTGTGAATCCCGGCTTTTCCCCGGGGGCATCTGTCTATATATCTAGCTAGCTAGCAAATTTTGCTCCTAGTGTTACAATGTAAACAACCAATATGATAATAGCTTACCAGTAGGTCGTGACAACAACCAAATATATGACAATTATAGATATATTTACAATTAGGCAAGTATACATTTAATTTATAAGATGTATTTTTACAATAGAAACTACATAACAGGAGTAGCAATGAAACACAAGGTAGCGCTCTAACACAAGGGTAACTGCTTGTGAACTGCTAGGACAGCTTTTCCCGCTTTGTTTGGTTCCAAAGGCTGCCAATGTTAAAGATATCTCTGGGGTGCAGTCTCACCTTTAAATACAGATGGACTTACTGTACTGCAAGCTACAATAAATTACAAGGTTGCAACATTTCTTGGTTGTCCAACACTCAAAACACATCTCTTTCCAACCCTGGACTCTGACATGTAGCTACTAAACACAGTCTACTAATATCGCACATTGGTATCCAGGCCTACATTTTTGTCACATGTTACATACAAAAGTGAAAGTCCTCCCTCGCTCATTATTGATGACAAGCGCAATCTAAATGTTTGAGTACCTTTATCAGATTGGTTTGAACTTTGCTCACTCGGACTTCCCGTCATCAGGGTCAGTCAGGCAGGCCGATGGGATGTATACTTTAAAACACACAGACTTAGAACTCAGCCCTGTGCAATAGTCAGGAGAGCACAGGGACTGCAGGAAGGCAGAGTGACATAAGTAAACAAGGAAGCCGAACACCCAGCATGGTTGGACGGAGACGAGGCCGCGGCAACAATGTCCCCCAGCAGGCCCCACAGAATCAAAGAGGACGTCCTCACAGGGTAAGTCCTGTGGTAAATATAAAGTGAAGTTAATATTTCGGATTTGTATTGTTTTTTTCTCTGTATATTGTATGGATGAGTATTGCAGTTTTATTTTGTGTAGATATTTGGTATGTGGAGGGGTAACTGGTTATAGATATGGCCAGGACCCATTCTTATCTTTGAAATATAATGTGTCATCTCATGAGGCACAACCCAACCCAACATAAAAAAAAAAAGGAATCAATTCATCTTGCGGAGAGCGTGGGCATGGCCGACTAAGGGGATTTTTACACCATATTGCCTAACAGAAGAGATAAAGACTTCTGCATTACAAATGTAGCCCTACACTAAAATTGTTAGTATTCACAAATACGTTCAGTACTGCCCATTTGTAAGATTAATTTAAAAACTCAATCATCTTGTAGTTAAATATCACATAAGAGTGTTGCTTTGCCCTGAAATCGCGGGTTGACTTCCAGCAGTACAAGAGTTCAAAGTGTACTCTACAACTCAGCAGATAAAGCTGTGTGTGTTACGACATGTTAAAACTCTTATTACCTCACCTTTTATTCAAAATGTTTTATTGTCTTATCTTGCATTGATCGTATCTTTGTTGCCCTGGCACAAAAAGAGGTTGTTAATGGGTGAGACTACACCTTAGGTAATGGGTTCACGTCATCCACATTTACTGATACTGGTAGGTATCATGACGAGGCAATCCAGGGAGGAATACCTTTGCCGAGCTTTGAATGTTTTGCTTTACAATTCCTTACCTTTTATTAAATTGAGTTGTTTCTCTGCTTGCTTCTCTATAAATACTTGAAATCCTTGACTTATTTTGCATCAGTGATTTATACTACTACTGTTAATAATGGAATACTTTAATTCACAGTTCTGGATACTCAAATTCCCAATATATGACATACATGACACTTGACATTCCATTGCACTGCTGTACTCTCATTTTTAGACCTGTGAATGAGCCATGTGTCATTTCACTGTGCGCTCGTGTAAGGTGGAATGACAGTAAAGTTGAATTTAGTTCAGCTGAATTGAAAAATACAACACTGGTTCAAACTTAATGACTTCTTGTTTAATGAATTTCTTGTTTTTTTCTCTCTCTCTGTAATCAGGCGCCAAGGGAGCCGGCCATTTTTGCCAAGGCTACAGGCTGTGAATCGGATGTCCCCCATGACAAGCTGACCGTTGCCCAGGCACGGAGGGGCACACCAGGTTACACATCTCAATTAGTTTCTATTTCCATGCCAATTCATGTCATGCAATCATAGCTTGGATAAATGGATCTCCTACTTGGCATTCTGTACACAGTTTTATATCATTCCAATGATATCTTTGGGTTTATCACAGCTAAAGTAAAATAAATGTGATACTTTATCGCTGTAGAGAGATTCTCTTTTCATTTGCCCCGTTGACAGTAGGGTCAGAGTGCACAGAACAGCTGCCCTATAGCTGGTCAGCATTCAGTGTCTTGCTCAAGGACACTTCAGGAGGACGGATGCTTGCTGACATGGAGGCTTGAACCAGAGTCTGCTGGATGACGAAGGGTCTCTCTAACCACTAGGAAACCCAAATAGTTCTGCCAGATAGTCAGAGTGCCACGGTTTTCTCCACAGAAGCATGTGTCTTCAGATCAGGTCAATCTCAGCTAATGGCAGCGAGGAACAAGGAAAGCTAGCGGGAAAACTAGAAAATGAGAGAAAAGGAGATGGGGAAGATTGTAATGGTATATTGGTATTTGAGGACATCCCTGTTCACTTCTTTTCTTATAGCTTTCCGTCCAGTGCGAGTCTATGCTGATGGGATCTTTGATCTCTTCCATTCGGGCCATGCTCGAGCTCTGATGCAGGCTAAAAATCTGTTCCCGAACACACACCTGATAGTTGGAGGTAAAGTATGAATCTCTCTCTCTCTGGCCACATATATTATATGGAGAGAGACGACAGTTCAAGAGCCTACATAGAACTGTCTGATATAGAATTTAGGTTTGTTTTAAATTTTATGATTTTTATTTCTCCCATATATGTTTAAAAGTTCCTGTGTTTGTTTGTCTTTTATATCTGATTATGGTTCCAATTCAAATGTGTTAAACCCGTTTCAGTGCTTTAACTCTTAAATTGGATCTGATTAGACCTTGATTTTCTTCAAAGACTCCAAGGAGAAGGAACTAAGCCCATTTTAAAACACATTCATGAATGCTACATAAATCTTCTACGCCTCCAGTCTGCAGCGATGAACTCACTCACAAGTATAAGGGCTATACGGTGATGACAGAGGATGAACGCTATGAAGCTCTGAGGCACTGCCGTTATGTGGATGAGGTGGTGCGGGATGCCCCCTGGACCCTCAGCCCAGAATTCCTCCAGAAACATAAGGTCATTCAATCACCGCACACACACTTTGTTAAATATCATACTGATTAACGACGAGGTCTGGTGCTAAAGCAATTCTGTCATGTTACACTCGCAGATTGACTTTGTGGCCCATGATGATATCCCTTACACCTCTGCTGGATCAGAGGATGTCTACAAATACATCAAGGAAGCAGGTGAAGAGATGTATAACTATATAATCTCTCATAATGACAACATGGTTTGATTTCGTGTCCTTTGTCATATCACTTATGAGTGAATTATGTCTGTTTGAAGTCTTTGTGGATTTGCCTCAGGAATGTTTGTGGCCATTCAGAGGACAGAAGGCATCTCCACATCTGATCTGATCACTCGTATAGTCCGAGACTATGACGTCTATGCCCGGCGCAACCTGCAAAGAGGCTACACAGCCAGAGAACTAAATGTTGGATTCATTAACGTAAGACAAACCTTATTTAGTTAATACTCATTTAAACTCTAAATACAGATGAAAAACAGATTATTCTGAAAAACGATGTAGAACATGAATGCAACATGCTCTGTCTTTTATGACAGGAGAAGAAATACCGGCTCCAGAACCAGGTGGATAAGATGAAAGAGACGGTCCGGACGGTGGAGGAAAAGTCCAAACACTTTGTCTACCGAGTGGAGGAGAAGAGTCACGACCTCATCCACAAGTGGGAGGAGAAGTCGCGAGAATTCATTAGCAACTTCCTGGAGCTTTTTGGTCCAGATGGAGCATGGGTATGCTTACCTTTTACAATGGATATCAGGATATCTCCCCAGTATCAGTCTATCTACTAGGCTAAATAAGAAATACGTTTTAACAAATGGCTTATCAGAATCAATCAGAAGTTAGAACAACACAGTAAAACACTCTTCTGTCTCTCAATCTCCTTGTTTAGCATACCATTCAGGAGCGGAGTGGACGTATGCTGCAGGCCCTGTCGCCCTACTCGTCACCCCGTGGTTCCCCCAGCAGCAGTCCCACCAGAAGACGCTCCCTTTCGCCTGACTCCTCCCCCTCCTCCCCCTCTTCCCCTTGCTCCCCTACCTCACCTCAAAAGGAGACACCCTCCTCCCTCCAGGCTGCATCCGATACACACAGTAAACACATACAGTGAGATCCATAGGTATTTGAACATATTTTGGGCATATGTTCTTCATATGTTGCTCATTGCCCTGATATATGATGCTTAATGTGTCCCAGAGAGCTGTTAATTTAAACTAGTGCAATAGGAAAATGAGACACCTTAGTTTACTATTGGTGTATCCAAGTGCAATTCATCATGTCATTGTAGTGTTGTAATGGACCCTTCTTCCTCCTCTTTCCTCCTTCCACACTCTTTCCTTGCGTAAAGGCATGCAGCTCTGGCCTTAATTGCATGTAAGCCTTGACTAAAAGGACAGGAATGGTTGGTTGTTTCAAAATGCCATTAAAACTTTCTTTGGGTGTGATTTGTCCTTCTCTGTCAGTTACTATTACTAGACAACAAACCAGTTTCTTTTATGTGATAAGAGTCACATAGTAAAATCAGAATCTGCTGAAGCTGTGCAGGCTAGACAGCAAGAACCTTGAAGCCTGGCTTGATGTTTTTCCATGATAACTATCTAGAAATTAAACCATTCATATCCCGGATGGCAAACTAACAACTAACTGATATGGTTTTCAGTGAACAAGTCACCAAATCAAGAAAAGGAAATAACACCTATTTCAACCAGATATTAATTAAAATCAAATTTGATTAAAAATGCAATTGTACAATATGTTTAATACATAAAACACAATACAAAATACAATACATAAAATGAACCCCAAAATTGAGAGGAAGGGACCGATGGTGCTACTACTGATAGTGAAATGACAATCATACAAACTGTTCCAGTGCAAAGGAATACCACTTAAATTACAGCACTGTGTTGACAATCAGATCTCCAATAATAATAATAATAATAATAATTATATAGCTGCTAGCAGCAATGAGGTGGCTGGGAAGAGTTTAGACATTCAGCAGCAAGATGTTTTAAATAATTTGACGCTTAATGTATTTTATTTTCCTCTTAATGATAATTGACACAATGCTGCAGTACAGTAATCTTACTGTATGAATTACATCTGCATTTTGTCAATGGTTTTGAGTTACTATAGTGTCTTGTGAAAAGTACCCTCAAAAGACATTGGATTATATATTGCTAACATTATAACATGGCTGCAGTAATGTTTGAAATATTATACCCCTCTATATTTAATATATCGAATAGCCTTCCAATATAGATACAATACAATACCATACCACACAAGAGACTGATAAAGAAAGGCATTGCAAATCCATATGCTTCAACCAAGTATTAAGTTGCATAATGTCTAGGACTGTAAAGCAGTCATGGGGGGTGAAGTTATGAGAAAAAAGGAAAAGGTGAGGAGGAAGACATTTTCAATCACTGCAAGCTCAACTTAATTGAATTTAAACCTTATGAAATAAAAAACCTTATTGTTTGTCTATGTCTGAAAGGCAGTGTTGCAATTTTAATTTACTATTGACTGTATGTTAATTAGTTTTACAGTTTATGAGAAAACAGAAAGATGAACTTCATAATTTCCACAAGCTAGCAGTGTAGAAATATTTTTTAAACTTTGGACAGTTGCTGTAGTGCCACCATTAAGAAGACTGGTCCCATTTTAGAGTATGCATCGTTCAGACTGGAGTACTGTGAAAAGTTTCTTGTATTTTCGTTCATGGGAAGGCAGAAGGGGTCAGCAGAAAGAAAGAAAGAACGAAAGAAAGATAAAAATAACACATACAGAAGCAAAAGGCTGCCTGGCCTGTAGGCCCTATGAAACCTATTCAACCGATTACCTATGGAATCAGAGTTGTCAGATCCAACAGGTGCCATGTGTCAGACAGATTCACTCTGCGTTCACACCACGTCTTCAAGGCTGCTCTTCTCACCTTGTTTGCTGCTGCTTTGATCGCACAGTCACGACTTTATCAGTAAACACCTTCTCCAAGACTGCAAAGGTTTAATTCTTTTAATGGATCTAGTTTAAAATCTAATAAAAAACAAAAGTTGGGTAGGAGTTGAACCACCAACCTCAGCAGTGTTGCAAATGCTTTACCCGGTAAGCTTCACTGGTCCATGTTCAGCCTGTGTTAACAAAGTGAATATTATATTCCACATCCACCTACTGCTGAAGAAGGAGGCAGCTAAGTACCGGAAAAACTGAGTCTTCCTCCGAACCCTTGAACACCTCACCGACCCAGAGCAGGAGGTTTGGTTTGGTTTCATCTGGGTTTAAAAACAGGAATACCATAAGAATGAAGGGTAAATGCATGAAGGAGGACTTGTACAATAGCTACAATTATAATTGTCAGTCCCATATGCAGGTTACTAAATATTGTGCACTTTCTCCTCTTCCAGATCAAACTGAGCCAGGAACTGTCCACTCAAAGTCTGTCTGGGCCAGGCTTACATCTGGCTAACTAGAGAGGGGCTGATGGAGGATCCTCAGGTAGCCTTGCTGGCCTGCAGCCTCACAGCCACAGAGGTCCTGAACCACCCGAAGCCCTCTGTGAGCTTTGCTGCAGGCACCAAGTGTGGAGAGGACACCCCATAGAGTGGCAACATCAACGGTAAGACAGGTAAAGGAGCATCTCGGCAGTTATATTTATATTTTTTATATTATATTTTTGAATAATTATATTTTTGAACAAATGTTAATGGGGTAAATTAAGTGTGTACATGTTTCTCTCAACTACTTTCATTCCTAACATAGCTGAATTATTGGTCCAATAACAAGCCTGTGAAATTGCCTAAATATAAAACCATGTAAACATGCTATTGACTTTCCTCGATGTTCTGGGGTCACTTCTAAAGTAACATTGCAAGCAGCAACATAAAGGTTTTCTGTTATGAATGGTAGGAAAAGATATTTTATGCACCCAAACCAAAGATGGCGAGACTCAAGATTGACGACTAGTGGACGATAATTTATTTAGGATTGGACTGCATGATATTATGAGCCTCCTAGGTCTACTTCTATGTTCATAAATGTTCAGAACATGGACGTAAAGGTCGCTGTTATTGTGTTTGTCAATCGTCAAGCCAAAACATGCTGATGGAAAAACATTTTTTTATTCAATGACACTTTACATAGGCTAACATGGACTTGAAAATGTGACGTCAGACACGTTGGAACTACAAGCATCGTGCTTGTTCACATCGTGCTTGTTAAACATCTTGAGCATATAACGTCTTTGATTCTACCCTTTAAAACCCGGACTTTGACGTCACCGCTGTCCTGCTACACACGGATTAAAGATGGCGCCCTCTCATGCACTGAAGTGCTGTCAAAGGGCTCTCAACTGGGTACCTGTCCTATTTATAAACCTTGTTGTTGGTTGGTCATATTACGCGTATGTCGTGGAGCTCTGTGTCTGTAAGTATAGATATTTATTTAATGTATTGCGGTGCGGATCTCTGCTCACACTGAGACAAAAATTCAGGGTTTCCAACTTTGGTCAGCTAATTGTTATACGGTTTCATATCGTCCCTACACGTACGGTTTTGCACCTAAGGGCGCAAATACAAACTCATCTTTCTTTGTAAATATTTGACTAGTCCTTGTCTTCATTCATGGCAATGCATGTGAAAAGAGGACAAACTTTATCGGGCTACAGTGACAGGAGAGGAGAGGAGAGCCGGTCTGGGGGAAGCCCTCTACGGTCATTAATCAATAAATGCATTAGGTACATTCTGCTGTTCAGTTTGCATAACCAGTTAAATGGAAACAATAACAAGCCAGGGGATAGGGCAGATTAATAGCCACTAAGGGGGTCCAGGAGAATTTGCTAAGATGTTTTTAAAATATACTTTCTAAATGCCAATGTTCAGTATATTTTGAGGAAGCAATATTAGGTCAACTTTTTAGCTACAAGTTTAGTCTAATTACAACGCAGAGGGACACTGGTCGTATGCACACTGATGGAGACATGGTTTTAGATCATCCTTCACAATCGTTTGCTATAAAATCGGACTGGTGGTCAACTTTTGTAATACCAAGCAGTTGAACCACCACCGAATAAACATTGGCATAAACATACACATAAATGAAGTGTGTTTACCAGGCTACACAATGTTTAATACAAACAAAGGTGTTACTGTCAAATTGAATGAATGAATGCCCCGCCACAATACCAAAAGTGTGTAATAAGGTAATTACAATCACGTGGAATGTAAAATCCTTCAATGTGTGGGCAGCACAATCCAGAGAGAATAAATGTGGTTATAAAGTGTATGTATGTATGTGTGTATATATGTATGTATATATGTATGTATAACAACAAATCTGACTCAATCTTCCCAGCTGGCACGAGCAGGTCTGAAAGTAGAGTGACAGAATATTGATGGACTTAAAATAGGATATTATCCTGTATTTAAAAACAAAACAGTATTTTGAATGCAGCATGCTGCATTACAATGGGAAGTCATCAAACCATTGAGAAGCAGGCTTATCCAAAACAAAACAAAGAAATCCATCAGAGCTGCCTTGCACTAGTTTTTATCTCCCACTTTACTTTGTCTGATGGTTTCTTAAAACATTTATAGGCTATATGAAGCCAAATCAGTTCAGTATAAAACAGCAACAGATGTGGTTTATTTAATAATAATTGATTTCCACTTATGGTTTAGCATGCTTGGGCTTAGATAACCCTGGTTGTTTTACTTCTTCTTTGGTGGTTTAAGTGCTTTTACTTCTGGATTTTAATTCACTTTCAATCAGTTCAGTGTACCGTATACCGATGAGACCTGCTCAGGGCCTCTGCACACAGTAGCTTTTTATGGTTCCTCCCAGCCTGGAACTGATTATACCATTAACAGAATGTAGACCTAGTTATGTCTGTCACTCAGTGGCCATGGTCAGGACAGGGACATCCCTGCTGGCTAAACAAAGCTCTCTCTTATGGGTGGGTCACTGCTGGCCGTGCCAGGCTGCTGCCGCATGGCGTGAGGAAGGGGGCAGGGACGAGGTGGAGTTGGGGGTGAAGAGAGATGTGAATGTTGTAATGTGTTCCTAGGGCATCCATTAACACCCACTTCTCTCTGCCCTCTTTTGTGTGTGTCTCATATAGTTACAATCCCAAATAATTCAGAACGAAGTAAGTTACATCCACACACACACATCTTCATTTTATTTTTTCCATTCACAATACTTGCTAATTCACATACAGTACTTCTTGCTTTATTTCTGCTAGTGATTTCTGATTTCTGATTCGTTATAATGAATATCCTGTCATTGATACAGATGTAATTGCATTAAAAACTTTGCCTGTCTTTGTCTTCCTTTCAAAAGTCAGCTACTTGGTCATCTTCCATGTTTTTTTCATCATGTTCCTTTGGTCGTACTGGAAGACGATCTGCTCCAGGCCAGCCAGCCCCTCCAAAGCGGTAGGCCAACTGTGTCAGAGTGTGAGTGGGTGTGTGTGGGTCATGTGGTGCTCAGGAGGTTAGTAGCAGCATAAAAATGGCTGCCTTAAACCGTCTCACTGATCAAGGGCTGTACTTGTTTTTTCTAAATGGTTAGACTTTAATTTGGACCAAAATTGATCTTGAAAAATCTGTTTCTCATTTTGAAAACAAAATGGATTTCTTTTTGTTTTCTCATGAAGCATATTTCTGTAGGGAAGGTGCAGGAAAAAAATTATAGAACTGATAATAGTCTGCTAAAATATTGCATGGCTGTGCAATACAGATTTCTTTACCAATTCATTGTTTTTGTTAGACTTTCTATGACACAATCGTTCTCCTCTTGTCAGTTCTGTCTGCCCAAAGCAGAGAAGGAACTGTATGAGAAGGAGGAGAGAGCCGAGACGCAACAGGAGATCCTCAAGAAGGTGGGCAGGAATTTACCGGTGTACACATGCACCACAGGAGGAGGTGAGGATGTCACACTTAACATTGGGATGGGAAAACAGTGGTCTATAAAATGTTCTTTTAATTAGCCCAGTCACTGAAAACTCCTGCTTAAAACGGGACATTTTAGGAATATTCACCTAAAATGCTACTTGTCTGCTAAAGCCGTAATGACAATGTCTTGCGTTTTCATCAGTTTGCTGACGTTACCAACAGCTCCATCAGTTTGCTAGGTAACATGATTAGTTGTTGGCACATTTTGCCACACTATTCATGTGCAAAAGGATCAATTGCTAAACAAAATATTTTTTTACTAATTTTACAAGACGTCTGTATCTGGCAGCGTTGTCCGTAGCTAAGCGTAAGATAACGGTCTGAATGTGAGACACTCTCATTGACTCCCAGCCAAAAAAAGAAGCAGTGCAGTCGGCCTAACTGTATTGTCAGTGAAGAAGTATTAGGAAGTGAGAACTATCGCTTCAGCTTGTATACTGTCTTATACACCTCAACTAAACGATATGGATATAGTACTTAGACACTATAATAACCCTTCTTTTTTTTTCCCTCTCGACAGGCATCCGATATTGCGACCACTGTCAGGTAATCAAACCTGACCGCTGCCATCACTGCTCAACCTGTGAGATGTGAGTGGTTTCTGTCTCAGTGTCTCTGATCTATTCTTTACATTTCATTCTACTGATGCACTCATTGTAAGTCACTCTGGATAAGAGCGTCAGCTTAATGGCTAAAATGTAAACGTCTGCTAGATTGTAATAGTAAGCTGCATCTGTATCTCCTTCCCCTTTCCTGTAGGTGTGTGCTGAAGATGGACCATCACTGCCCCTGGTATGCTATTTCTCACATAACCATTCAAGTATCTACACAGTACTGCACAGTTTTAATTCCATCATGGTCTAAGTTCGCTTGGCCTGCAGAAGTGTTATTCAGAAGGCTGTAGTATAGAGGCTGCTTGAATCTTCCTGCTCTCTCCATCAGCATTATTTACCTACAGTATTAATCGTAATCATATTTGACCATATTTTTCACTGTAAAATCATCACCGTTTTATTCTGGAGAGGCAACCAGTGAACAGGTGAGCATGGCATGTGATTGACTCCTCTCTCCATCTCTCTCTCTGCTGGGTTCTCTTCTTTTCTTTCAGGGTGAATAATTGTGTTGGATTCTCAAACTACAAGTACTTTGTCTTGTTCCTGGCCTACGCCGCACTTTATTGTGCAGTAATTTCTGCTACAGTCATCCGGTATTTCATCAAATTCTGGACCGTAAGTACAGAATCTGCTTCTTGTTTTTTTTTTTCTGAAAAAGGACACGTTCTTGCTTGTGAACTGTGGTTGTTGCAGTTTGTCAAAGGATGGGTGTAAGGGTGTTGGGTGGGTGTTATTCATCACTAGAACCAGGAGCAGTGCAGGAAGTGTCGAAAGTGATAGGGGACTGGCTCATGATGTAGAAGCAGAGGGATGGAAGAGGGCCAAAAGAAAATATACATCTCTTAAACATTTTAACTAGAAACACAATTACAGCAGGCTTCCAAAAAGCTGATCTATTCCAAACAATAAGCCGCTAAATTAAAATTTTACTTAAAAATGTGAATTAAATGCATTCAGTCTTAGGCTATGGCATGATGGTTTGTTAGATTTGAACACATCTAAATAAACTTTGTAAAAATCTTGTAAAAGGCACAGGTGTTGTCATCATCTGTCTCACAAAGCAAAATCAGTGTGTTAGGGAGCTAACTTTGGGCTTAACTAAAATTTGATTAACAAAACCAGATACATCGCAAAAAATAACTGTGCAGAGGGATACTATTGAATTAAGAAGGGCTCTTCGCAGGGGGAATGTTTGTAGCGTTTCCAGGCGGTTTGCCCACTCTGGCTGTAAAAGAGGGCTTCTATCAAATAGAGGGTTACACTTGTTGGCTTTAGTTGTCAATGATGAATAGAATTTACTGTTGCATATAAGTGCGGTGAAATTTATTAGCAATAGATTACTTGCTCCGTGAGACAGACCCTTTGTTTAGTGAAAACACACTTTTTTCCTCCTTGACTACTAATGATTGCAAACGGAGATGTCCTTAACCAAGTGCTTTACAAATGTGTCACTGTGATGCACAAGCGTGATCGTGTGACCGTCATGTGATCACTTATTGGAGGATCCTCTTCAGTGTCTGATCTTATTGTTATTTGCTCACACTCGAAGGTTAAGACAAGGTCTTTCTCCAAGCATGTGCCACCATACTACTTTGCTGGAGACAATTGTCCCTGTCATCAAGCCCAACAGGGAACATGTTGAATTACTGGATTGGCTGCTTAGATTGCCGTATTTTATATTCTTTTTATGGCAACTCCAGTTTCCAGTTTCACATGCCAGGCAATCCTGTAATGATGATGTTTACTGTCATTTTAGCAGCCTAGTCCTGTTTTTAGTATAGAATGAGATAATTTCATCATTTACTGACTAAATCCCTTTTTTAACCATTATGTGCCATGTAAATGATCCATCAGACAAAGTGGTTATTAATCAGTATTTTTCTGGATTGTTTTTGTATTTGCCATGGTACACCCAACTGGCTAGATGAACGACTAGTTTATTGTTTATTCTGTTAAATATTTCTATAGATATTGACAGCATTATTTGATTTGAGTCCAGCACAATGCCATTGAAACTTGGGTCTGTCATCCATGTTAACTGATGTGAGATAGAGTTTCTCATGAGTTCTCCTGTCCAGTGTAAAGGTGAAATGTTGAAATAAAATAGAGGAAAATGGATCATGGTACAATTTAGCCAGTTTTAGCACGTGCACGTCAGCTCTGCAAAGATGGCTTGAATATAAAACATTTAAAATCTATAAAGAAAATAAGAGTTCTTGCAGAGATGAATAATGACAAGATTAACACCTGTTCTCTCTTTTTCCCCTGTAAAGAAACAGCTGCCAGACACTCACGCCAAATTCCACATCTTGTTTCTATTTTTCGTGGCGGCCATGTTCTTTATCAGCATCCTGTCACTTTTCAGCTACCATCTATGGCTTGTGGGAAAGAACAGGACTACTATAGGTAGCTGTCGATCATCCGTTTCCATACATATAATTACATATAATTTGACTGCTTATGATATGCTTTAAAACTCACCACTGATTCCTGCTGTGTTCACTAATATGTTGATCGTCATCATCAAAATAGAAAATTAAATCTGCATGTCATTGATCTTTCAGAGGCTTTTAGGGCCCCCATCTTCAGAAACGGTCCAGACAAAAATGGCTTTACTCTAGGCTTCAGCCGAAATGTGGCTGAGGTATTTGGAGAGCAGAAGAAGTACTGGATGTTTCCCGTTTTCTCAAGGTGAATCTACTCCACTAATCACAAAACTATAGCAACCCTGGATCCCTCCAGCTCTGACATGTTGGCTAACGCCCTCTTTGTCTCTGTTTTGTCAGTCTGGGCGATGGGCATTCCTTTGTTACCAAATTGGTGCACATAGATCCTGAGCAAGCTAATGCTATCCTCCAGCAAAATGGCAAAAGGTTGGTATTTTTAGTAGTAGTTTATTACACAAGGCCCAAAGTTTCTCCTGAAATATTTTTTAGTAGTTAGTTTAATGTCCTTTACTGAGTAGTACTCTCTGATTTGCCTTATTCCAGCCCTGTTGATGGTGAAACCAGCCCTGTACTTGGTAACAACATACAACACACAGCGGAGGGCAGCAAAGACAAAATTGGTGCGTTTATTGATGCTTTGCCCCACATGTTAATTTAGTGTATATACTGCACTATGCTTTAGTACAGTATGTATTTTTCACCTACAAGTATCTGAGTCCTATTTTTTTTTTTTCAAAAAGTACCCTTAGGAAATCCTGAAACTTATACTGCCTTTAATTGTTGCCTTTCAGATGGAGGCCAAGCAGTCTCTGTCACAATGGAGAGCGAGTCATAAGCTGGTATGTGAAAAGGGAATTAATGCTGTATTTTTTTTGCTGATTTGTCTTGCCTCTCTGTGTTCACTCTTATTGTCTTCACTGTTCCCCCAGGTCATAGGGACATCAGTAAAAACATGAAAGAATCTAAGCCATTAACTGTGATGCCTTAAAACCAGGAGCATCAGCACCGCCATCATCCTTTTGCTTTTGACGGTTCAGTCTCTTGTATGTCATTCCTTTTGTTATACAGTAACTACTGCGTTCTCTGAAGTAGTACCACTGTTACTAGAGTCAACAGAGACTTTACACTGACCTCATAGACTGCACCAGACTCAAGTGGTTTCACAGACTTTGTCTTTGTTGCTAGCCAAAGACATTCAAAGAACTTTGTTTTACTGCAGCTGAATAACTCTGGGACTGCTTTTTTTTCCTCAGACAATTTTTTTTTTTTTTTTCAATAATCAGTATGGATTATTCACATCAGATGTTTGAACAAGAGAATCATTCTTTATCAGTATTAAGCTAATATTTGTAATTAAGCCTGACTGTTTGATTTAGAGACATGGGACCACTAAAGCTGGATTTGTCTTCTGGACCCAAAAGTGCATTAGCACTGATAACTCAGTTAATGCTAGGACATTTCAACACCATTGATTGTGAGTGCAATAAACATCATTTTTAAACCCAATGGAGGGCTTGGCACAGTGCAATTACATTATTTATTTATTTTTTCAGATGGTCAAATTTAGTTTACAGTTTACATACATGAAAGGTGGTAAAGCCTATGGGAAAGTCTTTCTGTTTACAATGTTAAGATGTTTATTTGTTTATCACTTTCCAAATGTTAGGTGGTAGGTAAACATTCAAATTATATAAGCTTAAACTTTGAGGACCAAATCTAATCATGACATTATTTATTAATGCCTACCTCTGGCACTAATACAAGATTTAAAAACCTGCAGCTAAAATGCTCTCATCTCAAATAATGATTTAACACCTGTAACCAATAGATGATCTATATTATAGGTTGATTATCAGTGAGTTTGCTGTCTTTCATTGCACTTTTTTACCATTTTTGTAATTTATTATCATGCTTTTAGATGTTAATGGAAATTGTTTTTCCATGTCTTTGTTGATCTTGTTTGCATTGCTATATTTGTTTCATAGATAGTTATTTTGCAATTTAAAATGTAATATGAAGATTGTCATGTTTGTCCCCCTTTCCAGTGAAAGTTTTGACACTAATTATACAAACTACATTGCAAAAGATGGAAGATTAAACGGGTTCAAAAGTGTTAATGCTAAGGATTAAATCTGTCTCAGGCACACCTCTCCTGTCTTTCCAGTTTGATAATGGTTAGATTTATTTGAAAGCTTAGTGCAAAAAGGAACAGAAAATGAAACCACTAACCTTCAAAGATGAAAACAGAAATGTCACACTTTTATCCACTTTGGTTTACATGCCTGAACCTGAAGAGATGCTGCCTTTTCTACCCACAACTAATCGATTATTTTAAATTGATTTTACTGGAAATGGTGTACAGTGTTGGATAGCCAGAGTGGTCACTAGATTATATCCATGTATAGCCTCTTGGATGGTTACTGATTGACTGGCATACTAACACAACTTAACAGAGTAACTACTTTTTATCTCTGGCCGCACTCCCATGCGGCTTGAGCTGCAAATGTATGTGTAATTAATGTTTTTAGACACAATTCATGCAGTGTGATCTGCATTGTTCTGTAACAATAAATATAATGGGAGAAACTATTAAGGTGCTTTACATTAAACACTTGTATTTATATTAAACACTGGTTGGCTTGTGGTTTTCTAAGTAAATATCAGTCAGTCTGGCTGATGCAACTCAGCGATGTGACTGATGGGCTGATATGATTTTCAAGATTCAAGATTCAAGAACTTTATTTGTCACATACACACACGGGGTGTGTAGTGAAATGAAAAGTGGCAATGCTCACGGGAATGTGCAAAAGGGCAACAGTACACAGTATTTACAATAAAAAAACAACACAATATTTACAGTATTACAGTAATTATAGTAAGAGCTCTTATATAAAAAAACAACAATATATACAGTAAGAGCACTTTTGGAAATGAAAATATAGTAGGAAGGGAAATCGTATGAATGTAATATACTATAAATTATGTGTAGTCATTACCTAAGTATGTGTGTGTGTGTGAGTGTGTGTGTGCATAAGAGGGGCAGTGTGTGTGTCTTGGTGGGGGCCCTGGTGAGGTCAGAGTTCACAGTCCTGATGGCCTGAGGAAAGAAACTCCGTCTCAGTCTCTCTGTTTTGGCAGCGTGACTACGGAGGCGCTTGCCTGACCGCAGCAGCTGAAACAGTCCGTTGTTGGGGTGGTGAGGAGCCTTCATGATCCTGCAGGCTCTGGTTCTGCACCTCCTGGTGTATAAGTCCTGCAGGGTGGGGAGTGTAGTTCCAATAGTGCGTTCAGCCGAACGCACTACTCTCTGCAGAGCCTTCCTGTCCTGAGCGGAGCTGTTGCCAAACCAGGCAGTGATGCTTCCTGTCAGGATGCTCTCTACAGCTCCAGAGTAGAAGGACTGAAGGATCCTCCGGGAGACTTTGAATTGGTATATCAAGCATACTCAGTTATAGAGTTTAGTTCCAAGTCATTGGGGAATGAAACTAGTTGTGTTGGAATGACATACTGAGAAAAGCCCAAAATAATGTCAAAAGGCTCAAGAACCACTCTCGTGCACCCACTCCCAATAGGAAGGTCATACTCCAGTATTCGTCCCACGTAGGCCTCTTCAGTGCAAGCAACGTGGATCTGATGCAAACGACCCATTAACCACAATGTGGCTCCAAATCTAGATTTCCATGTGAAATATGCAAAAAAAAAAATAGAAACCCAGAAGGGATGAATTTTCAACTCCGTTAGACCACAGTGCTATAAATGGGTGATTGTTTGCTGAACAACTATAAAAATTAATGAAGGGAAATAAAGTGTTCCTCAGGTGTGACCTTAAGGCAAAAGACTTGCCCTTTGTCCCTCTTAAAGTTTGCTTCACATTACTGACATACCCTTGTAAATGTTTGTTCATTTTAAGAGAGGAATTTGCACAACACAGACAAAAAGGTCACTGTCCCACCCTCCCCTGCCTGTGCACGCTACTTTGCACACTTGTGATGATTAATTATAAAACTTAAAATTAAGTGTGCCTTCTTGTATTGTATGCCTGCAAAACCAATTTCAACAAACTGTGTTTAAAAAAATAAATATTTTTTTTACTACGGTAGCTAGATGGAAAAATATTAAATTATTACCCAACCTCCCCCTGAAGCTAATGCCATCTAGGCTATACTGCTGTTTTATCCTTTGCTTACCAGGCTATTGTCTTGATATAAAACCTATCTAGGTGGTGCTGATATGTAGATACACCTTATAGCACATCCAGTACAGAACAAGATGTTGGTGATGGAATAAGGAAGAGACTACGCCTTTCACATTTGGCAGATCATTAAAATCTGACACTGTGCCATTTAGTGTGGTAAAACGTTTTAGATTATCTCTCTTGGGTTTGTAGCTTTGAGTTGTATTTGATCTTTATCTCCAGGACAGGAATGTGATAAACCAGGGACAAGATGAATGAACAGTCAGTAGGGATCAGCCCTTTGTGCTACATCCTGTATGGAGAGATTAGTATGGGAAACCACAGAGCAGTTTTTGACACTGGGAACACAAATTAATGAAATAAAACTGAGGAACACATTTATCCTCTATCTAGAAGTTACAGTCAGTGGGTGAAAATGTCTCCTTCAATGTTTCCTTTAGTGCCTATAGGTCCCAACTGGCCAATTAAAATTCACCCAGTGGGTGAATGACCTCAGTGCCATTTACCTGTGTAACTCTCTAGTGCTTAGTAGGTAGAGTTATAAAGAGTTATGAGATGCTGGAACAGCTTGGAAAATCTGGGCAGGGGGAAATAAACTGAGACATACCCCACAACCATTAATGTCAAGGTGACCTCCCAGGTGTGAATAAGTGCAATTGTAACCTCCCCTCCCCCTGTAACTACTCCCCAATGCATTGATGTACAGTAAATATAAATCATGATTAATCACAAGTTTAAAATACTAGTATTTACTTGTATTTTTTGGGGGAGAAAGAAATACATGTGTGGTGTTGGAATAAAGAAATGCATGACAAACTGGTAAGAGGAATCAGTTTTATTTGTAACTTTTACTTTATTATAACATCATCATAGTTTTGATGATTTCTGAATTAGAATCTCTTAATTTGCCAAGTAAAAAAGTCTCAGGGAGTGCTTGGCATTGCCCACAACATCCATAATGAATTGCAGACTTAATTAGCAGACAACCACATAAAGAACAGTTACAATGTAACGTCTGCTACAAAGTGAATGTAAACAGCTTGCCTGTAAATTGTTTGCAAAATAACATGTCACCCAAATGAATTCTACAGTGAGTAGGCCTATTTCAGAAACTGAATATGCCATAGTGTCTTTGAAGAGACAAAGTGAACAGTCCCTGTGAAGTTGGCCGAGCAGCCAGACACATGAAAAGGGATGCAGGCGAAGTTCAACAGTCCAAGTGAATTTTATTTACAGCAGTGGAGTCCTGTGCAGATATTTACAGTGTATTAAAGTTGGTTGGCCAAAATGAAGAAAAACAAAAACAGGAAAATACCAAACAGAAAATAACTCTAATCTGCTCTTTGGCTATGCCGCTAATACTGGGCCCAAGGCAGGAGCTGTGGTCTGTAGCTGTCTCTCTCTGGTTGTTCTCTCTTATGAGGTTTTGTCCCCCTTGGTGCTCCAGCCTTGTCCTTTAAATACAGGTGGGCTCCACCTACTCAAGAGACCATTATCAATTATCTTATCCTAAACATTCACAAGGACAGCAATGTTCAATTACCATATGTTATCCTTAAAAAATACATTCAAGTTTATTTTAAAATATGTTTCTTTAAAAAGGGTGCTTTAAACAGCCTAATGCCTAGACAGAGACACAAACACCCCTCCCACTCTACCGCGCTTGGTCTCTTCCCCTGGGAACCCTTCTACTTAAATCGAATGGACCCTCCTGGTCGGGTTCGGCAGGTCCCGGTCTACGGCAGAGGAAGAGACAAGTGTAGCAGAGAGGAGCGGTGACAAACAATTTAAACTCACATACACTGTTCTTATGGTGCCTTACTTTAGGGCACAGGGTTTCCCGGTGACAGTCCCTTTTCACACTCATAGTTGAATAAGATTCCTTGAAACGGTGTGAGCTTGTGTGACGTGACTCCAGTCAACCAGTTCATAAAGTCTACTTTTCTTTTAACCAGTTACTCAGGCAGACTAGCTTGTTGACATTTTCAGATGACAGAGCTGACCTCTTCTTCTGCACAATGTGGCGTGCGAAAGAAAACAGTCTCTCACATGGCACTGTTGTGGCAGGTGTAGCCAAGTACCTTTGTGCAATATGGGCCAGCTTACCATGGGCACCTGTGTGTGCCGACCACCACTGTAGTGGACATGCCTCTATGCTGACACTGGGCTCTGCCCTATACCTGTCTAGAGTTTTGTCTGTGGACAGTGCCTCATCATCAGACTCTGACTCTGACCCCATCAGTAGGAGGGCCATTTTCTTCTGTGGTGGCTCTGGTTCCATTTCCTCTGGAGGGCTGTGATGCAGGTTCTCTGTCCTTCAGCATCTGAAGGAGAGGGAAGAGGTGTGGCTTTCGCCACACCTCTTCCCTCTCTGCTCTGGGCAGGCACCTGAGGTCCTTGAATCTGGGATCTAGAGCTGTTGCTACCTTTAGCCATGACAGGTTTGTCGATGCTTTAGCTAAGTGCTATCAATCTCTCACCAAGAATACCATTTATTTTTTACTGCTCCAGAGTTGATTCAGTTGAAACTGACATTTTTGAGGGGTTGCTTGTAGTGTGCAGAAGAGTTATGGCACCGAAAAAAACCGTTTCAATACAACGGACTTGGATGTCACTTGTACAGAGAAGTGAGCTTGAGACTAGAAGGTGCTGGTTTAAATCACTGGAACAGCTTGGAAAATCTGGGCAGGGGGAAATAAACTGAGACATGCCCCACAACCGCTAATGTCAAGGTGACCTCCCAGGTGTGAATAAGTGCAATTCCCTCCTCCTGTAACTACTCCCCAATTCATTGCTGTACAGAAAATATAAACATTTTATAGTCACTACACTACTGCTGTGTGCCAATGAGACGCCCTTAACTTCCTGCTACCAACCTATTGTGTGTTGGTTAATTGTGTGAGCAAATGCATTCTCATTTTATACCATTTATATCTGCTGGAATGGAAAAACACCTTGTCAAAGTTAATTTCTCCTGAGACACTAAGTCGATTTGAACTCCAGTCTTTCAACAGAAATCCCCACCACGCTGCTACCTATGTCTGTGAATTCCTCTAAGAGAAGTCTGTAAATGAATAAGAGACAATTACTAGCAGAGGGGTTGGCTTAGTCATGTGCGGAGGTGGTCTCATAAACTTGTGAACTCTTTCTTGTCATCCCTTAAAAGTTACCTGAAGAGTAAAGTACACTTGCTGAAGGATACAGTAGCCTACAACAATTTGTTATCTGCTTCCTCCCACCACCTGATACTGGAATCCACTTAGATATACTATGCAGGGGAAATAAATAATTACAGCAAAACTTGAATTTTACATTTCTTTAAAACAATCTACTTATCAAGATTTTTTTCTAGGCTATTTATTTCTAAAAACTCTCTACAAGTCCAAGTTTCACAGGAGGAATTTCTACATGCCATGGAAGAAGCCCTTAACAGCACGATTGATCCATCATGTTTACAAGAACCTCCTTTGGCTATCGAGGTGATAAAGCGTAAGTGACCCATAATACCTGATCTTGCTTGCAGATAATGCTTAGTTATCAATTAAGCTGACCTAAATACAAAAGGATTTCCGTCAGCAGCTTCTTGTACATGTCTGAATAAGTTTGTGATTTCTGTTTGTCTGCATTTAGATGAAAAAATAGGAAATTAATGAATGGACAACTGGGTATGGTCTCTGCAATTGCCCCATGAGACTAAAATAATCTGACTAAGCCGAATAACAATGGAAAAATCATAAATAAATAGATAAATAATACCAGAACGTGCTAGCATTCACCTAGCCCACTAACTAACAGACTCCAGAGGCATTTTAAAGAGTGTAAGTGCTGTTTGTGTGCTGTACTTTTGTTTTATTTATTTTTTTGCCTGGGGGCTGTTCCACAAAGCAGGCTTAGAAAAGCGGCGATTAACCTCGCAAGCCTGGTTTGAATTAACCTAACAAATCAATCGCGGCTAAAGCGGTTCCACGAAGCCCAAGTCAAGCTACCATGATCTGGTTAAACCGAGCCAGGCTCAAGCAATCCAGATAATTGCGCGTGCACATTTATACACAGTTTATTTAAGCAGCCCGAGAGGTCGATCATGGATCTGATCGATTCATCATGGCGAAAAATGACGGTAAAGACAGAGCCGCAATGTTCACGGCCACTGAACAGCGACTTTTAGTGGAGGTCTATGGAGAATTCAGCCATATTACAATGAAAAGGGAAATACTATTGCCATAAATAAAGGGAGAGAGAAAGATTGGCAACGAATTGCTGCTAGAATGAATGCGTAAGTAATTGAAATGAAATGAAAAGCTGTGCTAAAAATGAAACCATGCCATATATGAAACCTCAAGACTGTAAATGTACTATATATCGCCATAAATTATGTAGTAAAGGCTGTACGTAACGTTTCCTCTTACTACATTACGGTCATCGTACAGTACTGGACCCTATATGGGGATCGAACCCACAACCTTAAGACTGAGATCTCATGCTCTACCGATGAGCTATTCGGGCTGATTCTTATTTATATTTATATTTTTATGAAATCGGTTGTTTCCATCCTGGAAATTGATCGGCTGAAAGTGTGTTCTACAGTGACTGTAAATCCCATACAATAACAGTGAATGCGTCTCCTAGCAACCGTGGAAACATCTTGACATATATTCAAGATATTCAAGATACTTTATTATTTCAATGAATTTGTTAAATAAAAATAATTTAGAAAATAAAATAATACTGTCATCAAATAATTATTTCTATAAGTTGTAACCGTTTTCTAAAAGCAATACGGCACTAGTGATGGGAAGACCGACTCTTTTAACCAACTCGATTCTTTCGAGCCGTCTGATAGCAGTGAATCGATTCATTATGATTCACCAATAAAAATTGACAGTGAGGTGATAACTAATACTATATAAGGTTTGAACCTACGACCCTCAGCATGAGAGTCTGATGATTTACTAATTGAGCTAAACAAGCAATGGAATAACATCTGGTTTGAGAGCACCATCCCCTCTCAAACGAGACACGCAAATAACCCCAATAACCCATATGTAAATAACCCACAGGTTAATGACAATAATAACATTTATAGTATTTACAGAGTATTGCTACTCATTTCATTTTATTTAGTGTGGTCTTGACTTTCTTTTTCTAATTGAGACAGTTTTGTTGACCAATATTAAATGTTAATTTGGGCTTATTGTTTACCCAATTACCAGTTAATTTATTAAACAACATCTTAAACATTACAAAAACTGTCAATGTGTGCAGAATATATCGCTACGTTATTATATTGGCCTTTTTCACGATCCAATATGGCCTCTTGATCCGGCGGGTATGCGGAAGTCTAGTCTCTCTTGTTCATCGGTTCACTTGATTCAGCAGCAGCCGGGTGAGCAGAAGAACGGTCTGAGTTGCTCAGTCAACCGCTGAGCCGAGTGAGCGAAAGGGCCGACTGAACCGGGTGAGCTGAAGGACCGAGTGAGCCGAAGGGCCGACTGAACCGGGTGAGCCGAAAGGCTCAGTCCGTTCTTCGGCTCAGCGGTTCACTGAACGGCTCAGTCCTTCCTTCGGCTCAGCGGTTCACTGAACGGCTCAGTCCGTTCTTTGGCTCAGCGGTTCGCTGAACCGCTCAGTCGGTCCTTCGGCTCAGCGATTCACTGAATGATTCAGTCCGTTCTTCGGCTCAGCAGTTCACTGAATGATTCAGTCCGTTCTTCGGCTCAGCAGTTCACTGAACGCTCAGTCTGTTTAAAGCATAAGTTGCCACAGCAACTTAGCTTGAACTATGCTGAGCTTGCTTTGTGGAACCGAATAAACCTGAAAATGAGCCAGACTAAGTGAAATAAGGCTGGATAAGTGGTAAGCTCGCTTTGTGGAACACCCCTCTGGTTTGTGTTCAAAATGAAACAGGACAGGGCCAGTGTGTTTGTGTCTTCTGGAAGATATCACCTATCAGCTATAGGGTCCTTCCTGTTGAATAGACTACTGTCCTATGATTAACTGTCAGCTATTTGAAATTATGTGAATCGTCGCCCTCCCATCTTCCTCCTCTCTCCTCTTCCTCTTTTTGAACCAGAGCTGGACATGTTTGGAGTTTGTCTATACTCCATGCTGACCTTCTTGTCCTCCCTCTCTCTACTGCTGTACCTGGAGGAGTGTGTCTATGTGTATAGAAAATTGCCCTACCCCAAGAGGACAACCATTATTTGGATCAATGGTGCAGCACCAGTAAGCATTCAGGCCTGTTTTGATGTTATAATAATAATAGGACTAATACTACTATTCCAACCACTAGTAATACACCGAATCATCATCATCGTCATCATCATTAACCACTTTATTTGTGGAGTACATTTCAAACTAAATTTCTGATACAAAGCACTTCATAATACGAGGTAAAAACATCAAAACTTTTCCCACTTTATGGTCCAGCTGCAAATTAATGCAATTGTGCAAAATGACCACATAAGATCTGGCTTATAATTAAGACTAATGCCATTGCAAATGCTGATATGATGTCAGAGATCTGCTTATTTAACAACAAATGGACTAAACATTCTCTCCCTCGTCCACCATTAATTAAAAATTGTATGCAGTCCTGTGTTTTTTTTATTATTTTCTTTCATTATTATAATCATATTTCTCTGTTTCAGGTTATTGCCACCATGTCTTGTTTTGGGATGTGGATCCCTAGGGCAGTCATGTTCACAGACATGACTTCTAATTGGTACTTTTTGTCTTATCTGAACATGCTCATACCATACTGCACAATATACAATGCAATAAAAGTGTAAAGATCAGTGGCCATGTGCATAAAGTATCCTACTCAATTAATGTAATGTTAACAGTGTTGTACAGTTCAGTGCTCCACCAGTACAGTATTATTGCATATATCCTGTATATAAGCAGATCTAAGTCCCTGGTCTTTCTCTCTGTAGTTATTTTGCAGTAGTGGTGTATAAGATCTTGGTTCTGATGATACAAGAGCTGGGGGGCAGCAACGCCTTTCTGAAGCACTATTCTGGTGAGACCTTCAGGATCAATACAGGGCCCTGCTGCTGCTGCTGCCTCTGTTTACCCCATCTGCCTATGACACGGTATTAACCTGTTTATACCTGCTTATGTTGTACAGTATATTCTGGTTAATGTGCAATAGAAACTGTTCTGGTTCTATGTCAGAATCGACTTGCCTTGATTATTGTCTGTATATGACTTCTCTCTATCTGTTGTGTAGTTGACTCTGGTTAGGTTTTTAATGTATAAATGGCCTCTATGATTATATTGAAATTTCTCTATTGTAATTTAATGCAATTATACTCTTCAGTTAATTTTCTTTGCTTAGAGGACAACATGAATCTGTAGATAATAAATAACCTACAGGTTCATGTAGGTTATAAGTAACTGTGACACGTTGTCTTATCTAGTGTGTTTTGTGTGTATATAGTGTGTCATGATTACCTACATTTTTGATGTGGATCTTTTTGGGCTATATCATCCAGGCGAATGCTGTTCTGGATGAAGCTGGGTTCTCTTCAGTATGCAATCTTTAAGACAGTGCTCTCAATCCTCGCCATAATATTGTGGACCAATGGAAACTTTGATCTTTCTGATGTAAGTTCTTGAAAAAAAAAGTATGTTTGTACTGAATATTATCTAAAATGTTGATTCCATAAGGCAACGTAAAAAATTGAAATATTCTTCACTTCTGTTTGTTCAGCTAGAGATCACTGGTACAGCTATTTGGATCAATCCATTCATTGGTGTTCTCACCATCATCTCCCTTTGGCCAGTTGGCATCATGTTCATGAATACTCGTACCACGCTACGCAGCCTCAAGATGGTACCCAAGTATGCCATGTACCAAGTAAGTCAAAACAACCAATACGTAAACTACGGTGCTTTCTGGTCTGATATTAAACAGTTGTATACCTGGATAGTTTTAAATTTAGCCTGTAAGTCTTCACATGTCACACTGCACGGGGAAAGTTTCTTTATACCTGCATAGCGGCATAGTGTCTGATGGAAAAAATAACCAGCTCCTGTTAATTACTTAAGGTGTTACATGTAGCATCAAGAAATCATTACCACATTCATTTTGAGGCATTAGTATAATTACCGTAAACAAACGAGACCAGCGCGAAGCAGATTGGCGGCCTCTACACTGCATTTTTGTGCCAATGGGTCAGATTTTGTGGGAAATCTGCTGGATTACTTTAGAGCACTAAACAGGAGGAAATCACTGTTATTCCAGAGAAAATACAGCTAAAGCTTTCAGAGTTTCAGTAATAAACGAATGGAAAAAATCTCTTCCAATATATTTATTGTCTTGTGGTCTTCATTTTGACAAAGGCAAGCACTAACAATACCAGTGGTGTGAAACCCCAGTCTTATTGGTTTGCGGTAATTTTACCAAAATATCACATTTAATTTGACAAGGATGTATTGATATTTCTTACATGTAGCACCTTTAACATTGCGATGTATTACATGTAACTGACCTATGACTGGCTGTCTCCATAGCTAGTGCTTGTTTTGAGTCAGCTGCAGACCTCAATCATCAACATCTTGGCCTTGAATGGAGGCATCGCCTGTGCCCCTCCCTTCTCTTCCCAAGCCCGTGCATCTAGTAAGAAACATCTCTGAATCACACAGCATACTCTAGTGCATCAACCAGACTATATTTCTGCTGCTGAAGACTGAAATACAATGAACTGTCTGTTACCCTGTTTTTTTTGTCTGTTCTACAGTGTTAAGTCAGCAGCTGATGATCATGGAGATGTTCATCATCACTGTGGTCACACGCTTTTTCTACCGTCGTACTTATGACCCCCTTCCCTCCGACGCACATGAGGATGACAACGACCAGAACATCAAAATTAGCCTGCAGACTGCTCAGGTGGAGCATGTGGTCTAAGAAAGAGATGGAGAGGAAGGGAAACATTGCGTGTGAAAGTGTGAAGTGTGAAAGTCCAAATAGTTGGTTAATAGTTAGTCCAAGAGTTAGCGAGTTAGCGAGTGAAGACTGAAATACAATGAACTGTCTGTAACCCTGTTTTTTTTGGATTATTGGAGCAATGAAAGAGAATGTTTACATGTGATCTGATTTCAGTAAATAGTACACCTATTTATTTGTGTGTGTGTGTGTGTGTGTGTGAGAGAGTGAGTTTCTTTTTGTGAGACAAAATAATTTGTGACAGTAAATAATGACAGTGAGCAGAAAATTATTGCCAAGGCATCTTAATTTCCAATGACTCACTTTGTTCATCTCAGGACTGTGGACCAGTGCTGCGTCTTTCACATACGGATAAAGTCGTTTATGTGTTGATAAGGTATCAAAATCAAAGATCCCAACAGCTTCATAACAGGAACAGCCGAAACATTAACATCTGATCCTTTTAGTAGCAGTGCGATTCTGCCTTATCACATCCACTGGAACACTGCCTGAAAGAAAGGCCAGAAAGACCCATAGTACAGTATAGCAATATGAACCAGGACACAAAACAACCTGCCACATGTTGTTTCTTAACAGCCCACAAGAGGTCATGCTCACTCCACCTCGAAAACCTCATTCACTAACAGAATAATAAAGAACACACATTGTTATTATTATTATTATTATTATTATTATTATTATTATTATTAATAATAATAATAATAATAATAATAATAATGAATATACAGACATTGTAGCAAAATTGGTTAAACTGTTAATGGTTAATCAAACTTAAATTTAATTTAAATGACCATTATTTGTGTTAAGAATATGGACAAGTAGTACCAACACAAATGTTTTACTTTTTCAAAACAATATTTATGGCAAACTATAGTATTATCATCCGAGCCCCTTCATTTAAAAGGGAGTTAATTCCTACATTCCTACATCATGTCAAGAGGGAAGAACATTTGATTTCATTTGTTATGCACGTTCATGTTGAAGTTTATAAATAATCCAACCAATTTTAAGTGGCAATAGCTCTTGATGAAGTGAACATCCATTATAATATGCTGTAAGAATATCATTACATTGATTTCAGTCTGACTTCTATATATGGCGTTTATAAAATATGAATGGTCCGAATTTCTTTTTTGCTGATATATAGGTTGAAACTTCATGGGAATTGGCTTGATACCCTTGAGCATACATTTACAAATTTATGCTAACATGAGTCAATATTTTGGCTCTGTTTTGACCAGGGGGTGGGGGGAATCCTCTCCATAAAATCACTTGGCTCCTTCTCTTATCCAGTGTGTACAGAAAAAAGGCTTAGTTCCTTTGTATGAAAAAACTATCAGGGCTGACCTGTAAGCACAACTTTAAACCTAGGTCTACATCAGTTTGTTTAATTTTTTGGTCTGAATATCAAACATTTTTACATGCCATGCAAAACTATCACTAGCAGTGAGCTACACTTGCAGCTATTTTCTATAAACAGACAGAATCCAGTGACAGAATCCAGAAATATTATTACTGATTGAATGTTTCCTTATCTTGTATGGAAACATATTTTTCTTAGTTGCTGGAAAATGGAAACTATCTTGCTAAACAAAGAAACTATGTTGGTAGCGTCCTATTTGATATTTTCAAGTTTCATTTAATATTGCATTTCAATTATACCTGTAATTTTTTTAATTGGATTACATATTAATCTCAGTGAGAGGTCAGAAATTCAAGTATATTGTATTTTCTCCCTTGGAAGGGTTTGTACATGCTACTGTACAAAACTCACCAGAAATGAGTTCTTCCCAGGGGAGTATTCATGCCCTTGGACCCCCTCACATTATTTGTATGGCATTTCTGCTTCATTAGAGAGTTCACAGTGAAAACAGACAGAAAGGATGGCAGAGATGACAAGTAGCAAATGCTCCAGGCCAGATTCATACCCAAGACATTGCATTTACATGGTCCAACTGAGTCACCAGGTCAGAACACCCCACAGCTGCATTTCAGTCTGTGAACGACTGCTACCACTACTACAAATAATAATAATAATAATAATAATGACAAAAACAACAATAATAATAATAATAATAATAATAATAGAAGCGATGAGAAAACACATTAACACTACCATATACTGCATAAAAGTGCCTCATTGTTTTCCAGATCCAGCTGCAGATGCAGCTTCTTCCCTCTGAAATACCATTCATCCATTCATTTAATTAAACTTATGTAATCATTCTCAATGGTTTGTTTGTCTTCAGGTCTGATGTTGACTGCGTTAAGCTGTTCAAAAAGTCATGGCCTTGCTCCGGTTTGGTCTAGCTCTCAAATCGATTTGATGATGACAGTAATATCACCATTTACACTTTACAGGAGGCATACTGCACTTACGGACAGTCTCATTCTTAATGGACAATTCACTCAATTCAAACGTCACCTATATAATTTACATTGGATGGGCGGTCTGAAATAATATGCAGATAACATGGCAGATAGGTTGAAAGACCTACCGAGCTTGAATAACATGTAGTTAGATTGCTGCATTGTAATAACTGATTATGTGTGTGAGAAAATTACAATCATCTTTAAAAATGTAATCAGATTGGGGTAAGCGGAGTTACTCTAATACAGCGCATGTGAATGAGGTCAGTTCATGTATTGTGCAAGAAAATGTATTCCTATCAACAGATTATTGGGCTGCATGTACAAGATTACTCTAGTCTGGATGGGGTATTAATGTAAGGCCAGTTCATTTGGAATACAAGAAAATGTTGTGATATTAATAGAGTATTTGTCTATGCTGCTTATGTAAACATAGTCATCAGACAGAGAGAGAGCGAAAGAGAGAGAGAGGAAGAGAAAGCTGTGTTTGGGGTGGGTTGATGACAGCCCCTGGCTCTGCATTGCTGACGAAAGCTGCTTAGCTCCTCAGTTGCTATGGCAACCGGTGAGAGCAGCCAGAGAAAAAGGGGAGGGGCATTCAAGGGAGAAATAGAGGCGAAAGAGCTGGATGGAAAAGATAGACCGAGGGACGGATAGAGACAACTGAAAAATAACCGTACTGGAAGCAACAGAGGCAAAGCCAGTCTGCAGAGGGATAAAAAGATAAAGGTGAGACAATAAATGCTCAGTCTGCTGACTGGGGAATAATAATTGCAGCAAGTGATAGGCGGATACAGAGAAAGGGCAGAGAGGAGGGGAAACACAGAGAAGATGGATGTACAATCGGAGAACACCGACCCCCCGCCTTGTGAATCCCAGCCAAGTGGAAAAATCAGAAAAGGATTCAAGCTGTTTGGCAAACGCAAGCCAGGTAACATCTTTTCCATTCGTAGCAAAGGTGATGGAAACAACAAGTCACCTACTGGCAGGAGCAAAACCCCAGATGGATTAACAGAGACCACTGCACCAGATTCGGAGCTGGAGCCGGAGACGGAGCCGGAGAGGGAAAGGGAACAGGAGGTGAGTCAAGGAGAGAGTGGGCAGGCAGAGGAGGAGCCACTAGGTGAATATGGCGTTCTGGCTGCTGCCCCTCCTCGTACCTCCATTTCCTCGACCAGCTCTGTCAAGTCCCTTAGCTTCTTGTCGTTACTGAGGGGTGGCCGGAGAGGAGGGGGAGATCGGCGAGTCCAAACAGTGTCCCAGCCAGCGGGTCGTCAGCGCCGGGGGCTGAAGGGTCTCTTCGGCAATGTGAAGTTTCTTCAGAAGGATAAGGAGAGCAAGGAGGAAGTACCTCCAAGCCCACTTCTCATGTCATCCCGCACAAACAGTGTGGAAATCATTAAAGAGGACCTCACCCTCACCCCCAAGTCCCAGCCTCGCTCTCTGGACAGCCCTGAGAGTGAGAGCTGTGAGCCAGCCAAGAGCTTAACGACACAGGACAGCTCAGCCACTTCCCCATCAGAGACTATAGCTCCCCACACGACGACAGGCAATGTGAGTAGAAGTAATGAGCATGTGCCACTTTTACCTACTACTGTACCCCCTATGGAACCCGGTGAGACTAGTTTGAGCACCTTGCTGGCAGACATCTCCTCTCTCCTGACCTTTGACTCAATCTCAGGGGGTGGAGACATCATTGCTGATGTGGAGGCTGAGTGGGGAAAAGCCAGCAGTCCCATCAAAGTTATAGGGACTGAAGAGAAGCCTTCACCATTATCCCTCCCATCCAAACCTCTCCTCTCCTCTTCACTGACTTCTACTCTGTCTGCCAGCACCACTACTACAGCAAAACCCTCTCCTTTAGCCATCCACACCACGGCTTCTACCCAATCCTTCACAACAAAGCCAACTATGACCTTTTCTCCCATTGTCCAACCAAGCTCCATCACCACTATTTCAACCAAATCTTCCACTTGGGCTACTCATTCAGTCAAATCTGGCTCAGCCCTTACTCCAGCCTCTGAGCCAACTACCACCATTGCAATCAAATCAACTCCTTACCCCATGGCAGCAATGAAACCTTTAACTACCCCTATGACGTTAACAAGCTTTTCAACTCCACTAATGTCTTCCCCTCCGAAAATAACAATGAAATCCACACCGTGCTCCACCTCTATTGTGACCACTGCTCCTCCCAACCCAAAAATTGCTGTAGTCAAGACTCCCTCAATCAGTCCGATACCTACCTCTACGGTTGGCAAATCTACTCCGGAAGTTACAGCAGTTACTCAAGCTATTGCTGCATTAAGTGTAGCTACTCCACCTCCTGCTTCAGCTAAACCTGCCCCAGTAGCCCATAGCCCTCACACCCCTGTTGCTTTTACCCATTCTCCCTCTGCTAAACTGAATTCTGCTGATGTCTTGAACTTGCAAACCTTCTCTTCCCACAAACCTTTCCAAAGTTTGGTTGCAAGTGAATCTAAAGCCCCAACATTAGTATCACCAGCCAGTACTCTTCCTACCCAACTCCCCTCTCCTGCACTTGTTGTCTCCTCCAAGATACGAACGGTTCCCGCATCTACTCCAGCCCCTACTCCTACTCTAGCCCCTACTCCTACTCCAGCCCCTACTCCTACTCTAGCCCCTACTCCTACTCCAGCCCCTACTCCTACTCCAGGCCCTACTCCTACTCTAGCCCCTACTCCTACTCCAGCCCCTACTCCTACTCTAGCCCCTACTCCTACTCCAGCCCCTACTCCTACTCCAGCCCCTACTCCTACTCTAGCCCCTACTCCTACTCCAGCCCCTACCCCTACTCCAGCCCCTATGACCTTTACTAACCTTACACATTCCTCTGGCCCCATGGCCTTAAATAAGACTGCTCCCACCCTTGTAACTATCCCAGATCCTGTTCCTAAATCTAGCCCAACTCTGGTATCTTCAACTAAACCCCAATCTAGCCGTGCACCTGTCCCAACTCCTAGCCCAGTTTCTTTAGATAAGACTCCTCCCACCACTACAACTACTCTTGCCCCAGTTTCTTTAGATAAGATGCCCCCTGCACCTACATTAACTCCAGCAGCCACTTCTCATGCTGCTGTCCCTGCCCCTACCCTTACCCCTACCCCCACCCCCGCCCCTTCTGCCCCCACCCCTGCCCCTGTCGTCACCCCTTCTGCCCCTACCCTTACCCCTACCCCTACCCCAACCCCCAAACCCAAACCCAAACCCACCCCTACCCCCGCCGCCATCCCTTCTGCCCCCACCCCTGCCGCCACCCCTTCTGCCCCTACCCTTACCCCTACCCCTACCCCCAAACCCAAACCCACCCCTACCCCCGCCGCCATCCCTTCTGCCCCCACCCCTGCCGCCACCCCTGCCGCCACCCCTTCTGCCCCTACCCTTACCCCTACCCCTACCTCCAAACCCAAACCCACCCCTACCCCCGCCGCCATCCCTTCTGCCCCCACCCCCGCCCCTGCCGCCACCCCTTCTGCCCCCACCCCTGCCCCCACCCCTTCTGCCCTTACCCCATCCCCCACCCCCTCTGCCCCAACTCCAATGCTAATTTCTCTATCTAAAACCCCTCCTGCAACTGCCCCTGCCCCTGCCCCCACCACTTCTGCCCCTACCCCATCCCCCGCCCCCTCTGCCCCAACTCCAATGATAATTTCTCTATCTAAAACCCCTCCTGCAACTGCCCCTGCCCAATGCCCTGTCTCTTCTCCTGCTCCTACCCCTTTACTGGGTGAAGGCCCAACCACTGCTAAGGTGAAGGGTAGCGGGCAGGCCACACTGGATGGGGGATTGGCTAGTCCAGGTAGCACGTATGCCCAGGGGTCCCAGACCATAATGCCCAAAACGGAGGAACTGCAGAATGAGTCACGCACCATCCTCCAGGGCCCAATCAGAGAAAGGAGGACACCACCAGTGAAGACGCCAGGACTTAGCAAAATACCTGTGGTTGGAGGGGGCAGAGCAGGGAAGCTGCCTGTCCGGGACAACCAACATACTGATGATGAAGGGAGCTTGGACCCACCTACTCCTGTGCTAGAAGAGGAGAGGCCTCTTCTCAACCTACCAGATGGAGGAAGCAAAAATAAAATCAGTAATGTTGAGTCTAGTGTGCCCACCTCAAAATACACCCAGGAGCAGAGTCAGCCGCCTCACCAGCCTAAAGGCATCACCAGTTCATCGCGTGACTCAAAGATCCCTGTAAAGCATGGAGCACAGTCTCACCATCCATCTCAAATCCCTCAAGCTAGAGAACCCCCTCGCACCAAAATACCAGTGTCCAAGGTTCCTGTCCGCAGGATTGGTAATAAGCCCGCAGCTGCAGGTGGCAGCACCCACATAAGAAAATGAAAACAATGGACTGGATTGATCAATAGCACACACGGCTTCGTCTGCAACTTTTTTCCAACATAACATGACCACCCCTTGTCAATTTGTCCTTCTTTACTGCATTTCTCGGCTTGCCTCTGTCATTTCTTGGCTTCATTACAACAGTGCAACAGTGAAAGAGTCGGGGAGGCTGACAGCACTCAAGCACAAAACACCTCCAGAGAGCCAAAGCAACAAGCCTGGCTCTGTGGTGCTGGGTCAACTGGACATGCACTCAGGTAAGGTTCAGGGCAGACCTGAACACACAGCAGCATCGGAACTAAGGATAAGCATGATGAGAAATCTTTTGGGATTTGCAAGAGAAATAATGACACTGGAGTCACAAACACTACACGGGCGAGTGCCTTTTTAAGGGTGCTTTTCCTACAGACTATCAGAATGAAATCAATCTTTTCTACAATACTTTTAACTTTTGTTACTCCCACTTTTTGTAGGACCTTCAAACCCTTTTGTCTTTCTTTCCTGCAAATCTCTTTGATAACTACTAGCCCCTTTTCCTTTCATTCCTGTCAGGAGAGGATCAGCAGCATCTCTATAAATAAATGCAACAACCAAATTCACATTCCACACCTATCTCCAGATGTATGTAGCAGAAAACGTGCCATTATGAGCCAGAGGATTTTTCCTCCACCCCTATATTTTTGTTGTCTAATTTTTGCACAATATGTTGAACAATACAGCGCCTGTGTCTCCACCTGCTCATAAGCAATGATCAAATCGCACTGTGAACCATGGGAGAGATGGTGGTTGCAGATGAGGCTACGGATGAGGAATAGCGATGATTCCTTCAGATGATATGAACAGTAGGTGGATAGTGGACAGCAGCCATTATGAATGGCAAGGTGGAATTGTGAGCGAGACTGAGGGGATGCTGAGATGAGATCTTACAGGGGCACGTCCTTATCCTTATCCCACTTATACTCAGATGAGAACAATATCTGTGTGTATAGTCTCATCTATCTGTTGTTCTGTTTCCTATTTAATCAATAAAATGATATGAGTACTCCTTAGCGAGATAAGAGCTGTTTTAGTGTTGGATTGTATCTGTTGTTTTCCATATTGTGGAGATATCGAATGTGTAACTGTAGCAATGCCATTTGTCAGAGAGAGCAGCTTCAGGAGAGTAGATGAAAGGACTCTAACACACTAGTACATACGGATGTATGTGTATGTACGCACACATACAAGGATTTACTAGCCACACTGCATATTGTGTTACTTAATTTCATGTGGAAGGACATGTGGAAGACAAAAGAAATATTTTCCTGTTCACTGACAAATTCCCACAGTTGCTCACCATCTAACTGTGGTGGCCAAGACATGGAGCGTCCTCATAGGAACATCATTCCATCATCTTCCACCAAGCTCACTGACCTGAATAGCAAGCACATGCAGAGCCTGGCCAATCAGCTGTGAGGGAAAACACTGTCAACATACACACTTTATTATCAGGACAAAGGTTTGTGAATGTGTGTCATCGCTATTCTTGGTGTTGAATGCATCCACTGAATAATTCCCCTGAAACTGGGTGAATTATGTGATTAAGACATTTTGATGTTGATGGTATGATTTGGCAAATGATGTGTTCAGTTTGATCTGATTGCAGTAAAGTACAAGGATGTAGATAATTATTTTTATGAGGCAGGTGTAGAGTAAAATTTAAAGCTCATCTACGTTGTTGCACAAAAGACAGAAAATACAGAGAAAAATGCTACACTGAATAAAAGAGCAACTCTTTTAAAATGAGGGTGAAACCTCAGTTTAGGGTTTGGGGGCTGATCAGAGTCATGGGGCGATATAAAGAGCATGCTGGTGTTCGGAATAAGGAGCGACAAACAACGGGTGAATTTTTACAAATAAAGCATTGCAGAGGTGACACAAAAGAGCTCTGTTCCCTGTATGAAGCCAGAGGGTTTGAGCTGAGAAGAGAGTGTGACTGTGATCATCATTTGCTCAGGAAAAACACGAGGACTTCACATCAGATGCTCGCACAGAAGTCAGAACAGCAACACACTGTGAATCATCTCCCTGCGAAAAGAACAATATCACCCCTAGGCTCCATCTCAAGACATGGTGGCTGCTCGGTAACACCGGTGATTTGGGATTAAAAGGAGCTGAGGTCAGGAGTCAAATAAACGTAGAACAGAGATCAAGCTGGGTATCAAGGTGAGGGCTCACATTGTGCCACAGTATGATACATTACATTATAGGGCTTGCTGATATGAAGATGATCCCTGCAAAGAGGAAACTAGTGTTTCTTGTCGCCCTGTGTTATTTGAAATACGTATATTCAATGAATGCTGCCTTTTTTCAACATCCATTCACATGATTTCACAGCGATGTTGCTTCCATGCTCATCACAGTGATAATAACAACGGCTTGTAGTGCGGATGAGCACAAAGATGATGATTAACAAGCTGCTGCTGTTGGAACAACACTCTTCTTGCTGTTCACTTACAGGCTATCTCAGCACATCTCAGTTCACAGTTTAGTTTTGCTGCTGTTTCCTACAAATAGCTGCACTGTTGTTGAGGCCAAACCCCGCGCCCCAGATATGTTATACAAATTACAACACCCATAATGCACCGAGGCCATCCAGCCTACATTCCCGGTGTGTACATGTTTGTGTCTGCCTCTGGAGGGCCAATGTGCCTCTTTAGAGCCTAATTTAGCATGCTTCATTCTGTGTTTCCATGCCAACCCCACTAGGTCAACCAATGAAAGGCTGTGGCTGAGGGGAGGAGGGGTTTAAATACATGAGGACCTTAATGAGTGCACTCACATACAGTACATGTGCAAGTAAGATATTCAGTCATTGTTTTACATACTATTTATATTTTAAACATTCAATGACCTTATAGTCACCTATATCACCTATGTTCTTATAATAACAATAATAATAATAATAATAATATTGCATCAATAATATATTTTGATATTCGTTTTATTAATGAATTGTTTCCAAATCCAACTTGTGCATTGACTAAGGTCAGTAGGATAATGTCATTGCTGATGGGGATGCATTCACACAGTATATCACACGGTATACGTTTATATCTACTGGATCTACTCTTCACCCATATCCCTCACCACAACACAGTAAACAAGCCGACAGATGTACAAACCAAGGCATCCACCACACATACATACACACACTCAAAGTTTGCACATTTGTGATAAAGGATATTTCTTTCTGAAAAAGTGACACCATTACAGTTGGCATTGTAGTAGCTTCTGTGTTGCTGAAGTGTCCAAGATACATTTTCATATATACTGATATCTGATAGATTAGATTAGTACAAAATAGCACAGTAATGGAAAAAACAGTCTGGTCTGTGTATTAACTCACACCAAGGCAATAAGAGATAGAACCCAAAAGTCAAAAATACTGTTGCTTTCCTCTAAGGATTTGATGAAAGTGGAAATTAAACTGCATTAGATGGGCATTATGAAAAATACAATTAGGGCATCCATTCACATGAATAGAGAGGGGTAGCTGTTCACGTAGAAATAATGCTATGCTACAAACACCCTTGTTTTCATTTCTGCTCTGCAACACACAAAGCAACACTATAGTAGCAACACTCTTGACTAAACTTCCTCGTAGCTAGTGACATATAATGCACATGTTCAACATGGTGCGACAAAGACAAGTAACCGTAACATTAAACAGATTTAGAATCAAACGTATTTATTCTTATTTGTATTGAAACATGGCAGGCATCAACTATAAAAAAAATGTAGCCTAGTGTCCATTAAAATTACATTTTTTCATATACAAAATATCAAATATCAAATGTATTCAAAATATATGACAGTATAGCAGTTATTTGTTTCAAGGCTTGTGATAACACACAGAGTAGTGCCTCATACGGCGGATGAGAGTCTGGGGAAAAGATGTTAACACCTCCTTACAACGAGAAGCATCCAACAGAGGCAACAATACATCGGCAACACTGTCAGCTCTGTAACTTGATCTGCAGTCAACCAACGCTAGCAGGCGAGTGAAACAGCAAGCCTTGCAGTCTTTGAACCAAGAGCTGGTCACACTATGTTGAAATGATCTTTCATCATCAACTAACAGTCCGACTGTTAAAAATAGGAAACACTGAGGAATACACCTTGATACAATATTTAAAATACCTTGTTTAAAAAACCTCCTGTAAAAATGTTCATTTCTGTTTGGCTTCAGAGAGGCTAATTCTCATGATTGATATACATGTGCAGATAAATGCACATATTTGATATATAACAATTTGTAAATATGGATTAATCAAGATAAATTTAAGGCTTCATTACAGTACGACCAGCCACAAAGCATTACGTCATTTAAATGAAATAACTCTTGCACCGAGGACCTCTGCTGGCGAAAAGATATAATGCAATGCTTCACTGAATGGGACATGCTGTAGATATTGTACATATCACTGGTGCACAACATGGCCTCCTCCAATAACGCTTGCAGCCTGGTTATGCAGTCCTAGCAGCCTGATCAGCCCTGCCACAGACAGATGGAGCTAAATACATACGAGTACCATTTTGAATGTGATAGTCTGCTTGATTTATGTTTTTGCCAACCATAACAATATTGCATAAAGGTAGGCCTTGCATAGTCTCATAGATCAAATAGTCATTCAGCTCTGTTTTAAATGGTAAACAGACAGCTTGTGCTGGTAGTCTATATACACAGTAGCAGTAGTAATCAAAGTCCTGTGAGTTGCAAATGTATACGAATACTCATAATAATGCCATTTGAATATTAGAGACAATAATATAGATGTGATAAATCTGAGGCAAGATACAATTGTGCGTTCTCACAACCACTAATATAGACTGGGTGATCGTATATGGGAAAGGAAACTGGCCCAATAAAACAACCTGGAGTTTACAGGCAACAGCTTCCTAGATATTTCAGTCAAGCCAAGATATCAGAACCATTAAACTGCTAGAGTCCTAGAGGAAGTGGTGGGAGGGAGAAGAAGATAAGAAGGGGAGAGCTGGACCTACAATTTAAATCATGATTCCGGCATGTGCGATATATCCATAACAAAATTACAAACAGCTGCGATTTAAAAAAAGGATATATTCTCTCCCTTTTACAGTTATCAACAAACCTGTCAGACAAATGCAGAGAAGCATCTCACTGTGTATGCAATTCGCATGTGCAGCAGATGTTCTGTTGCTGACCAATCAGAAACTTCCCTGACCAGCTGTTGACCAATCATGAGAGACAGTATTGGACAGGCAGAGAGTTTGTAGCCAGCGAGAAGAGTCAGTTGGAAAATGTGACAGCTGCATTGTTGTGTGGTTGTATTGATCCTCTAGCCACTTATGGTAAATAAACTAATGAAAAACTGCCTCGTAGTGTATTTTATTATGATACTGGTATATTGATTCTTATCAAGTATTGATGCTTTTTGACTCGAGTAGCCCTGAGATTGGGAGTACACTTCCTGATGAAGACCCACAATGGATCTAAACATTGCTTGTTTGTTGTTACAGTAACTGGTTGAAAAGGCATCTAATGGTCGCAGATTTCCAGGTCCTCTCATGTTGCAGGATATTTCCCAAAGACAGAAAGTGGTTGGAATGTGATCAGGACGCTGCTGTGTGAGCTACACCATGAAATGCATGTGTCCCTCAGCACCAGTAACAATAACATCCATCCAGATGCGCATGGCCTCGGGAGATGGAGCCACCATGTAGTACACCCGGTCATGGGTCTTCACACTGAAGGTCAGCGAAGGGTTAGGGCTCTTGGATGTGGAATTTAATTAAGAGACAAAGTGAAATAACAGAAAGAAGAGGAGAAAGGGGAGAGAGTGCGTGTGCGGGAGGGGATGTAAAGGGAGAATGAAGGGAAAGCGAAAGAGCATGGGGAAGACAAACAGATTCAACATTATTCCAGGAGAATGGTGTTGTATGTTTATGTTATTCCCAGCTATGTTAAGGCAAAGCTACATGCTTACAGTACTGTGCAAAAGTCTTAGGCACCTGAGATTTTTCTATATAAATGTAGTCTTAGATTTTTTGGTTTTCTGCATTTGTGTTTTACATTACTGATGTTTATAGTACATTTTCTTTGATATTTAGAAACTTTTCAATTCATAATTTTTGAAAGCATCTTCGCTTTACGGATTCTTTTTTTACATGTGCCTAAGACTACTGTAAAAATATCTCTTTCTCACACACACACACACACACACACACACACACTTAAACTTACTTTATGTGCGTTCTTTAAATGGTCGTAATACACCTCCTCTATGGCTTGGAAGTATATGACTCCTTTCATCTTGGCCTCATGTTTGTCTGCAGCAGAGAATATAAGCAGAACTCTATTTATGGCAATGGAACAAAAACACTGTGATCTGTGATCAAAGCTCATTCTCAGCATCCAAAGTATCCCAACATAGCTTGAAAATGATGTCACCGCAGCAGCAACTTTGTCTTACGAAAGCTGCTTATTTAAACAGAGGACTGAGAGAAAGAGGAAGAAAGAGATATACAGTATATAGAAAAGGGGGTTTATGCCTTCACCTGCATAGTAGGTCAGGGTCCTACGATTCTGATCAAAGACGAACCAGCGTTTCTTCCAGGTCTTGATCTTGCCTCCCATTTTGACCAGGAATCCTCTGCAGGTTTTATCGGTGATGGCCAGATGAAAGCAAGCATCCGGGTTGTGTCCAGCTGCCTCAATATGTCCGTGAAGATCAAAGTCGTCTTTCCTCACTGGGAGGTAGCGCGTCAACAGCCGGGACTGTGGACGAGACCATTCAACATCACATGCTACTTTTGTTGAAAGATGAACACGTGAAACCGATCGTGAATAAAAACATAAACCAGACCCCGACATCTTACCTGTGACCTTTGTTTCTCCCGTAGTTTCACCTCCCTCTCAATGAGCTTCTGCCTCCTGCTCGTCTCCTCCTGCAATCGTTTCTCCAAATCCTCCCTCCTTCTCCGCTCCTCTTCCAGAGCCTGCCTGCGCGCCTCCATCTCACGTTCCTACACAAGCCACATACAGTGAATCAGACGCAGCGTCAAACGCACACAATTCATAGAAACTCTTTCCGTCAGGCTGGACACGTTACCCTATGCTCCAGGAGTTTCTGCTTCTCAGCCTGGGCCTCTCGTAGCAAACGCTCCATTTCCTCGATCTTTGCCATATTGGATGTGCTGGCACTGTGGGGAAACACGGAAACATCACCAGTCAAACACAGCAGAGGAACTCGCTTTCTGGGATGAGAGAGACCGACACTCCCCTTAAAGGAAACTATTACCACTGAACAAAATTCCAAAACAAGAGGTTTAAATAGTGTATATGGGAGGTTCTGTGTGGGACAGAGTGAGAGTGGTATAAAGAAAGAGAAAGATTATGTGAATATGTTGTTTCTGATCTGACAATACAACAATTACTGAGGGTCACTCCCCCTTCAACACCCAACCACTATTATTCCTCAAGCGTCCAACTATTCTGAGCATCTCTCCACTAACTCTTCTGATGAAACACAACTCTTTTTGCTCTGACTCACAACCTCAGTTCTTCTCTGTCTGAACCCTTAAAACTGCCCCTAAAACCAACGTCAACATCGTGTCTCTGACCTGGAAATGTTGTCCGGGGAACAGGCGGAGAAGCTGGTCTCCACGCTGTCGGAGCTGTCCACGCTGATCGTGTCCGAGGTCTGGCTGTTATCTGGGTAGGAGAAGGGGTCCAGGAAGACGTTGGACTCAGAGACTGTCCTGCTGTAGAAGTCACTCTGTCTCTGCCTGTCTTCGTTCATGTGCACGTGGTTGTTGCTTGCTGACAGAAGAGAGTAGGATAGAAAGGAATCAACGCTCAATATAGATTATCAAATCTCAAAAAGTAGTAGAGTTCCAAGTCACCAACTGCAGTTGACCAAGAGAAAGAGCTTCTCATAATTATAGTTGTCTATATAGGCAAGGAGAGACAGGCAGCCTGTTTTTGGAGAGGTAAAAAGGTTAATGACACACTTTGAGAGTAGATGAAATAAGTATGTCTAGTTTCCTTAAAAACGTTGTTTCTCATCACATCAGACATAAATAAAGTCATGTGCTTTTTTTCTAGGCTTGCAGCTCAGAGGCACATTGCTGTTCATACACAACTAACATACAGGATTCATACTGTTATAGAACAGACGACACGCTGCTCCCTCTAGTGGTTCAAATCTTGTTTATAATTTTGATCTAACTAGAGATACTAAGCTGATGTATACTGTCTGTAGACAAGACGTCATAAATGTGTGACTCAGCTCTAGTCAGGCTCTCCCATTTCCCATTTTCTCTCCCATTTCCTTCACTTTGTGTCAACTACCAATGGGAATGGAGAACACTCCCAGCTGAAAGTATCATCATGCTTTATGGTTAATGGTGAGGCAGGTCTCCCACCCACCAAGTCCTGGCTCCTCCTCGGTTCTTTTCCAATAACATATTAGTTAAAACCATTAAAATCAGAACTCTATGCTGGCCAGGACAAGAACAAGAAGACGTTTTTTAGAAGAAGACACACAATAGCACAATAGCAACCTGACATTGATTGAGCTCAGCTATAATAAGTGACAGGTGACATAAAGACAAAAGTAATGTTCTTGATCAAACAATCAAACAATGTCCAAGAGTCTAAAGTTTTTATTTCTGATGGCATAGTGATTGAAACAGGCTCCCTCCAACAAATATTTTGTTTTTCAAATCTCTGTATTGTGTCGTAAACATTCATATCTTCAAGCAGGTTTCTCTAAAAATAGACCAAAATCTCACTAACATACGACACACTCAATTCAGAAATAAAACGGATTCGAAATATTGATTAAAATGAAGGGATTCAATGTTTTGTGTTACTTCTGTTGAGTGAGCTGTGCAAGACAAGGCATTTGCTTCAAAATCATTGTTTTAAATATATTCAAATATTGTTACGTTAAGACCAGCATTCATTTAGAAAAGTAACTTTTGCTTAATACACACTGCGTTAGATCCGGACTAAATGTGGATACAGATTCTTGCATGAATGTAGCTTACAGGTTTACTGATAGATTTGATGCACACAAAAGTGATCTGGTACTCTGACTCACTCTTGAGCAGGCGACGGGTGTTCAGGTCCCTAGAGGAGAAAGCGAAGCCTTGTGGGATGACACTCCCACAGCTGGAGCTCTGGGACAGGGGCAAGTGGACCTAAACGGCATAAAGCAACAGACATGATGGTCAGGACCTGGGTTTACAGCCTTAATGTCACCTACTAGTCTAACTCAATGGGTATCTTCTTCTGATAATCCCCCGGTCTCCCGGTGCTCACCTTTGGGGGCAAGCAGCGTCCCAGGGATCTGCCGTAGGGACTGAGGAGCTGCTGGCTCCTCTTATGAGGCAGGCTGTCACACGGGTGGGAGGAGTTCTCTTTGCTGACCCTTCTCCTTTCCTTCAGAGAGTGCAAGTGCTGCAGTGGTGAGACACAGAGCAACAATGAAACAGTTAGACAGAGGACAAAAAAGATGATTTCTCATCCTAGACATTGCACTCTGCTGGTAGAGAGACCTGTGAGGAGGTGCGGTATTGCTGTTACCTCTTTAATGGCTACAGGGTTGTTGGCGAAGGCTTGCCCCTCAGACAACTCTGCATACTTTCCTTCCAAGGACGCCAGTTTCTCTTTCTCCTACAGACACCATGACAATCATTCAGCTAAATGTGAAATACTTACAGTATCCGCAAAGCAAAGAATTTTCTTACCTTCTGAAGCATGAGGAGCAGATTGTTTTTCTCTTTCAGGAAATTCTCTCGTTCTTGCTGAGCCTGTAGGGTAATCTGTGTAGACTGTTTCTTCAATGTCATGAGTCTTTCCTGTGAGAAACAAAACAGCAAGATATTATCAGACATCTTTCACAAACAAACAGTATAATGCCACTACACTGGATTAGAAACAGGATGTTTTATTTTGGTAGCATGCATGCAGAGGTGTTTTATTTTGAAGCAGCAGCAGAGTGGACACCTTTTCATTTTAGGAGAGGAATTCTGTTTTGAGGAGTTGGTCTTTATTTCTATGTAAATAGTATTTCATGCTTACCATTGCTGGTACTGATGTTTCCTGTAATTAGTTCATGCTTTGTGCTGCAATTCTCACAATTGTGCAGCTTTATTTTCATGCACAACCTGTAGTAAGATTAATAACAACAAACCACATTATAATTGAAAAGTTAGCATCTGTCAAAAGCCTCAAAACAAAGTACAAGTACAAGCTCCAGTACAAAGATCTGTAGTCGTGCCTGCTGTATTTCAAACATGCACTCTCCCTGATGGTAATCTGAAACTTAGGTTGCATCCAACTCTGCACTTTAGTTTTTGTAAGTCTACTGACAAGCAGTCTAGAGCTTAAATGGAAATAGTACTCAGTTTGGGAATTTGTATATATTACTCTCACGTCTTATCAATAGTTATGAGAAACCAGACTAGCAAGAGAAAGAACTTGAACCTGTGATGCCATCAAGGTGTAAATTCTTAAACTTTATTCTATAATGAATCACAAAAGATGCTTAAAATCACAATTGATAATGATTTGTATCTCTTTTTCCCCCCTTATTTTTGTGTTTCATTATTTTCTAATCTAAATCTATGACATGGTCATGTGATCTAAAAGTTTACTTATATCGATTTTTTGTTGTGGCGAAACAGCATTTGTGATTTCTGACTCACACTCTTCAAAGTGATGCACTGCCAACACACACTATAGCATTGTACATGCACATACATGCTACATGCACACAAACAGAAACTCAGACACTCTGTACCTTGCGTGTGACAGTAATGCGTTGGCAATCTGCAATCTCTCGGAGTAGCTGCTGGGTCCGGTTCTCTTTTTCCTCATCCTGACGAATCTCTTTCTCCAGCTGCTGGAACTCCAGGTCCTCAAAAGGCTTTGTCTGCACCTTAGCTTCCTAAGGAGTAACACACACACACATCACACGCACACACTCAAGACACTGTATCTTTTGGAAATTCTTTGATCCCGCGTGAAACCCTTTTGTCTGGCATAGTAGGTTGAGTGGCTTTTTTGTAAGTTTCCATTTGGAAAGATCATTTGTTTGGTTTTAAAGGAAACGTAACTGAGCCCAGTTTGGAGGAAGCTGCCATTACGTCAAACTGATCCTGGAGTATTGCTCCTTGAGCTGTGGATTTAAGTGCCTTGGGACACGCTGAGTCCCATGGGCTGGATGGTAACATTCCTCTCACTCACCTCTCACCACTGTCAGCTCTACTCCTAATAGAGGACAGGTTAGTAAAGCTGTCAGGTAAGTGTAGGATTGTTGGCTATGTGTGCCAACTTGCTCCAAGGACAGATATTATAAAATACACATTAGCTAATTGCTGAAAAATAAGCCATTGGATACTTGCTTTGTCAAGTCCCTCTAGGAACATGTCCCCACAAATAGATTAATGGCTTGCAACTTTTAAACATTTCACTCACTTTTCCCTGTGACAGCGCAGGCGAGGCGTTTCTCCTCAATGCTGTGAATCTTGTCATTGAGTTGGTCCAGAACCTCCTTTTCCCTCTGCAACTGGGCCATCTCAGAGTCCTGTTCCCCCTCCAGCAAAGCACACTCCACCTCCATCTGCAGCAAACAGAGAGATAGAATAGAACAGAGTAGAAAGCTTGCCGTTGGCTTCTCTGTTGTTAACTTACAAAGAAACAACATGCAATAAATACACGATCGGACAAAATGGGCAGTTTCTGATGGCTGAAGCACCCCTCGATCAGCAATGCCTCCGAGCATCAGAACAGATGGACCTAAAGCTACACCTAAACAAGCAAGGTGTTCAGCTGTTCATCCTGTTTATACATGGCATACCTCTCTGATGGACTCTTCCATCTGGTTGTCCAGGTCTTTGATCTTCTGCTCCAGCTCATCTATGTTGTTCAGAACTTGAATCCTCTCCTCCTCTATGTGTGTCACTTCTTGTTTGAGCTGCATATTCTCCAACGCCTGCGGTGACATCATTACTGTAAATCTATGTGTCTACAATATATACTACAATATATATGGTACTATACTATGAGGCCACTTGTCTATGGTGTATCTATTACAGGCTGTGGAGGACTTAATTCAAACTGTGTTGTTTGTTCACACACACACACAAATGAAATGTTCACACACGTACATGAAATACTCACACATACAGCTATGAAACACATACACACATACTCCTAAATACTCACACACATACAGAAATATAGGAAATGTGCATACATACTGCACACAAACTATCCCAGATAATACTCTGGGACTGTTGTCATTATCAAGTTCAGGAGTGGCAGGAGTGTCTCTTGCTGGAAAGTCCTCGTAAACTCAGTAACTATTTATTTGAGAACATTAATACCATGCATGCAGTATGTTGTTAAACTATTTTACCAGCCATTGCAAACCGCTTTTGCCGAATCAGACTAAAGTAACTGCTGTGTTTTAACTCATCTGAAACTGGTCCACTAGCAACAAGGACAGGAATCTTTTCCACTTTGTGTAATGGAAATCTCTATCCTATCTATTCTGTCCTCTATCCTATCCTTGATCCTCTATCCTATCTCTATAATATCAGGTCGTCTTCCTTATAGGAACCAAGGGGAATTAATATTTTTGGCCACAGACTCATGTGGCAAGCAGCTCTAGGTAGTTTCCCAGGCGGTATCTGGCCGCTACTGCTCTGAGGAATGCAAGCGCTGGAACCGCTGGTAGTGGGACTCTCGACAATGATGACTGGTGCCTGTAAACCTCAGTGTGGATACAGCAGACAGTCTGGTCTCCTCTTAGAAATATGATTTATAAACACTAGGTATGCTCATATAAAAGCTGGCACAGTTAAATGTGTTGGTGTATGAAATAACAAGGACATTTTATAAGATCCTCCATCACTTTAGCTACAGTAGAAAGAGCAAAACATCTGGAAAAATGCATGCAATGAATTAATGCAATCTTTCACATACACTGGCACTCCTCCACTCACACACACACACCCATACACACACATGCACACACTTATTCTCCTGGGGATAAAGTCATTTCCTGTTCCCCCTCCTTGAAGAGTTTGAATGGTTGACTGCTATAGCAAAACTATTCCAAGGAGAACTTCTTCATTAAAAACAGACACCATTTGGTTGTTACGGCTCTAGAGTGGAAAAATGCCACACTTTTACAGAGACTATAACTCAGTGGTGCTAGGACTGAGACAGTAGAGGAAGTGCTCTGGCTGGGGGCTGGGCTCCCTAACAGAGTCAGAGCAGATGAACATATTTGTAAATATAAATTTGTACATTAAATGCTCTATATGCTTCCCACTGTAACTTCTAAGCATCATTAACTTACAGTGTGAAAGATCCAATCATGGTAAAACGGTAATGCCATGGACGTTTCTGTCTGTCTCAAGGACTGTGAGCGAGCCTCATGCCTCTATAATCAGGGTGTCGGTTTCATTAAGGAAAATCTAAGACGTTTCAAGAACTTTTTATTCTAGTTTGAATTAAATATTAGGTCACAGCTGAAATTAATGTGATATAAAACTTTTGTCCTATCAGTACGTATGACTTAAAAACCTTAAAAACAACAGATTTAGGACATTTAAACTGAATTGAAGTCCCAGAAATACAAGGTACATCACCAATAACGTGTTTTAGGTGGTTTTAGGAGTATTGAGTTGATTGAATTGACAGAAGACATTCCTCATCGTTATTTTATTTCACTCTCCTGAACTGGTGCTTGTAAGCATCTGTCAGTGGGTCTAATGTTGATTTGGGGAAAGAAGGAGAAGGGTCTTACTTTGACTCTGTGGTGAGAGGAGGGTGAGGGGCACACTGCTGTGCAGGCTGATAGCAGGTGAATGGGACCTGGCCTCTCTAAAGCCACTCTGCTGACGCTGCTGGCAGACCTGCTGCTCCTCAGCAAGTTGGTAGTCCCTGGCTTTGGCTCCAAAGCAGCTCTCTGGCGCAGTGCTGCTGGGAGAGTCAGAGAACACTGACTCATCATCTGACACTTGCAACTTCTCTAACTCCTTGTTGATCTTCTGCAGGTCGGACACGGCTGAGCCCACCGGCTCTCTCTCCACCTGGCCCAACTCAGTGCATAGGGTCAAGATGGTCTCTAGGCGCTGGCACTCCTGCAGACAGGGAGGATGGGAGCACACACACAAATTTGGCAAATGCACAATAAATTGTTTTGTCGTGCTTCAGTTCTTTCACTGGTAATCTCTGATTTACAAAATCTACTTTTCATTTAATCGACTGGTGGGACAGAAAGAAACTCACCAGTCTCTGCACTTTCTGCTCCCTGAGTCTCTCATCTCTCTGGTGCTGGTGGTAATCTCTCAGCTCCTCCTTCCCATTCAGAGAACTGATGCTACCCATCCTCTGACCTGGACCCAGCCCACCCTTCCCAAAGGACAACCTCCTCTCTCCTAAGCCCAGGTCTAAACAGGTAGTGGAGTCCCTCAGACCCTCGCACTCCATCTCAAAGCCAAGAGAGCTCAGAGAGGCCAGACTGGCCCTCCTGGAGGTACTGGGCACGCTGGCTGGTACTGTCACGTCAGGTGGTTGCTCAAGAGAGGACAGGCTGCGTCGCGGCACTGCTGCCCCCTCTCCCCTGTGGGAACCCACCGAGTGGCGTGTGGGCAGGGACAGAGCAGGGGTGTCCACTGCACGGTGAAGGCGAGGCAGAGAGCGGCTGTGCGTGCCCAGGCCATTGAGCGAGCCGGTGGAGTATTTCCTCTGTCGGGGGTCTCCTGTTTTGCCCTGACAGTAGAGCCTGCGGGCCATGCGAGGGCTGGAGGGCATACTGGCTGCTCCACTTTTGACCCTGGGAGAACGAGGCAGGGGATCCCCGTAGGAGAGCAGAGAGCTCCCATCTGCTAAGTTGGAGAGGAGCAGGCTGTCTTGTGACTGGTGACGAGAGCGGGCATGACGGCGCAAGCAGTTGGGGCTAAGCTGGCGTTCGCCCTGGCGAGGTGACGGGGGCACGCTGCTGCTGGTCATGTAGGGGAAGCTTCTGGAGGCAGACGGAGGGCGCTCGGCATTGCTGAGTATCGAGAGCGGACCCTGCAAGAATGGTCTGGTGGACTGGGGCCCGACAGGAGGAGGCACACTGAGGTAGTTGCGGCTGCATTCAGCTGCCCTTAGGCTGGCCTCCAGTGCACTCTTCCTACGCTGCAGCGTCTCCATCAGCTCCTGCAGCTCTGCCTTAGAACGGGAGCCTCTCAGCAATGTCCCACCCACTGAACCACTGTTGCCGTGGTCAATCTTCACACAGTCTGGAGAAAACAGCAAGTTTAGTGAAATTACTCTTCAAATTCAGAACATGTAACCCTGTCTCATTTTCAGTCCATCCTATAGAACCAGGCTACATGCACCTTCCTTAATAAATTCCAGTTCAGCTGAGAGAAGAGCAATCACACGTGTGCTGACTAAGAGGGGAAAAACCAGCAAAGAATGCGCTCTCGTACAGTTCTGAGCCCAACACAAACACTGGCTCAGGGCTGAAGCTTCTTCTAAAAATGGAAGGAGGCTGGGGGACCAAGACAGAGCAGGAAGCCATTGACTCTCTACTGCAAGAGGAAAGTCTGAACCCCGAGACCACCTTCCCCCCCAGCCCCCATATGTTAGTATCCATTGTATGAATGGTGCTCTGAGTCATGGGTGCCTGGACTTTACCTGGACACTATCTATCTTTGGCTGTGTTCTCCCTGTATAAACTAACAACCGGAGTGATGGGGAATTGGTGAACGTCTCTTTTAACTAAGATGGACAGTTTGAATGTTTTTATAACTCACAGCGGCAGTTTATAGCTAAATGTAAGCAAAGCTATTCAGCCAAGTGTGGTCCTTAAAGGAACAGTCTTTATCATGCCAATCGTCATTCCAGATACATATTTCTTGGTAACTGCTTCATCTTTAGCAACTCTCAGATCATGGATATTTTCACCGCACATTTAGGAGTAATGCAGTATATGACAATTGCATCATCAGAAAATGGTCCTATCATGCCTTCCTTTAGGTATTATTGTCCTGAAAGTATAGTGCAGCTGTTATTAATAGTGGCAAAAATAGATGAGGTGATAGGGAGGGATAGGGCTGCTCTGTGGACCCACAGTCAGCACATTCTTTCATTTTCAAATTTTAAAATAAAGCTTTATTGCTCATGAACCTGGTTATAATCTTCTACAACGTTTCCTTGAATTTGATAGCTGTTACTAGTCAACCAAACCACGCAGTCCAGCTTTTGCCCAGTTCTTACATATCTGTCAGGTATCCGTCATATATAAATATCACAAGAACACAACAACTGTTCTTGAAGGTTGTCCTACCTGAGCCATACCCCAATGTGGCGACGGGACTCCTCTGAGGAAGCATGCTCTTCATTTGATTGGCCTCCTCACTGTGATGCAATTTGAAGAAGGAGGGTTTGTTCCTTATGTGTTTTGCTCCCGGGGGAAAGAATGGATGAATTCACAAATCTGTGAACGTACATACAAATAAATAAATAAATATGAACAATGGATAGCAGAATTGTAATGTTTTAAAGAGATGACTATTCTATCTTGTGACATGATAAATGAATCAATGAACAGTTGATTCACGGCTGCTCAGCCTTTAGCCTCACTTTCCCCTGAGTTCTAGTCTTCGTCTGTTACTGTTGTTGTGTGTGTCTGTCTCTCTCTCTCTCCCTGCAGGTTGGTGGGCGTGTCCCCGAGGGCTCCTGTCTGCACAGCTGATTCCAATCCCTCACCTTCCCCTGTGTATATTAGCTCTGCCCTCATACATGTTCACTGCTTGTTTGTCTAGTATGTCTACCCTAGTATGCCTATTGCCGGTCTAGCTCTTCACAGTCTTGTAAGTTCCTTGTCTGTATCTGTACCGCATCTCCTTACTCTCGAGGAAAGTCTTGCCATTCGGAGAACCTCTGTCTCCAGCCTGTGTCTGCTTCTGGGTCCACCTGTACTCGATCACTACAATATGTGTATGCAGGATAGATACATCTGACACTTGTCTGAATGTTGTATCTGATTGTTGAATGTTGCTTTGTCTCTTTCTGGTGTCTCACATGAAACTCACAAATAATAAGAACTAACTAACATACTCATACGAACAAACTGCATGTGCACCAGTCTCAATGGATATTACTAACCACAAAAACATTTCCCTATCCAAGAATGAAATCTTTTTTTCCACTTATGTATCGTGAAGCTGTTTAATTAACTTTTTATTGCCTTGTGCATATTTTTGTTTTAGTCAACAGAACAGAATTTGTATTCTGGTATTATATGACTTTAACAGACAAACCTCTTTAGTTTTTTTTACACATTTTTTTGTTATAACAGCCTATGAATGCACATGTTCTGCCTCTGCAACAGTCTAGTTGAAAATAAAAACTGTCCATCAAAAACAATGTGAATGAGTCATCATGTATTGTCTGTAAGAGCTCTATGGTGTGAAACTGATTCTTCCTAAAGCTAGCGTATTGAAATATAAATAGACAAATAAATGACACTCAAATCAACTTCCCTACCTATGAGCTGTACCAGCATTCCTACACACACACAGAAAATCACATCATCTTGTCAATCTATAAACACAAAGACTTGAGAGTACACATGGTAATCGAATCCATTCCTTGTGGCCCCTCAACTTATCCTTCCAAAACTATGGAACAATACCCCAATTCAAACCAATCTTTCTGGATGTAAGCATTCAAATGGAAAAACCTTTCCTAAAGACTAAGTAGGAAAACAGATCCAAAGGAAAGTATTTAGATGCTGCTAGCTGAGACAGTGAGGTGAACTTTGCTCTGTTACCAATAAAAACCATGTCTGAAAAGCAGCTCTCTGTCTTTCCATCGATCTTCTCGTCCCAAGCCAATGGCCAAACCTCAGAAGTGTTCCCTCAGACCCCCCAGACTCGCAGCGTTAGAGAGACTTGACTGAATTTGAACTGAATTTCAGGCTGGGAAAATCTGGAGAACTGCAGACTCTCTCCTCTGCCTCAGCAACTACAACTACTACTATCTAGGTGCCCCTGATGTTTCCAGTGGAGATGCTCAGTGAGCAACAGCAGAAGACTGTGGTTGTATTGGGCAGCTCCCATATGTGAATTGTAAAGCACAGTATTGCTGATAAAAAGTGTTCTCACTCAACCTTCCCAGGGCAAAAAATGAAATAAAAAAAAAGAAAGAAAAACTACATCTTCAAATCCTCACACATGACAGCCCAGACAGATCAGGGAGGCCTAGTGAGCGAGGCTATTTTTGGTTCCATTAAGACAGTACAGTGACTTCAAAAGTCAGACATTGCTGCTTCCTAAATCACACACACACACACACACACACACACACACACACACACACACACAGAGAGAGAGAGAGAGAAGAGAGAAAGAGAGAGATGTCTGAGCCAAGGTTTCCTGGTCTTGCTGGCTGGAGAGTGGGCCTACAGGAAGTAGAGTATCCTTTTACACAGCCAGCGAGGGCCCGCAATCAATCAGCATGAGTTCATTCTCCAAACCTCTTGAAAAAGCCCCAGCCTCACGTCAGGGTTTTGACTCACCCAGACTACAGGCCAGCGGGGTAGCGCAGATCATAAACAGACAGAAATGTTTTTGTGCCTATGCATACACACAGAGAGAGAGAGAGACAGAGAGAGAGAGAGAGAGAGAGAGAGAGAGAGAGAGAGATGTTCTCAACAGTTTGAAGCCCTACAGATTACCACATTACTATTGTTAAGTTGGCGGTCATCAAATGTGTGTTGACGTTGTGGTGGAAATATGTACTGGTACATTGCATGAGAATCAAAATGGTCATGTGTTACCATACATGGCAAAGGTATCACTTCACCAAAGAGCTGCCCAAGTCTCACTCACTGTCCACACATGGAGACAATGTTTATTTCCATGACCACTGTATCAAATGGCAGTTGTCTAAGGCTTGCCAGAGGAAATGAGTAGGATACACCAGGCAGCACCTTTTCTAGGCAATTTAATTCTTTCACAATATTCAGACTCAAAATGTGAGACAAATCTGAGACTGATGAGACTGTAACACCAAAAAAGCAGATCTGTGTATTCAAAATCCCCTTGATGATCTGACTGCTTGCAATTTTTTTTTTTTAAACTAAAACGAACATTTAGAAGTTGCAGACAGACAGACTCACACACGCGCACGCGCGGGGCGCGCGCGCACACACAGTAATGTAATTTACAGTTTGAAGAGTTATTAATGATTACCACTGTTGGCTGTCATCGACTGGTTAATGCTTGTGCAAGTCAACGGAAAATAAGACCACGTCTGAAAAAAAAATATCACATGCAGCACTTTCCAGACTCACATCTGTTTTATGACACAGATAATTTAACCATAGTTGGTAAAAGTGTTGAGGGGTCATGAACCAAACATCTCTGCTATTTCACCTAAAGTGAACTGCTTTTTGTTTATTTCCAATTCCAATTTCCAAATCGTGATGTCCACCATTCGGGCATCCCGGACTGTATCGACCTGGCACCGGCTGGATGAACTTCAGAGTGGAGGATAACGACTGACCTTTGTTTTCTGTCCCATTCACAGTGTTGAGCCTGAGGTTGTCGTAGTGGCGCCGAATCTGAAGTCCTTTCCCTCCGTCTGAAGTCGGAGAGGAATCCCAACTCTTTCCATGACAAAGGATCAGAGATGATACTCCCTCCTACCTTAACTCGCGTCTCAGACACTCCTCCTCAGTAACACCCCCCAACACACACACACTCTCTGTATCTGTGTGTGTGTGTGTGTGTGTGTGCGTGCGTGCGCGTGTGTGTGTGTGTAATTTCCAGCACCAGGCGCCCCCCTCCGGTTACGCACAGAATTGTTCTTACATATAAGGAGGAAAGAAAGAAAGAAAGAAAGAAAAAAAGAAAGAAAGATTATCAACCTGCGATTATCCACATAAAACAAGATCCTTTTCAAGAGTGAGATACAGGAAGGAGGCAGGAGTCGCAGTGTGTTTTTATCAAAGCTGATGATGCTGTGGCTGAGATTTGAGTGAATGCATGACACCTTGCACTACCTTTGTAGTGGACTGACCACTGCCCGGGATGTTGAAATAGACTGAATGACAGGAGAGGAGGGGGAATTTACTGCACCTAGCACTGTTTCAGTTGATGTTGGCTGTTCTGTGGCAGACTCTGCACTCTGACCTGCCACATGAGAATGAGAACATGAGAATCCCCCTGTGGAGATCAATAAAGTATCACATTATTGTCATTGTTATTATATTCAAGCGTGTAGACCCTGGGTTGCTCTCCTGCTATGTCACTACTCCATTGCACAGTTAATAATGAGAACAAGGTAACTAGAATTATCTAAACAAGCAATCCCCTCTGTTCTTGACCATTCTTGTTGACTTTGTCCTCTTCATGGATGCTCTTATCCCATATTTTCACTGCTTCAACATGTAACAGTCTAGTCTCACTTTTGTGACTTGTTCCTCCTTAAACTTCACAGACAGACAGACAGACTCTACATCACATTCCCGTTACGGCAACACTCTGCTTGCTTTCCTTTAATGTGCAATCTTACGCAGAGAAACCACCGTTGTCTGTTTCCCACACTGAATGGTTTTTCTTCACACAATGACTTTTTTTCCATTATACTGTATTATGTTACAGTATGCGTTAGTGATCAAGGTTGTAAATGTTTTTTTAAAAAGTGTTATTTCAGCATTAGATTAGATTAGATTAGATTCAACTGTATTGTCATTGCACAGAGTACAAGTACTGAGATAACGAACTGCAGTTTGGCATCTAACCAGAAGTGCAAATAGTAAAGTGCAGAGTATGTACATATGTATAATAACATGATGTGTAGGTGGGAGGAGGGTCCAGATGCATTTGAAACAGGCCCAACTTCACCCCCTCCTTATGACAACTAACCCAACAAGCAGAAGGGAAAACCACTTAAAATCAGACGACTTGGCGATCCTGCCACCCCGAGCAAATCTGATGACCAATCTCTGTTCATCCTACAATTTACTGGGGGCTCACTGAATGGGACTGGACACCATGATCCATTGAAGATGATGAATATAGCAAGAAAATCTAAATACAAGTAGAGCGTAAATATCCTATATCAATATAAATAGTGAACTAGCAACTTTTGGGGATAGAATGAATGAAAGCTGGTTTGGAAAAGTCACAGCAAAACCCACTGGAAACCCTAAAACATGAAGCTCACATCACACTAAAAACTCCAGTTACATCATAGGGAGGGGGCTCTGGATGTTTGCCTAGACTAGCTGATTACTTCCAGACACAGATCTGGGGTCTTTGTTATAAATCCACGCCTGCGCAGAACAACAGAACCACACACACCACACACACACACACACACACACACACACACACACACACACACACACTTTCCGTCTTTCTCCTCTTTCCCCTCTAAAAGAAGAAAATGGAGAGACACTTATGTATCTCAAAGTTGGTTGCGGAGGTGAAGACGTTAAGGAATTAAAGTGTAATTCACACAAGGACCACACGACAACATTTGCTTAAAAGATGGTGTGTTAAAACTATATGCAGAAAGTATAAAACTACTTTTCCCTCACCTCTACTGAAACCATGTCTGTAGAGCGGGAAGCCTGTGAAAACGTACCAGAGGAGAGAGAGGGGCCAGGGAGTGATGGAAGAGAATTGGTGCCAAATTTTGGGAGTGGGTGTATGATCAGCTCTGGTAATAATTGGAAGGTCTGAGTCACAGCATGAAAAGCTTAAATCAAACATGCGCCTCACCCAATCACAAGAGGCCCGACCCAAGTCAATAGTCAGGTTTTGTTGATAAGTATGTTTGTTTTCTTGACAGCAGATTTGTGCCAAAGATATTATCAACATTTTGTTTGTTTATAAGGAAAACAATACTTGTCTCTCATTTTAACCGACTTCCCTTTAAAGACACTAAATAATGAGGAATAAAACTCCATGTAACTGCTGCTGAACCGGTACTGGTCACTGATTATATTGTAAGCAAAGGGATGCACTCTCCAGAGTATCCTACTGCCGTATCATATAGGGTCTACCTCCTGCACTGGCATGCCTGCCTTAGCAATGATTCAATACTTTCAAATATTGATTTTTTTTTGGGGGGGGTGCATTTTTGCCTTTTATTCAATAGTCAGCAGTAGAAAGAGACACGAAAGATTGGGTGAGAGAGAAGGGATGACATGAGCAGCATCATAAGTTGTAGTTGGTGAACAAAATGAGCCACACTGAATAGTTCAGCAGTTTTTTAAATTGAGTTTTGTAGTTTGTGGGCCTATATGTGAAGACCCACAGCTGTTTTCTGTGATGTGGGCTCCATAATGACACTCATTTTACTGTTCCTGTTTACTGTAGTCAATATGGAGTTTGTTATCTGAGAAAAAAATAGGCTATCATGAAGTTGCCAGTCATAAAAAGCGACAAGGATGAAGACACTTAGAAAGATTAAAAGATGAGAGTCTAGAGGTTGAAAGTGTTGGCAGCTGGAAGTTATTCTTGTATGGAATCAGAAGGAGAAGGCCAACAACAACAAAAACAACAACAACAAAACAACAGCAACAACATTTTAATAGAATTTACTGAAAAAGAAAACAAATATACATGATCATTGGAGAAAGGTTCCTCGTCTCTTGTCCCATCATCCTGACCACAGACCCACTCAGCAGGGCACAGAGGTCTGCACACTCAAGCTAATGGCACTGTTACAATTAGGGAGACTTTACTGCACCACACAAACAGACAGTAAGAGACAGATGGAGTTGTGTTTATGTATGAGCGAGTCCATATGGCAGAAACAAAAGAACAGCTACAACTACACTTAAGGTGATTACCACGCAGTTTAAGAGCTCATATGATATTCCTGTCATCTTGGAAAATCCAATCAATACTGGTGAACATGAGCAGCTCTGAAAACCAGAAACCAAAGGACAAAGCACTGAACCCGTGATGTCAGTGAGGTGTAAAGTCTGGAGCGTCTCCATGGAGACCGGAATGGAAAAGGTGGTAAGAGTGACTGCAGGTAGAATCCAGGGGGACTTCCTGAGGGCAAGTGTGTGTTTTGGGGAGACATGGCTCAAAGCACAGAAGCCCATCTCATAACTACGGTGCTTTAATATTATTGTATTAAGATAGCGTTGATATTAGCAGATAGCTTGGGTGGTGGAACTGGGAAATCACACTGTCCCTCAGCTGCTCTTTATCTATAGTTAAAGATGTTTAAGGACATTTTTCGACCAGTAGTGAAAAAAACATTGCCGCTAGTGAGCACAATAGGGTTAATGTGACTGTAATGTTTTTCTTTACTTGACGGGCTGGCTAACTGGCTTCTTCTGGGGATCTAACAAGCAGACAGACTGAATATTGATAATTGTTTCCACAGTGTAAGATTCAGATATGTCGCTGCTTGGTAAGTCCTGGCCAATGTAGTTTAAAAGCATCCCCTCTGTTGGATCTGTGTGGGCCTCTTTGTGTGGATGTCGATGATAAGTTCTTGCGTCATCAACCTCCACTGTTTGTTGTCCCACTGTGTCTCCCTTAGGGGCAGATGCTCTTATTGCTTCAAGGTCTGGTTCATAAGTTCCTAGTATATTGAGCCTAGATTCAATGCTTCCAAATCTCTCATTGTCTAGACTATAGGATGGTAGCCCTTCATTTCCTAACACAGGTGGCCCCACTCTCTCTTCTGCTTGTTCTACATCAGTGACTGGTGGTGGTCCCACCGAACAATTTTCAGCTATATTTGGCACATCAGCTCCCAGTTCACCTTGTGTTTGAAATTGTAGTTGTAATATATTGTCCTCGACTGTATGTGGTCCAGATATGTATGAAGCTGTGGTATTTAGATCATCTGGTCCACCTTCAACAAGACCTGCTCCATTGTGTCTGTGTGAAGCAGTCCTGGTCTCTATTGCTGTATCTATGAGACAAAAATAGGGTGGTTTATTGAACAGTTATAGCTTTTTGTCCCATTGAAACTTAGTAGTTACAAGTCCACTGATATGGCTCCTGGACTAAATCCAACAAGGTTAGGTACACAAAAGGATTTCATCATTGGTGCAACATCTGTTGGGCTTGCCTTTGGATAGTGGCCTGCAATGATGACGATGAATAGCAAGCTAACATGCACAGAAGTGTTTTGAAAGTCTTTAATTAAATCAATGCAAGTCAATTCAAAATCACTTTCAGTGTGAGAGCTCCACTGGTGATGAGAGGCTAATTGGCTTGAACCCTGGAACCACTGCTTACAGCTAAGATGTGAAAACTAAGCACTTGAATTCCAGATGAAAATGAATGCTTAAAGTTTTTCCCTGAATATCTTACAGGTTGTGGCGACATATCCCTTTGGAAAAAGAAGAGTTGTTCAGATGATAATGCAATCTACAATTACCGACACATACATGTATATTATTTAGAGCTGCAGGTCATTTTGTAAACCCCAAAACTCTTACCTCCTTGCCGCAAACATTGAGGAAGGGCCACAAACATGGTGAACATGACAAAAGCTACAGAAGCTGCAGTGCTCCACCATGACCTCTTCACACTCTGTTCAACCACACCTGTCAAGCAAACATTTTTTTCATGTTTTTCTTTTTTCTTGCTGGGTTTAGAAGTTTGACATTAGTGTAGTGATTACAAAACCTTTATAAACAGAACAATATTGTACTCACTTATTGAGGCAACAGTGACGTTGACTTTTGTTTGGATCGTGTGTCTACTCTGGAGGCCCGAGAAGGTACAGGTGTAGGTCCCAGTGTGTTCCTCAATCTCTGGATGGTGAAGCAGAAGAGATCCGTCTCCCAGTAGAGCCAGGTCCTGGTCCAGTTCAGCTTGGCCCTCCCAGAAGTTAAAGGTGTGTCTGGTTCTGCTGTCATACCGGAGGATCACTGTGGGCTCACTGGATCTGGTGAAGGTCCAGGTAAGGGAGAAATTCTGGAGATTCTGTGGGGCGATGCATGGGATGGAGAATTTATGCCCCTCTTCTGTCATGTTCTCTGAAAGATATTTTACAGTCGCTTTTTATTGTTGTAGACTTTTTAAATCATGCTCCAAATAACATTATACAAACTATATATATTATACTCAAAACATACCTTGATTCTTCCGAGAGGCAGTCCACACCTGGGTCTTGTCTGCAGATATGAAAGAGCAGAAGTAGGCATAGTCAGAGAGATTACCCAGAATCCTCAGTGTGCTCTCCACAGTGAACAGACCCTTGTGGTCAGTAGTCTTGATGGTGGAATTTTGTAGTGCTTCTCGGGCAGAAGGGGGGTCTGTGGCCCATGCCACCTGAGGGACAGGGTAGATATTGTGAGAGGAGCAGGAGACCATCTCATCAGTCATCTCGATGTTCACTGACTGGATAAGAGCTAGAAAAAAAGGAGGAAAAAGAATGGTGAATGACAATGCATTATTTGATTTAGGTTTTGATAGGGGCATGCATGAATTTGTGGCACTGACAGATGGTCACTTCAATGAAAGGGCACTTCACCCCCCAACCAAAAACACTGCACTGTGTGTGTGCATGCTACTCTGAGACCCATGTCTGTCTGTTTGTCTGTCTGTCTGTCTGTCTAACTGCTGAGTGATAACTACATGCCAATTAGACATTGTAACAGGACTGTTGCCAAAGCTTTTTGCTGAAACCTTTCAAGACAAAACTGATATTCCTGTTAATATAAATATAATATTGAACTTACTGCTTATTTATTCTGCCAAATTTAAATAATGATTACATAACTGATGCCCCATTCACACACAGTAACATTTATCTTATTCTTTTCTTTTCTCCTAAACTATGCAGAATATCTGCACAAATAAAGGACTTCTATCAGTGCAATTGTGATATATAACAAATCTCCTGCAGATGGGGCTTTTTTTTGCTGTGTTTTAATGCCATGGCCCATGTTGGGGGGCTACACTGTAGGTTTGTCTGTACACACTAGTTTCACACTAAATGTTTCATAAAGCATTTACTGTCTTGCAAAGACAGGATCAAAGACCTGAAGACCTAAAGCTGTTGTAAGATGGGTTCTTGTTTTAGTTTATTTCACTGATACTATTATAGATAATATTCCTTCAACTATGTGGAGCCAACTAATTACATTCTCTGTAACTGCTAATTTTTTGGACAAAATTGTAAAGCTCTGACAGCTACCCAGGAAACCTTAAAATATATTTGCTAATCTCTGCCTCAAACCCAAGCCTAATATATGCATGACATCACCTCAAAGCAATTGGCAAGAAAGAAAAAATGGTGAAAGCGCACATCAAAACAGCAATGCAAGGGAGGTGTGGTTGGTTTCATTGAGCCAAATAGGTCACAGCTTATCACAAATTACATGCTTGTATTTCTCTGTAATGTGGGAGGCAACCCAATTGAGATATCACAAACCCAGTGAAATAAAAATGGGTTTCAAAATAATACATTTTTGTCTGTTTGCACCTAAATAGGATTAAACTAAACTAAACTAAACTAAACTAAACTGAACTGAACTAAAGGCCGGGGGGGGGGGGGGGGTCATCAGATCCCTATGGTGCTAGTGACCATAGGCAATGTCTGCCATTAAAAGATTAGCAAGAGCCAGTCAATAATAGCAGAGTAGTGGAAAAAGAGAACGTACTTTATTCCACCTTGTTGTCACGACCTCGAGGGTAATTATGAGGTAATTATTGAGGAGGCATTATCACTCAAAGCCTCATCAGCCTTGATGATGCTCAGTATAAAGCGTGAAAAAAAACCCGACATGAGTCATTTATTTAAAGTGCATTTTTATATTGGTCTAATCGAAAATCATGGTTTCCGGTTTGAACCTGTTTTGTTCAGTTTGCCTAAAGGCAAATAACACTCCCCATAGAAAAATGTTTTAATACTATATTACTAAAATAGTATTTTCACTTCAAACCAGAGGTTTTCATGTCACGTGACCACATGACGTCACAACAGGTCGCTACCTGTCAAGTTTTGCTGTCTGCCATACCTCCCTTCAAAAGTGAAGACCGTCTACAAGAAACAAGAAAGGTAAGAATTCGAAATTGTGTTGTTTTAAGGTGAATGTGTGTTTTTTATGCACATTCATGGTTAGTGGCAAATGTTTCATATGAGAAAAATATTTGGAGGAGCCGCCGTTAACTATCTGCTGTAAGTCATTACATTTTCGCATCACTAGAACCCCAATTTAAGTTTTTTTATTGAGATTTGATTGGGAGAATTGTTTGTGTAGATACATTTCAATATTGGTACATCAGACACTGGTTTCATCAGAATAACTTTCTAATAAATGTCTTGTCTTTTATCAGGTTGTTCAGAAGGAGGAAGCTGAAACAGAGTATATATACTGTATAAGTATACTTGTTTTACTTGTGTTGATGTGTAAAACACTTACTGGCTAGCTTTACTGGCTGCAAAATTCATTGTGGGTTTTATTTATTTTTTATCTAAAGTGAAAATTCTACTTTTATATTATAGCAAATTTAGCTTTTGTTTATGGTAAAATTTAAGTTGTAAAAAAGCAAAACATTTTATTATATTGACCTACATTAAATAACGTTTTGGCTTGCGACTAAAGAAAATATATTGATTTAAGGTCTAATTAAAAATTATAGTTTGTACTGAGTCAGAAATTTAAGTGTTTTAATTAGTTTATTCAAAAGTAAAAACTATACTTAGATGTAGTAGTAAATATTAGGTTTTTCCAAAATGAAAAAATGAAGTTGTAACAAAGTTAAAAAAAAAAATGGTGTATGGTCTTTATAATAAATAATCTTTTTACTTTGTGTGAATGTAAATCTTTGTCTTTGGCAAAATAAATATTTTGATATTAAATCAAAATTTAAGGTTTCAACCAAATCATAAATATAATTTGAGAAAAACAAAAAAAAATGTAGGTGTAACAAATTAGAGTAATTTTTTTAAGTTGGTCCAAAGTAACATTTTTTTCAGTGAGATAAATAATGCAACAATAAACTTCTGGTTGTCCTGAGACCAAATCACAACGCCTCAAACCACATTGAATAAAGGAGAGTGAGATAGATGGTGACTTATCTATGGAAACGTATTTTGAATATTGATAAAAACAAAGACATATAGACCACTTCATGAAAAGACATTTTTTAGATACATTACAAAATTAGAAAGAAATTGATTTAGAATAACAGGTGTATCACGTTTTACTGACCTTTCACATCCAGGTTGACAAAGGTCTCATGGTTGCCCTTTCTTGTGCTAGTATAACACTTATACCTGCCCTTGTCTTGAACTTTGACTCTCCTCAGGAGGAGGGACGCATTGCCATTTGTGATCTGGGAGTTGAACAAGCAAGTCCTTCCACTAAAATGCTTATTCTGTAGTCCAAACTGATCTTTGTTGTAGTAGTAGCTGTGAACAGGGATTTGCTGCTTGTACCAGTGGATAACCACAGTGCCGGTGGGTCTGAAGCTACAGGGCAGGATACAGTCATCCTGGATGATACAGGTGACATTGGCCTCTGGAAAACAAAAGGTAATGGTGAACAACAGTCACGTTTGAGGAGCACTGAACAATTCAATCAAACCAATATCTTTCTTATTGTTACCTAATATTTCTCCTCCTGTAGTGTACAATTTGAAAAAAGTTGGTCTTGATATATGGAGGCTCCAGTGTAATAAACTATTTTTTTTCTTTGTGATACTCTATTGATCCCTCCTCTCTCACTCTATTCACTTGTTGATTAATTATTACTGATTAATTAATTGAAGGTGAATTAAAAGAACATTTTAATCATTAACACTCTCATGTCTCCTGCTGGTTCAGAATGCAGCTGTTAGGGTTTCAACTGGTATCAAACGTAGAGACCATATATACCCACGTTTAAAGCTCTGCTAGGTCTGGCCTCTAACTACATTATCTTTTGAGGAGTGAAGCTCCAGATCCTCCTGACTGTCCTTCAGTTTCGACTCAAGACTAAAGGTGATTGTACTTTTTCCATCATGGCTCCTAGACTGTGGAAAACACAGCCTGAGGAATTTAGGCTTATTAAGTCAGCATCATCAATTTTCCTTACTACTTGTAAGTTCTTGCAGGCATTGTACTTTATTCTAGCTTGTTCTTATCACATCTGTGGTTATTTGGGTGTGTAATTCTCAAGAGCCTGTAGACACATCTGCCAATCAGAGGTATTGTATAAACACGAGAGTCAGTCAAGGCCAAGCTGACCGACTGCCCAACTTTGAAACACACACACCCCCTTCCCGGAGCCAATATGTCAGAATTAGGGATCCCTCCACTTTTGTATGGTCTCAAGGCCAGATGGCAGTATGGCATAGAGGTGTAGACAAGGGGAGTGGGAGGACATACAGTAAATGTCAGAATAGAGGACAAAAGATTTCTCTACCCAGTGTTACCGGCAGATAAAGAATGCAGAGGATGCTGTGCAGCTTTGTTCATTGCTGCTTCGGGAATTGCTTTGTTAAATCAAAGTCACTTGTAAAGCTGCTCAAATTTTAGATTTTTTTCATTTCGATTTTCTCATTCATATTCATGCTGAGTTACATAATTGATCCTGATTGGAGGAGAGGTAAATATTTTTCACTAAATTCCCAGCAGAAATGCTGGACTTTGAAGCAGCCCTGATAAAGTACAGTACAGTTGTTAATAAATGTACTGTATTTCCAGGAATAGATCAATTTCCAGGCAATGCTTTACATGTTCCCTGCTTCATTCTCACAGGGTCACACATAAACATTACACAAGCAGCAAAAACAAATGAATAATATTACCAATATATTGCTGGTATCACAACTAGAGCCTGACCGATGCCAGATTTTTGGGTCCGATGCCGATCCCGATTTAGAAGAGTCCTAGCCGACCGATTACCGATGTTTTGACCGATATTTTGTCAAAAAGTGCAAAATTTTCAAATCAATTTGAAAAACTTAGATTTTATAAAAGTTTCTATATTTGAGAACATTGAACTTATAAGCAAACAAATAAATAAAAATAAACACAGAAAGAACTTTTTGATAGATAGAAAATGTAAAAGAGCGCGTCAGCTGCTCACACTTGTATTAGAGCTCCCTCTACTGGATAATTCTAGTAAATAGCAATTACAACGTTCAAACAGACAAGTACAGGATAAATAATCAATGTTTTTTGTTATACTTACTTATTTAAAAATCGGGACACATCGGTTGTATAACTACCGATCCCGATGTCGTCAAAAAAGTCAACTCTCTGTACTTGCTACAATGTTACTTCCTACAGAAAATAAGTCATCCTGCATCCTGCATGGCCAGTACAACATGCATTGATGCTACATTTTGTGGCTACAAAAAATGGATGGAATGCTCTGTTAACAAAGATACTCTCACAAGATACTCACTGATTGCAAACTGTAGGCTATCATTATCAACAATATAAGGCATTCTCATTGGGACAAAACCTTCTCCATTGTCAGCTTCATAGATTTGTACTAGTCGCAGAAATAACACATTTTTCCTTGCATGAAAATTGTGTTCTCATTTTGGGATGGAGGTGGTTGTTCCAGGTATTACCCTAACCTAAAGTCAGACCAGAGTCCGACCAAAACTAAAATTAGCCTAAGCCCAAATCATGTTTTATGTGTGTTATATGTGGGAAAATGAATCATGCCTCAGGCAGTTTACCTCAACAGCAAGCATTTACAATGTAAAATCAGCCCCTTGTTCATTTCCTCTTAAAAATGGATCAACTTATTAGTTAACAGATACAACAGTAGCTCTTTATGGCATATAATTTGGTTAAATCTCTAATCAGAACAAATTTCTCCTCTATAAAGTGTAGGAGCAGAGGTCTTGTCTTACAATACCTTTTGAGTGTGTCAATGAGAATTTCCCCAAGAAAATGATGAGCACAATCGCAAGTTCATGTGTCTCTGCCATTTCAGACGGTCTGCGCTGTGTTAATCCAGTGTCAGTGTATGGGAGTATGGCATGCATGTGTGTGAATGTGTGAATTGGTGTGCAGTGAACTGTGTGTGTGTCTGCGTGATTCCACTTAAAATGCTTCCTAACACTAATGAAACACTGACTAATTAACCAGGCAGGTAAAAGTTTAACCAGCCTCCTTCTGAATGGTCAACCACACCACGGCTTCTACTGAAATAGTTTAAGAAAACACATGTAACACCAAATAGTAACTGAAAAAAAAGTGTGTGCATGTCATGTTACATGTATAGATTGAAAAAGTATTTATTTATTTATTCTTCTCAAGCTATTGCACAGCAGTTCACTGCACTGCACAGGCTAGACTAAAAAGATAAAACAAAACCCCTAAAATGGGTAATTCTGATCTGGGAACAGATGTTTAACTTGAAAAAACACCTCCTTTGAGCTTTGATTGATTACTTTTACACTGAAAAAGGAAACAGGCCTCCCTCCTCTGTCCAATCACATATCCATATAGTAAGTGGTATGTTTTAGAGGAATGTGTCAGTATTCCTGTGAGCTTTTACCCACTGAAATGAGTGGACAGACATCAATACATACAAATAATGAAAGTCACCACAGAACAATTCCTCCTGGTCAATGCAAAGAGATGCCAGGTTTCAGAGGCAGCAGCAAATAAAATTCATGTGAGTATCCCTTTCTTATGACTCTTTCTATTGCCATGGTCATTTGTTGTTTGTGTGTGTTTGTAGTGAATATGCTTAATGCCACATGTTTATGTGTGTAAAATCTCGTGTATGACGATCTCAGGTATTGCTTAGGCTGCTAAGCAATGCGTACATCTATTCTGTACAGTGCGCTGGCACATTTTAATTAATATCGATCACAATTGTTTTAATGCAGTGGTCAATTCGCATTTAGTCAAATGTGGCCCGCTATTACAAATGAGTTTGACACCCCTAACATAGATCTATATAAGTCATTTTGGGAGATGATGACCTCTAGAGGCTGGAGTTAAGAAGTGACAATGGAGCAGAGTAGCCCTGCCCATTCAGGAAACCAGCGTTTGACTCCGGTCTGTTTACTGCATACAGCAGATGTAAACATATATATATAGCTGCCTGTTATCCACAAGCTGTGGGATCACATGTACGAGGGAAACAAGCGCCGCGTGCATGATTCTTTAAGATTACATCACTCATCTCTGCCCTCAATCAATTTTAATCCCAGATTATAGGGACCGTGCTACTAGAATGGACTCATGTGGTAGTTGCTTCAATATTGATTCTGTTAGCCCTGATACAGGACTCTTTGGGGGTCTTTCATCGTATGCTCCAAAAGTGATCTGTCCTGCTCCATTGACTTTTTTCCCCTACGTAATCCTTCACTTGTCTACTATTACCGCGGTGGCATGCGCAACAATTCCCATGCACAAATAAACCTTTAGACTTTGTTTAAGACGGTACTCTGCTTCCGAGCAATACGCACGCTGCTGCCTCCAGTGGTCGAAATGTAGACTGCAATTGCTTTTCTAATAGCCTAGGTGCTTGACCTTTTATTACCTTGACAAAATCGAGTATTCTTGTAGGGACAATTAACCCCTCATCATATATATTTATGTATATTGTTTTAGCTATATTTGACATGGATACAATTAGGGCATTTACTTTTGTTGTGCTAAATGTATACTGATCTATACTGTGTGTGTATATATAGACTTTATTCTGATGACTTAATGGTAGTTACACACATTTGGTTTTATTGCCTAAACATTACAGTACAACAAAATCTCAAGAGAAATCATAACATTGTGTATCACTCTTGATGCCAGGGCATTATTGTTGTTGTTATTATAATAATAATAAGTGCAATGTTTTAAGATGTGGCCCAATAATAACAATAATGGCAATAATATTAATATTGTTGTTGTTATTATTATTGTTATGTATTATAGTGTTATACTGTTATTATTAGAAGTATTATTATTAAGTTTGTTTGAAATAACCTGTGTTACCAGTTGCCATTGGGGGTGGTGTAGAGATTGGGGCTCCAATTTCATCAGGGTGGGTTGAGGAGACATTGAGGGAAAAAACTGGTTAGGAGCCACAGTTTTAAGAGACAGATCAACTGACTGGAACAATACTGGCACAGTAAATGCAGTCATAAGTGCAATGTTTGCAGATGTGGCTCAAACATATGTTTGCATCTGTCTCTACTCCATTTGTGTCCTCCCACCATCACAGTACAATTCAAGGGAAAATCCTGCAACGTACGCTTTGAAAAAGTAGGCTACGGGCTTTTTATTTTTATCTGGTCAGAATGATGATGAAACGGTTGGTTGTATTATCCCCACCCCGCCCTCTCCTGCCTCCAGTTTGTAGGTTACTGAAAGATTTCACCAACCACAGATAAGAAGATTAGAGAGGAATTAATGGCATTCCTTTGTCATTATAGGAATAAATTGATATTTGGTTTTAAATCTGAGGGAGGAGACAGTGGGGAGTAGGGGCAACATGTTGTGTCAGGAGACATAAGCAGAGGGATGGCACAATGACAAGTAAATAGAGGTAGAAGGATGCCTGTGTATTGGAGCTAAGCATTCGATATCTGGACTTATGTACATGCTGTTATAGGAGATGACAGGGTTGGATAACACAGAAGAGACTGGGCGCGTGCGTTGTGGGGCAGAATGAGTGCAGCTGGGATATGGACGTGCCGGTAGACAGCAGGGACAGCTGTGGCTTTCCACTGGCGTCCTGGAGAATCCCTGGGTGAGAAACTGACGTAGTGGGAGGACCTGTTTGGTTCCTCTCGTCTTTCCAGCCCCAGCCTAACCATGAACGTGGCCCTCCTGGCCCTAAGACTGATGTGCTTGGCCTGGCTGTGGCCTGTCACTCAGCTCAACAGCAACCACTTCCCAATGAAGAGGAGACACAAGGATGTATATCTCGGAGAGAACGCCAAACAAAAACACGGAGGGTGAGCCAACGTGCAGGACCATTTTCGTGGGTTGTTGTCTTGGAGTTGCTTCTGCTGCATACTTTTTGACAGCTGACCACTACTTTTTGTTGGTTTTGCAGGAGGCTTTGTTCTATTTCATAGCAATGAATAGTTTGCTGCTTCAGGGTGTCATTAAATTGTGGTTGCACGGGTAGTCGTGATGCTTTCCACTAACGTCATCATTGCACAGTCCATGGTAAAGGCAAAGGCAGGGTGAGAGGTGACATCGGGAGAGCAGTTTGTGGTTGATTGTAGCACATCGCAGGCACTGTTAAAGTTCAGGTAACTGTGGCTCCAGTTAATTAGGAGGTTGAAAGTGTAATGTTGTGATTCTCAGTCTCTCATTTATAATGAAATAGGAGTTAAGCATAGGAAGAGAGACATTGATACTACTGCAGCATTGTGAGCTTGATTTGTTGGCCAAAAGTGTATATAGGTTGTTGTTGAATGAATAATGGGTTCAATACAAGAGTAAAATAATTAATTTACACTTTTGATTCACATCAATCATCATATGAGATCATGTAGACATGTAGACAAAACATTCTGATTTAAATGGCAGCATAGCAAATATCACTGGTCCTTCCTGTTAACAGAGAGGCCCTTTGTCTGAGAGAGGCTGTGAGGCTGTCTGCATAGTTGAAATCACTAGAGTGCGGATAGATTGAAAGTAAAACAACTCTTAGTTCCTTTATACCCTTGCTTTTGGTTTTAATCACACTGCTAAATTTAAATTGCTCATCACTAAGTCCCTGGACCAGATGTCAGTACTGCTTCAAGTGTGTGTGTGTGTGTGTGTGTGTGTGTGTGTGTGTGTGTTGTGTTAGAGAGAGAAAGGTTTTTTTTTGTAAGCTCTCGTTCATCTGATGTGCTGATTTGTGTCTTCTGTGGTTCTCAGACGGGTGGACTTGAAGATGAAAAAGTTGGACAGCACCAAGTCCCTGCTAATCAAATCTGAGCAGCTGCTTCGTATTGACGACCATGATTTTGCAATGCGGCCAGGCTTTGGAGGTAAGACACAAACCCAATCCAGTCAGCTAGCTTGTCATACAAGACAATGTTTGTATATCTATCTATCTATCTATCTATCTATCTATCTATCTATCTATCTATCTATTGTAACACTTTTGCCAAAGCTTTTTGCTGAAAACCTTTAAAAAAAACCTTGATAGAGATAGACAAAGTTAACATGAATGGTGATCAACTGATATCCCTGTTAATATAAATATAATAGTGAACTTACTGCCTGCAAGTCTTCTTTTTATTAATGGGTTTTGACTATTATCATTATTGTTATTATTCTTCTATTCTTATTATGAAGCATGTGCTTGCTCGGCAACTCAGAGAGGTTAATGTAGGTTACAGTGCCATCTTTGGCATTAGCCCACCCCAAAAAACCCTTACTGACCCAGATTGTCTGCAATGTTAAACAGACAATGCCTGCTGCCGGTAATACAGACTGTTTTTTTAATACATGTTTTGTATCTGGACTGTGTACCTCATTCTGTGGGAAAAAAATGTAAATCCTGAATGTTGCAGGATATTTGAAGGACTGTGATAATGCTTAAGTTTTGTGTTCATCAGCAAACTCAGAAGTGTCTTTAGTTTCCATCTCTGCGGCTATATAGTACACATAACAGTATTCTATTTACCTGTGTTTCCAAGTGCTGTTGGGTTGAGCTTGTGGTTAAGTTAAACCTGGTAAATGAGGACCATGACTTTGTGGAATCAGATCACCCAGATACAAGAAAATACTACATTCAAATTTGTATTCGCAAATTACTGGAGAAGTACTACACTACCCACAATCCTAGCTCGAGTTCCACCAATCAGAGACATTGCTGTTACCATGGAGATGTTTCAAGAGTCGAAGTTTCGCTAAGTTTGGCAATCAGCAACGTACTCCACCATGGTTTCTCTGTCAGACATGATGTGCTTTTTTGGGGATGAGGAGAGGAGTGTGGGCAGGGGAAAGTCACTACAAATCGTTGAGAAATTGGTTGAAAGGGAATCGATGATGTCACCTGCAATCCCTTATGGGATAAGTTAATAATTCGACATTAAAAGACATTAGGTACATAGTACCTTACGTTTTTAAAAAAAAATTGTTTTCTCTGAATCAAATGTTATGTCAATGTCATTATTCATCTCGTAGCTGCTTGGTTCAGTTCACAACTTTCACGACTAGGGAGTTGAGTGCTGTCACAGAGCTCAGATGTTATAGAATCATGAATGTATTTTTTTTCATAGCATTAGATGTGTTGAAAATTGAAATTATACAAGCAAAACTGAGACTTGCATGTCTTTGGACTGTGGGACGAAACCACACTAACATGGGGAGAACATGCAAACGGCAGACTTCCATACCGATAGGGTGGCCTAAAGGAAGCAATGTCTGATCCAATTCAGTAACCGCATTGCTAACACGTTCATCACTACCTGATTTAGTGAGTTACTGATTGGGAGCAATTCCTGGAATGGGATCTGCATTCTTCTCTAACACTTCTGTCACATTTGTGAATCCAATTGAATCACTAACTTTAAAGACGAGTTAAAAAAATTATAATTGATTTGTTACATACATATTAGATATTTATTTTATGCCAATTTTGACATACAGATTAGAACTGTGTGTCAATTTAACTGAAAATGTGCCTTTATGTTATGTTATGTCCAAGTTGAACTAATTGATTGTGATTTTAAAAGTGATTTTAGGGCCTAGGTTAACATTGTTATTTTGGTCATGATCATATCTGCAACAGGTGGCGCTGTGCAACAAGAAAGACCCAGGTTTGATTCCTGGTCCAGGTCCTTCCTCGAGTTTGCATGTTCTTCCTGTGTTCACATGGGTTTCCTCTAGGTGCTCTGGTTTCCTCCTGCATCCAAAGACAAATCAGGTGAATTGGAGAGTCTATGGTGTGAGTGTGATTTGTATACCAGTGTTTGTCCTGTGATGGGTGACCTGTCCAGGGAGTTTCTCTGCCTTCCACCCAGTGCATGCTGGGATAGGTTCCCGTGAATAGGGCTGAGCAGATCAAAAAAATGAATGAATATCTGCATCAATAAAACAGCTAGTGCATTTAGCAGGGCTGTAGTACTTGAGTCTGCTCTCAGTCCCACTTTTCTGACACCTTGGACTTTTGACTCGGACTTGTCTTGTTCTCTGCTTCTATTAGATGTTCACTGTTCACTTTTTCGGCCTATCTAAAAATGAACAAAATATGCATTTTTCTCCATCTGGTCCACCTTCATTTACACCTGTGTATACTATGTAACAGTCTTCAAACCTCCATGCTATTTTTTTGATTAGTCAAAATCCTATGCAATAATTAGTTGGATGTTGAAGGATGTAGTACCTGCAGATAGATCTACATCACTGTTGATCATAAAGAAACTCTGTGAGCATTATTTTTACATTTGGAAATGTAAAAATGTTCCTTGCCTATTTTGGTCTCAGTGTTGAATAGCATTTGATTTGCTCTGATCTCGGTCTTGACTACAGCCCTGGCATCCAGGACTTTTGAGAGTGATTGGAGAATGCTGTAAGAAGGTGTGACTACCTACGTAGGTAAAACCATCTCCCTCACTGTGGTGACCAACTGCTCAGTGACTCTGAGAAAGGTTTTCAGAACCACAAAGCATGCTGCACCCTGTTTTTTGACAAGAAACATTTCTGATAGAAAAGCTCCTTTAAAAATCACCGGGCTACAGTGGGCTAATGTCAGTGGCAGTGGGCCACATTTCATAAATCAGCTTTGGATCTATTACCTTATAGTCCCTGTCTGTGAGAGTCTTAGTTTAAGATAGGATTTAATGGTGCTTTGCCATTCCTTAAGCTGTACTTTGATGTGCGCAATCATACGGATCTTAGTGAATTAATTACATTTTATATGCTCTCATAAGGTGCTTTAGCTGTAGGTTAGTGGAATCGCTTATCTGATCATAACAATATTTTTATGCAAGTAATACAGGCAACCTATGATATTTTTTCTTGATTCAGTGTCTATAACTTGTATCTAAGTTCAGCTCCTATAATTTGATTTCTCTAAAATGTATTTAGTTATAAATAAAGCCAAGTAGTTCCTAACATTATTCCTTATACCTGTGATGTAGCTCATTCAGAAATTAAAAAGTTGATTACACTTTTCAGACAGACATCTCCAATAAGATGCACAAACAACTCTGCCAAGTATTTAATGGCATCTTATCTGGGGTCCTGGAGTGGAGATGAGGATGGCAAGGAGGTGAAGGATGGGATTAGTGCTGAGGGGTTATGAGTGGTTATGTGTGTCGCTGATAAAGAGATCATATATTTGGAAAAAAAACATGATATCAACAGTCAGCTGATGCATGCTTTAGAGCCAGCATGACATCAGGGTCATGGGACAATATGCTGTCGGAAATCCTTCTTGCCTGTCTGCTGGATGCCTTGTCTTTCACTTATTGCTCAGCAGTGGGATTTACAAATATTATAATCTTCGGGAGATGCGGAGACAGATGAGTCATGTAGGAGGAGATTGTACTGAAGCTTGAACCTGACCCATTGCAATGTCTGACCTTTTGTAGGGTCAGCTATTCCTGTCGGCATAGACGTCCAGGTGGAGAGTATTGACAGTATATCTGAAGTAAACATGGTACGTGCCTCTGGGACTCTTGTAACATACCAATATACAGTGTCTTCCTTTGTCCATTGGGGTTGAGCACCGGTGTTGTTTTATAGGATTTCACCATGACTTTGTACCTGAGGCATTACTGGCAGGACGATCGCCTGGCCTTCCCCTCCAGCAGCAACAAGAGTCGCACCTTCGATGCTCGTCTGGTGAAGAAGATCTGGGTTCCCGACGTGTTCTTTGTCCACTCCAAGCGTTCCTTTATCCATGACACAACCATGGAAAACATCATGCTGAGGGTTTATCCTGATGGCAATATCCTCTATAGTGTCAGGTAAAAAGAAATCTCTATCAAAGCAGGAACCATTAACCTTACATGTGCAGGTAGACAGTATATGTACATTCAATGGTGGGGCAGGGAGACTGGTAGGATTAATACAACTGAGATGTTCTGAATATGACCCATGAGTACAAAGCCAAACTAACTGTGAGCTGTGTTGTAGGATCACTGTGACTGCGCTTTGTTCAATGGACTTCAGTAGTTTCCCTCTGGACACACAGAATTGCTCTCTGGAGCTAGAGAGTTGTGAGTATCAGACAACAGTTGGTACAGTGCTGCCGATGAATGCCTTATAAGATATCCAATGAGGAACGATGTAGATTTGTTTACATTCTCAATAACACCCAGTCAAACAAGAGTCTGTATTGTGGAAAAAAATCTACAAGCTGAATATAGTTCTTACTTTAGGGAGTAAGGTCCATTTTTAAGGATGTTTAACAGATAACAGCATTATCTGTTTCCCACATGGCACATGCAATATGTCACACGGAAATAACACCTAGCTTGCTCGCTAGATTCTGTGGAAGTTTGTCCATGAAATTATAGACTGATTGATGATTGATTGATTTCTCTCCATGAGAAAAAAAAATATTGCTGAAAAAAAGCATTTTGATGCCCTGTTTTCTGTCTTTGTGATTTAGTAGGTAGTGCCGAGTTCTTTAAATCACAGGAGTCAAACTACAGGTCAAAAATGCCATTGGATATCTTTAAGCATTGCATCCCTGCTATACTGATAGCACCGGAACACACACATACTACGCATTAACTCACTTGACAAACATAAACATTAACCATCACCATCCTCTTTTTACATAGAGTAAATTACTGGTAATCCTCAATCAGGTCAATCTCTGTCCATTATTCATATGTGTCTTTATCTGTCTTTCTGATTTAAGAGGGATTAATGCTATTTTTCATTGTGGTCTGTTCATGATAGCCAGTACACTTGAAGTTGGTCATATTTCATCAGAGACTGACTGATTTTAGAGTCAGGATCTGTGCAGACTATGATAGTTTTGATCACAGGTACTCAGAGACAGCCAGCCAGACATAATGTATGGTTCATAAACACATCATACATAGGTTCCTCTTATATGCATGCACACACAGAGGGTTATCTCTCTCTCATTCTCTCTCTCTCTCTCTCTCTCTCTCTCTCTCTCTCACTCACATACACACACAATAAAGCATGGATCCTGATCTTAGAGGAGAGTCGGGCGTCCCATTTCTGTGCACTCCCTGCTCTCCTCTGAGGAACACATCCATGAATCTTCTAAGAGAGGCAACATGTGAAGGTGTAATCCCTGCCCCGCCCCCGCCCCACCCTGCCCCCCACCCCCTCCACCCCCACCTTTTTCTCCTCTCTTGAAGATGCATACAATGAGAACGACCTCATGCTCTACTGGAAGAATGGGAACGATTCATTAAGGACTGATGAGATCGTGCTCTCTCAGTTTTTTATTGAAGAATTCCACCCTTCCTATGGGCTTGCCTTCTACAGCAGTACTGGTATGTGCAGTTCTCTGCTGTCAGTGATGTTTCAGGGGCTCTCTGAGATGTCCCCCCAGGTTTGGGAACAACCAGAGAGCTCCTGATATTACCTGATATTATCCTAATATTAATACTTATGCCACAATAAAATAATATTGCCATTTTAAAAGGGAAAGTTTAGAATTCCTATACCTAGACATTATGTTTTCCTCCCCTAGACCTGCTGGTAGCCACAGCAAACACGACGGTCATGTATGTCAAACAGTGCAACTCCAGTATTAGCCCTCATCCAGCTAACAAAACAATGCAAGTATATCAATAGCACCACCGCTAATTGCCCCAAAAACATCTTGAGTAGTTTCCACATAAGAGTTACAAATAAACTATAAATTCATATGGTTGTGAAGTAAAGCCAATGACACTCTTTTCTCATAATCCAGCATGATGATGACTATTTATTGTCAGATTAATTCATTCATCATGTAACATTCACTTTTTGGAGTCGAACCAAGTCAATGTGCAGAATTTACCTGCATCAATTCATATAGTCAACATATAGTTAGACATAGAAGTGTGATTATCGTCGCAACTGTGAAATATCGGTCTGAAAAACGATTGAAACAACACAACTGTCATGTGTAGGTCTAAACATCCTGAACTTTCCCTTTTCATATTTTCTAGAAGACTAAAGCTCTTACTCACTAAGATTGTGTTGTGTGGGCTAATCACACACTGCCGTGCTCCAGACATAATGTTCTTCTGCCAATCTCATTTGGTAATTTCAGAGATATAGTGTGCAATATGCAGAGCAAATCCTTACTGACACAAGGCCTCAGAGGGCAGCTAGATTGTGTCTGTCTATCTCTGCTATTTTTTGTGATGGATTAATCTGGCACCCTTTGTATTGAAATTCAATAACACGACATCTTGCAATGTATTTCTTGAATTTTATTCCAGTTAACTGTTGGAAAATATTGAAATAACATAGTATAGGGGTATTGATAATTACTGTGAGAAAAAACATGAATCCATTACAAGATAAAATTCAAGGGATGTCAGACTTTCAAACTCCATTTTAATGATCATTTAAGGATTTTTCAAGATGATATGAAAGAGAATCATTATGTGCCTTTTTATTTACAATGTTGAAATGCAAATACAAATGTTGATAAATGGTATTAGTATAGTCAGTACACTATTATGGAGCAAAGTATTTCAGTATAATAGTGCATCACTGACCTCACCACCAGCACCATTCATGCTCCCTTCCACCATCTGACTGCTATGCTACTGTGGGCTTTTTCATTTTACGTCATTATGTAAGTCTTTTAGAGCTGAACCTCTGAAACGCTGAACTGCTACTAAGCTCACATTTTCAGTCTGAGAGGAGTGAGAGAGAGAAAGGGTACATTTTCTTCTCAGTGTGTCAGTGTGGAATAATCTCTTAGAGTTATCCTATCTAAGAGGTTGTTGTGTTGCTTCCGCTCTAGATGTATCAAACCCCACGTGATATTAATACTTTCTCATTCGGGTTCTAGTTCCCTTGCGGTAGTTCCAACATGTAATTCCTAAGATTTGCGAGACTTTTTCTCACAGCACTACGCAGAGTGACAGTCTGTTCTCTTCCACTCATTGTGTTATTATATATCCCCCCCCAACCCCCATGTACGCGTTCTGTCTCTCTATCTCTCTTTCAGGTTGGTATAATCGGCTCTACATAAACTTCATTCTCAGGAGGCATATCTTCTTCTTCATGCTTCAGACATATTTTCCTACCATGTTGATGGTGATGCTATCCTGGGTGTCCTTCTGGATAGACAGGAGGGCCGTGCCTGCCCGTGTCTCTCTGGGTACAGTACTAACACCCTTGTGTACTCCATTACATTTAATGGGGCACAAGTGAGATGAGAAAAAACTTTAAAAAGACTGGATAGAATGATTATTTAGGTGTTTTTTCCTGGTTGGACCACACCTGTACCACATTTCTTCTCTAGATTTAGTAAGTATTAGGCTGCTCCTTTCACGGTCACCAGGGCAGGAAGCAGAATTGTTTTACTCCTTTATGAGAGAATGAAACAAGCTGCACAATGGGCTGCAGGTATGAGATGCTCCGATAACACGCTATAACAAAACTATACAGACATCGTTGTTAGGTGTTTATAATGTGTAATACAGAGGCCTCTAATAAGTGAATGCTGTTTGATATGTTGTCCTGGTTCCTTTCTGCATCCAGGCATCACCACAGTTCTGACCATGTCCACCATCATCACTGGTGTCTCAGCCTCTATGCCACAGGTGTCTTATGTCAAAGCAGTAGACATCTACCTGTGGGCTAGCTTCCTCTTTGTCTTCCTGTCTGTCATTGAGTACGCTGCCGTCAACTACTTCACCACCGTGGAGGAGATGAAGAAGCTCAAGAGGGCAAAGGTCATTCACATTTAGTTGCGACTGTAATGCCTCCTGACATCTCCCTCCAAGTCACATTATATGTGAAAATGTTGACCTAACCATCACAAGTCAAAATCTTACATCCTCTGCTCTCTCTCCTCTGTTGCTATAGATCCCTGCCTCCTCCTATGCCACCCAGGCTATGGTCTTTGATGGCTGTTTCCATGACAATGAAATTGACCTGGCTTCCTTTCCAGAGGTGTCCAGCACCCCCAACACAGAGAGGACCACTCAGTCTCAGAACTCTAATGTTGACTCCCCACCCATGGAGGGCACCAGGCTACGTCGCAAGCACCCCTTGAAACAAAACCTCAGCTTCATCATGAGCAACAGCTACATGATCGACTCCTTCTCCAGAATCATATTTCCCATGGCTTACCTGCTGTTCAACATCATTTACTGGAGTTTGTATGCATAGGACATACACACAACTCCCTGTTGTTTTGCGATATGCAGTGGACTACACACTAACTTGACTAATGTCGACTGTCGTGATCATAACATCAGACAGGCTGCGATAACACCTACTAACTGTCAACTCACAATACTCTGCTGTCCTATAGGATATGACCTTAACATTTGCACAGTGTTGAAGCGCTATCCTACTAAATGCATTGCACTGGCTATTATTTTGTGTGTGTTTGTGTGTGTTCTTGGCTGTGTGCGTGTTTTATAACAGACAGAACAAAGTCATTTTTAGGACATTATTTTACAGATAGAATAGATCACATAAACAGTCACTTGTATAATTATTGTAAAACCTCTTGAAAATAAACCTATTCTGTTAAAGGAGCGTGTCAAGACACTCATTATCTGGTTCTGGGACAACACAAGATACGCGCAGAAGCCTTTTATACACTGGGACTGGAACTGGTGTTGAAGGGTTTCAAACATTAAACTGGTGATTTTAACACGTGGGATTGCCAAATGCATACATTGCATACATTGCCTTAAGATGCACTCGGTTTGAGAGAATGGAGAAGTCACACAAGGGTGGTGATCTTGAAAGAACGTTCATACAGCATGACATTTTTTTCTGCTTTTGATTGAAGAATTTAATCTGAAAACCCCTCTTGTGATTATCTTGACTCTCTGCCTCCCTCTGGTGCTCAGTAAAAGAAAGACATTTTCCTCTGTTTCTCGAGGGTTATTTATAGAGAGCATTAATTCTGATATTGTATTTAATATTGTATATGTATTTACTTCTAAATATAGATGATCAATGTTTATATGTGTTGATTAAATATTTTTCTTCATTGTCCCCTCCCATTTCGAGTCCTGAAAAGCAGGTGCACAACATGACAGGTATGATGCTAGTAGTGCGTGACGTCTTCAAGAGCCTTCAACACAAGAGCCTCAAACGTATGTGAAGAGTCATGACGCTTTCAACTCCGGTGCATTGAAAACACAATACAGTCACTTCAACCATTCACAGCATTCAGAGCCCTAGGCCACACCCTGAGGCACACCCTTAATGACATGACTCTCCAAATAACCATATGAATAACATTGCTTTTAACTAATTATTACAGCCAGATGACACCTAATACCCCATTGGGCCTTTTTCTGTGAGAATATCGATGGGCCATCAGATCTGCTGCATGAATGATCTGGGCACACATCATTTCCTACACAGGAAATGAGAAATGGTTGAGCAAGATATGTTTGAAGTGAATGAGTGTATGAGTGTGCTTGTCAGTCAGGTCCACCTACAGAGAATGAGCTTACAGTTTCAGGGGTGTGTCACATGTGTCAGCTATTGATCCTGGGTACGTCACTGTCAACTCTTACAGCCTACCTTGTGTTGTGGCTCCGGTGTTACATTTGGATTGGATTTTTGTCTTGCTCGTGGGAAACTTATGTTGTGTGAAAATGAAGACAAAGTCATGAAAGCTTCAGACATGTGTTGGAGTGGACATGCATGTTTGCACACATCTGATTGGTTCAGGTAACATTTTTACGGTGTTATATTTATTTTTCCTTAGTGAGAGAATTAAAAGCCCTTGAAATACAGGAATGGATGAGAAATACAAGTTGTTTCAAGTTTGTGTTAAGTACAGTATAGCAGCATATCTTCATGAAGTGCAATAATAGTATAGTAATGTTATGTAATGTAATAAGTATATGTATACATTCTGTTAATCTAGATATACAGGTATATCTAAATCACTTCTTAACCCTATTATCTTACTATTATCTTTACCTTCATATTGTCTTACATTGTGTTCTTGTGTTTTATCGTGTTTCATCTTATTTCATGATGATGCTGTTTCAATTGATTTGATTGATTTGAAGCGCTTTACAAACTGTATTTTAAAAAAGTGCTACCCAAGTAAAGTTCATTATTATTATTATTATTATCATGTACACTCAGTATCCATTCATCTCAGGAGTAAACTAAAGTCACTGTCACATTACCTGCTGCTGAGTTTCTATGTGAAAAAGGGTAGACTGTGGCCATGAAGGGATACACCTGGAGAGCAGCAATGTTTAGGTACGCTGTGGCGTTCAAATGATGCTCAGTCGGTATTAAGCTTTATGTGTGCCAAGAAAACAGCACTGTTGACAGGAAGTGCAGGATGGATTTGTGCTGTTTGCACCAGTACTGAGATGTTATTTGCATACTCAGCGGTGGTGATTTTTGTTTATCGTCTCTTTCAGGAACCTCTAGACAGCAGAGCAACTGTTTCTGTGATACTGGAACCGGTGTGTCTGGCTCCAATGATCATACCACGTTTAAAGTTGCTTAAATCCTGTGTCTTTAGTCCAACAGTAACTGAATGTGGGATGTGTAAATAATAAAGTGGATACTGAGTGTAGATATATACTGTATATACACACTGTGTGTTTACAGAGCGCTACAGGAAAACAATCATAAAGTAAACTAGAAATGCATTTCCCACGGAAAATGCGTGGGATTGCTGTACGGGCAAACCGCGAAGTATATATTACTCTGTTGTATTGAGTGGTCAGGGTTAGGGTGTATGAAGTTGAATGCAGTTGCATTACAAATACATTGATGTCTATGTGATTTCTAATGTGTTCTAGCTGGATCCAAAATGGCCGCCTGGATCCAAAATGGTGGCATCTGTAGTAGTACTAGTAGTAGTACTTGAAAGTTGTATGAAGTTGAATGCAGTTGCATTACAAATACATTGAAGTCTATGGAGAGTTTAAAATACATGGAAGTCTATGGGAGTCCAAATACATGGAAGTCTATGGGGAGTACAAAGTACTTCATAATTCCTAAAGTACTACTAGTATCTCTTAGAAAAGTCATAGCACACCTCCCCCAATAATTCCGGACAGTTTGACATATGACACGTGCATGTAGCTCTAAAACTGCGGGACAAGTAGCGGCCGTTAAACCGTGTTCTGCGAAATTCTGCAAATCTGACATCTGAGCTCACTATGTACATTTAATTACCCACATTTCGATACCTGAACCACATATGTGGCACAAGCAGGTTTTCGTGCTACAGGTGAGCAAAAAAAAAACATAGGGATCAATGCAAAAGCGCACGGAAGAATAATAATAAGCCTGCAAGATAACAATAGTGGGTTTGCTGTTACACAGCAATCCCACTAAAAATATTGTGGTAGCAGACTTTACAGAGCTATAAATATTGATTACATCACAGCTCAATGACCAGCAAACCTCTCAGAAAAGCTCCGGCCCCAGCAAACATCAGTGCGTCCATACTAATGTGTGTGTTTATGCACTGCATTTCTATTTGCAGTTTCCCAAAGCTGTGATAAAGACAATTTGATTGTTCCATTGTTTTGAGGTATGGTTTTACTGAAAGGTGTATCTGGAACAGGAATGCACTAAAATGTTTGCTTTAGAATTAGTTATTTCTAAAAGGGATTAAGTGATATGCTTAGCTGATTTGTTGAATAGAAACACCGATACAGTCACAAAGATATCACAGGGAAGTACAGGGAGGGCCATCAGATGTTAAGTGGTGTGCGTGTTTTGTCGTCTGGGTATTGTCTGTGTGACTCATTCCTTTGTAATGCAGCCTAGCCCTGATGTTCTTCATTAGAACTGGATTTCAACGAATACATAAACATCTACAATCTCAATCTACAATCTTTATATTTGTTATATGACAGAGTGAAGAACAGCAAGCCAGGCACACATGTCAGATGTCCATATTGGTTCCAGGTAGCCCTTCTACTTCTACTCACAGGTAAGGTCTGACATGAGGAATGACAAAGTATTTGAGGACGCCTGCTTTTGAGGGCAAAAGGTGAAAAATGTGCTTACAATGAAGAAGAGGCCCATTAGTCTGTCATCTAGACTGACCTCTGTCAGTCATGTAGTGAACACACACACGCCCACACATAGACAGTTAACATGCCTCCCAAATATAGATAACCTGCTTGTCTAGTCTGAGTACTGTCTGTTTTCATAAACCATGAAACTTCACAAAGCTGTCACCTCTTCATGAGTAACATGATAACAGAGAGGAACAAAGCGCTACCTTAACACCATGTACACCGAGACTTTAGTTCTATGTCGACTGAGGCTAACCTTTCCATTCCTCTCATCAGGCCATGCTTCATGTAATCACACTTCCTCCACTGCTTCCCTGCCTTCCTCTCCACCGACCACTACCACATCAACGGCGCCGGACACCACAAGAGCCACGGCAGCTTCTACCGCTACTGTAACGCCCGTCCTGTCACACACAAACACAACAAATGCACATCAGTCAGGTAAACTGCCAAAAAGTGTGAAAATCGCAAAAAATCGTCAGAGAATAAACATCAGCACAGGCCACATCTCATTCAGCAGCACTAACCCCATCAAACAACCTCAGACACCATCCCCCTACAGTCCCTCTGACAAAACGCGACCCTAGCCCACAGCCACAGTGGCTCTCTGCCCTTCACAACTGCCTTTCTATCCGCTCCCATATCGCTGCCGTTGACCACACCCAATTGGTAACTGTCTCATAACTCCACAGTATAGCAGTGGTCCCCTTTTATCATTGTACTTTGATCAGATAAATGGTGAGTTATTGCAGAGTAAACTAACACACGGACTGCCATTCATATCCAGTATACCCATTTTAATGTCAATGCTCTCTGTCCTCCATTGTAGTGACTACAACGGAAACATTCAATCAAACTCTGAAAACAACAGTCATTCATAACATCACAAAAGGTACTGTAATAATAATAAATAGTCTCACTGAAGGTGAATGGGTGAGCATTACGCACCTTAGTAGAGTTGAATGCTTGTCACTTGGTGATACTGTAGCATACAGGAGACTTATGGTAAATAACAAAGGTTTCTCTACACAGAAGTCAGTGTTATTCTCACAAAATGCATCATATGAACTATTCTTTATCTCTTCCTCTCCCCTGTTGCTGGCTGTGGATTCAGAGCCAGTACAGGTGCAGTGCAACTTTTCCCAATCCTGTACTAATCAATGTAAGTAAAAGGCATTTGTTAAAAATGTATAGATTTTAAACTTTGCAGGCTGAATTTGTTTCATTTTCAGTTTTTATTGCTTATATAAATTATGTTCCATGTTTTTTTCCTTACAGCAGTGTACTACTGGGTGCACGTCACTGTAGATGTGACTGGTGATGAGAAGAATGAATCAGACATCAGTACCTGGGTATGTAGGCCGGGATGTGGGGAGGTTGGTCATGGACGACAGCGATAGTCTCTTATCCAAATACTAAATGTCTGTTTTTGCCAAATATAATGAGCATGATGTTCCTCTTTCTCAGCTTCATCAGCTGTTTCATGATCACTTGGACAGGTGCATGTCCCCAAACCATACAGAACCAAACACCACAAGCTCAACAGCCTTTCGAACCACGTCTGTCAGCCCTTCCTATGACTCAACACGCAACACGACGACGCTGTTACAAAGCCACAACACAACTGCAACTGCGGCAACTCACAACTTTACAGCTGTAACTCAGAACTACAGCCTGACAACCTCATCAGCCAACATCACCGTGGTGACGACGCTTCACAGTGGCTCAACGACGATCACACCTTCATACAATTACAGCACAATGATTGACGCTAACTACAGTACGACGCCACGCGACAGGCCACACAACATACCTGGGTAGAATATCTCACTGCAATGATTTCTTGTGTATTGAATGAATGAATGAATGAATGAATGAATGGGGTCTCCAAATCACACTCTGGGGACAACTGACTTTTAATTGATTCATTTTGTCACAATTTCTTTTTCAGTGATAGTGAAACGACTGGTGTCAACCTATTTCAGGTAAGCAATATCCTAATGTGTGCATGTGTGCTACTGAGGAGAAGGATTGTGTTAATCAAGATACATCCATCTGTTTTAACAGGGGATTGAGGTTTCGTGCTTTGAGAAAACCGGAATAAGGTCAGTGAAATATTGAACTGTTTTCAAAATGACATGAATGTTTAGTTTCCATTTCCTCCAAAAGCCTAACACTGTCCCTCAACGTCAGGAAGACTAACTGCACTGTACTGCTGAAGCTGAAGCAGCCCACGAATCCTTGTTGTATCCTCCGTACTCTGTGTCTGGGTGGGAACGATTCCATGCACATCCATGCGGTGGCAAAAAGAGTGGAAAGAGTGGGTGAGTGTTGCATGTTGCATGTTCTGAAATACAAAATAACTTAAATATCGACCTTCAGAGGGATGAGTTCCCATTATTCAAGCAAGGGTTTGTGTCCTTGTGCAGGGAGGCTGCCTCGAAGAAATGACAGCATGGAGTGCAACAGCTCTCTCCAATATCCAAACACATGCATTGCTACTGGTCATACCAGTGCATCATGGTAAGCTGCTCTGTATTGTGGATTTCTTTTCAGCCCTTTACCAAGCACTTCTCTTTTATATGGTCGATCTAGATACACTTTCTAGAGAATATTTTGTTTCATTTATTAATAGAGCGCTATAGCACTGACCATTGTACTCATAACTGGTTCATTGAAATGTTGAAATCTCGGGAAACTGAACTTATTCTAAAGTTGCATTCATCACAATTTGCTCCGGTGTTCCTAGAAGTAATGTAAAGATAAATGAAAATGACCATGTGATGTTGTGATGTTGGTGAGTGACGTAGACTGATTTCCTATTGTACGTGGTTGTCTTACATCAGTGAAGAGCCTGGGACTGTATATGTGCCTCCGGAAAATAACTCAACTAAGTGTGGCAAACCAAAAGGTGAGATAAGAGCTTTTCACCTCAGGACCTATAATTACAGGTTTATTTTCCAACATGAAAGTGACCCCTTACTGCCAATAAACACGGGAATGGCTTCAAAGCAAGAATGTGGCCCTGGCCTGCATTAAAAGTGTTCACAGACACTTCCCATCCAACTTGCCCAAGTTTGAGTAAATATGCAAGGAAGAAAATCCCCAAATCCAGATGTGCCAAACTGAAACAGATAGACTGAAAGCTCTACTTGCTGCTAAAGGTCTTTCTACAAAGTATTGACTCAGGTTGAAGAGTTTAAATGAAATATTTCTGTATTTAATTTTCAATAAATTTGCAAGAATTTCTAAAAACATGCTTTCGCTTCATCATTATGGGATATTTTGTGTAGATTGTTGACAATTCAATTCTGAATTAAGGCTGCAGCACCACAAAATGCAAAAAATGCCAAGGGGTTGAATACTTCCTGAGGGCATTGTATACCTAAAACCTGATGAATATGAAACCTCATATTTCATGAAATGAAAGTTCAGATAGAATAATTTTTCAGTTCTGCACTGAATACAATGACATCTGAATACAATAATCCAGACATGATATGTCTCTGTTTCAGTTGAAAAGGGAGCCTCTTGCAACTGCTCTGTTTACTGCAATGGAACAGGTTAGTGCATTATCAATTAACGAGACCAAATTATATCTCAATATCTGAAACCATATTTTTGGAACTTAACTTTTGTAAATTATTAATTTTGTTTCTGTTTTTTTTAGATGCATACTATTATTTTAACATTTTAATCCAAGACAGCTCAATGAACGTTTCATACATCTCCTCTCGGGTGAGTTCCTACATTTGTGAATGTGTGTGCATGTGTGCATGCATGTGTGTTTTAAGTATATGTGTTTTTTTTATATTTCCTTTGCATCAATTGATGCCTAGCAGCATGTGTCAATAATCTCTCTCTCGATTCTCTACAGATTTCTCTGCTAAAAACCCCACCACCCTGCTCCCCAAGGACAAAGTATGTTATAGAATTACTAAAGCATGTGTTTGTATTGGGTAAATATGTTACAATAACAAAATGAGAATCCTGGTAATGTTCCTTTACAGCAGTTTGTGTCCATTGCCCACCATTGCATCTAAATATAAGGTAAAGATCCCCCAGAGCACACTCATATTCCTTAAGCTTTGACGTTTTCTACTCTTGACTATTTGCTGGATCAAAATGAATCCATACTTTATCAAAACATTTTAGCATTTTGTAAAAACAACAAGGGACCAACTTCAACAAAATAAGTTACATGGCTATTGAGTTGGCTATTGAGTTGACTTAAAAAGGGCATGAAGTAATCTTTGACTTTTATCGACCTCTAGTTTATGGTGTCCTGTAATTGACATAAAACAAAAGAAATGATTCAATGATTTCATTTAACATGATCACACAAGCTAGTGTGACTGAAATGTAAATGGTTTAATTTTCACACAGGATGCTCATGTGGACTGTGGCGGCAGAACAACAAAGTAAGTCTAGTCATATTATCACTTTGGGGGAACAACCTTGCTATGCACTGATGCATTTCACTAGTGACTGAAATCTATTCACTTTTGTTTCCAGTCTCAAACGCTGCGGTGTGATTGTAAGCTTTGCCCAAGAGGTGCCTGTGTGTGCTGTCTCGACCGCCTTAAGGACTGTGTTCCATTTTGAGGAACACATCAGTTATGATGGAGAAGTGATTCGAGCTGGTGAGTGCACTACCCATAGGGAGACAGTTCAATGCATATGTTCAATATCAATTCATACAACCAAGAAAATAACTGCAGGTGTGCCCTGTAAATCTTATCATTTGTGTTTGATTTTTTTATGTCACATAGCAATTGAACTGAAATCGAACTTCACGTGGGTTTCCTTAGACTTCTGTGTGGTAAAGGATGTGGCTGACATCCTCCCCTGGTTTGTATAATCTCCTTACACTCCAATCTTCTACACTAATTTACTAAATCTTTAACACTCAATGGACATGATAGTACTTTTTTTCAAGGCTGCACAGAATATGCAACTTCATGTCAGATTTCTACCTGTACATTCACTTCAGATCTTAATTTGTCCTTTTTTTCTTTCTAGTCAAAAAGGAAAAGACGTGTGTGTGCTCCTGAAACAATGGTGTGATAAGATTATACCTCCCTCTACTACATCCGGCCCAAATGTCACAACTTCTGCCACGATTCAAACCTCTGCACAACAAAACACCACCTCTACTACATCCAGCCCAAATGTCACAACGTCTGCCACGATTCAAACCTCTGCACAACAAAACACCACCTCTACTACATCCAGCCCAAATGTCACAACGTCTGCTCCGATTCAAACCTCTGCAGAACAAAACACCACCTCTACTACATCCAGCCCAAATGTCACAACGTCTGCTCCGATTCAAACCTCTGCACAACAAAACACCACCTCTACTACATCCGGCCCAAATGTCACAACGTCTGCTCCGATTCAAACCTCTGCACAACAAAACACCACCTCTACTACATCCGGCCCAAATGTCACAACGTCTGCTCCGATTCAAACCTCTGCACAACAAAACACCACCTCTACTACATCCGGCCCAAATGTCACAACGTCTGCTCCGATTCAAACCTCTGCACAACAAAACACCACCTCTACTACATCCGGCCCAAATGTCACAACGTCTGCTCCGATTCAAACCTCTGCACAACAAAACACCACCTCTACTACATCCGGCCCAAATGTCACAACGTCTGCTCCGATTCAAACCTCTGCACAACAAAACACCACCTCTACTACATCCGGCCCAAATGTCACAACGTCTGCTCCGATTCAAACCTCTGCAGAACAAAACACCACCTCTACTACATCCGGCCCAAATGTCACAACGTCTGCTCCGATTCAAACCTCTGCAGAACAAAACACCACCTCTACTACATCCGGCCCAAATGTCACAACGTCTGCTCCGATTCAAACCTCTGCAGAACAAAACACCACCTCTACTACATCCGGCCCAAATGTCACAACGTCTGCTCCGATTCAAACCTCTGCAGAACAAAACACCACCTCTACTACATCCGGCCCAAATGTCACAACGTCTGCTCCGATTCAAACCTCTGCAGAACAAAACACCACCTCTACTACATCCGGCCCAAATGTCACAACGTCTGCTCCGATTCAAACCTCTGCAGAACAAAACACCACCTCTACTACATCCGGCCCAAATGTCACAACGTCTGCTCCGATTCAAACCTCTGCAGAACAAAACACCACCTCTACTACATCCGGCCCAAATGTCACAACGTCTGCTCCGATTCAAACCTCTGCAGAACAAAACACCACCTCTACTACATCCGGCCCAAATGTCACAACGTCTGCTCCGATTCAAACCTCTGCACAACAAAACACCACCTCTACTACATCCGGCCCAAATGTCACAACGTCTGCTCCGATTCAAACCTCTGCACAACAAAACACCACCTCTACTACATCCGGCCCAAATGTCACAACGTCTGCTCCGATTCAAACCTCTGCACAACAAAACACCACCTCTACTACATCCGGCCCAAATGTCACAACGTCTGCTCCGATTCAAACCTCTGCACAACAAAACACCACCTCTACTACATCCGGCCCAAATGTCACAACGTCTGCTCCGATTCAAACCTCTGCAGAACAAAACACCACCTCTACTACATCCAGCCCAAATGTCACTACATCTGCTCTGATTCAACCCTGTGTACAACAAAACACCACCTCCCCATCTATGAACACAACAAACATAACTTCATCCCCACTGAATACAACAGTTGCAGCCCCCAAAGCCACTGCTGCTGCTGCTACTGTCACAGTGATATCACTACCCGACACAACTGTAACCACTGGAAATGAACCGATTCCTGATGTCCCGTCTATGGGTCCAACAACAGGCCCTGCAACCAGTGTAACAGGTTTGTTGTCATCTCAGCTCTGTGTAGGATCTAGATACGACAGCAGTCCATGAGCCGGGGGTTCACTTATAGCATAAGCTACTCTGCAGCAGTCAAAAGTATTGTTTTTTCCCCCAGAATCATTGACTACAGCATTGAGCATTGAGGGGCAGGCCAACGCGCTGCTTGAGCTGACTAGAGATGTGTCCAACCTCAACTCCAGCCAGGTGGATCAGCTAGTGTCTCAGTTGGAGGCTCTTCTGGCAGGGCCCAGCGTGAGCCTGGCTCTTGGCAACATCTCCATCAACATTGTCAGCAACCTGCTGGGTGCTTCTCCTGACATACTGGCGGACTCCTCCAACAGGTTAGCTGTGTTGAAGTAAATGATTTGTTTTGATTGAGCATTTTGTCTCCATTTGACTTTGAAACACATTTTCTACTGGAATGTGTTCTGGTAAAGAGCTTGGATGAATAGCCTTTAATAAAGATTACCAATATGATCAATATGCACAAAAATAACTCCCATTTTTGGATCAGGATCATAGGGATTGTTGATACAGTGGGGTTGAAGCTGGTCCTTGAAGGAGAAGCTGAGACCATCCTGTCTGAGGCTCTGGCTCTGTCTGTGAAAACAGCGGATGGCAGCAATTTTCAGGAAACGTTTTTTTCCATCTCAGACCCCAGTAATGTACAGGTATGACACAAATATTCCAGTTTATTATATCTAATATAAGTCTTAAATCATGGACAACTGAAAACATCAGCACTGCCAGATTCAAAAGTGCTCTGAGATGCTGGTTATCTTACAGCTAGCATTGTATGTGTAGCTTTAAAGCCTTGACAATCGAAATAGTGAATAAAATGAGGTTTCATGTTAAGACCAAATGCAACTTTCTCACTACACTTTGCTGCATTTTCTGACAGGTATAATTGTCCAAATGTTTCAGAATGTCCTACTTGTCTTCTGACTTGTCGCCTAACAAACTGTCTAGAAAGGTGGCCAGTTATTTTGAGCGAATCCTGCTATTTTGTCATGAGGCATCAACAAATTATCCTATTCCTGAATCTGTAAGATGTACTCAATATATCCTACACATTTGGAAAGGCTGCGATTCTTGCTTTTGACCACAATTGATAACACATCAATTGTGGTCATTTCAGACCCATTTCCTTTTATCACAGTGAACTTGTATTTCGTAGTATGAGAATTGGCTGAGTTATTACAACTCACACAGTGCAAATTGATATTGTGTTCTAAGTAAATCAAAATAAAAGTCCCTGTCCTATGTGTTGTGTGCTGCAGGTCCGTGGTGATCGCAGGATCAGGGGGCGTGTGAGAAGAGACTCCTCCACCCCTCAAGGCTCCATCAAGTTGCCTCCTTCTCTCACACAGGACCTCACCTCCCAGCAGCAGCAGCAGGCCTCCAGAGTCCAGTTCAACTTCTACCAGAGGAGCACAGTGTTCCAGGTCACTACAAACAATATATTACACTTCCCATTCAAAGCAGATTTTGCATTATTGGCTATGGCAAAGCAAGACCACATTCCATCATAATCAGTTGTTAAGGCTAAGAGTTTTCGCTTGTTTTTTATTACACCTGCAAAAATTGCTCATTTTTCTCTTGTGCATTTTATTTGATCAATGCTTCTATCCCTTTGCTTCTGTTTTATCACTAAACCAAACTAAACTAACCAAAATTATATTTGAGACATACATTTGCAATTGAGTGATGTTGTATTTATCATCTTAACACGGTTTCTTGTGTTGTTGCCCAATGGCCATGCAGGACAGATCCCTGGGAGAGCGCAGGCTTGTTAGTGGCATCCTGGGGGCCAGTCTGGCCAACCTGTCAGTTACAGGACTGCAGGATGATGTTGTAATTAACCTGAGGAACACAGAGCCTATTCCAGTGAGTCCATTTGATAACGTTCAGAAAATAGTATGTAACTGTGTGTAACTAAAGAAGGAAGATAGATAGATAGATAGATAGATAGATAGATAGATAGAAAAACAAAACCCCATGACATGATGATCGTAAACTGATACACGCTGTTCTCCAAAATCACAGGGTAATTTTGTGGCTGTGTGTGTTTTCTGGGACTTCGCATTGAATGGTAAGTTTTCTACTGCTGTCTATCAGAATGAAATGAAGAAAAGTAAACTATGATGACATTATGATTGATCTCCTGTACTTTCTGCTGGTAGACGGATCAGGCGGGTGGAACCCAAATGGCTGCTTTGTCCGAAACAGCACAGACAACGAGACTGTCTGTGCCTGCAACCATCTCACCAGTTTTGCTATACTTCTGGTAAGGCAAGAACTAGTGTTACTGTCTCCTCCGTGGAGCCTTTTGCGAGATGCTGTATTGATACCCAACGGAGAAATTCATCTTTTTGCTTGCCCCACACCACAGGAGTGCAGGGTCAACTACAGAACAGTGCCCCTGGTAGGGATTCAGTCTTGAATCTCTACCAGGGATTGCTCAAGGACACTTCAGCAGGGCAGATACTTACTGTCACAGGGACTTGAACCTGAGCCCTCACCCTAATCACTACGCTACCCTGCTTCTCAGAATTGATGTTTTTCTTCTCACAGGACCTCTCTAGACAGCCCATAACCAGTCGTCTCCAGGCCAACATCCTTACTTACATCACATATATTGGCTGTGGAATCTCTGCCATCTTCCTGTTTGTCACCCTCCTCACCTACTTGGCCTTCGGGTGAGTCAGAGATCCACGAAATACACCCTTTTTTAAATTTAGATAAAAATAGTGAACCTAGTGAACATATAGAGATTAAATATCGTATATGTACTGTGAATAACCTGCTCATTGAGAAGAGTTCATTGAGATGTTTCAAGTCCTCTCAACCATTTGAACACCGTAGGAAGCTTCGTAAGGACATTCCCTCTAAAATCCTGATCCAGCTGTGCCTGGCACTGTTGATGCTGAACCTGGTATTCCTGGTGGATGCTTGGCTGGCTCTCTACCCAGACGCTGTGGGCCTCTGCATCTCCACCGCCTGGTTCCTCCACTACTTCCTGCTGGCCTCCTTCACCTGGATGGGGCTTGAGGCCATCCACATGTATCTGGCCCTGGTCAAGGTCTTCAACAACTACATAACACGCTATATGCTCAAGTTCTCAGTGGTCGGCTGGGGCATCCCACTCATTGTGGTCATTATCATCATTGCGGTCGACAAGGATAACTATGGTCTTGTCACCTATGGAAAATTCACCGATGGCTCTACCGATGACTTGTGAGTCTTCAATCACAGTACATCACCAAGCTACAAGACGAAACCTGTTCTCCATCTATGATGTCGAACAAAACTAATGCCTTCTCTTCATGTTTGTCCTCTCCCGCAGTTGTTGGTTGAAGAATGACATTGCCTTCTATGTAGCTGTGGTCGCCTATTTCTGTGTCATTTTTCTGCTCAATCTCGTCATTTTCGTTGTGGTGATGGTCCAGTTGTGTCGGATAAAGAAGCAGAACCCCCACAACGTGCAGCACCGCACTACACTGCAGGATGTGCGTAGTGTGGTAGGGATAACCATCCTCCTGGGCCTCACCTGGGGCTTTGCCTTTTTTGCATGGGGGCCTGTGAACCTGGCCTTCATGTACCTTTTTGCCATCTTTAACTCCTTGCAAGGTGAGTTACTGACTCAACTAGCTCTAGTTAGTGACTTGATTCCCATACAAAGCTGGGTACCTTATTGTAACTGGAGGAATTTCTCGAATTATTAGAGTTACACAGCAATAATAAGAGGAATGTGTTGGTTTATTCAAGGTTTCAATTCTCTAGCACTTTATGTATCCGTCCTTACTGACGACTACTATACTGCTCACTATGAAACATATCAAGTCAAGTCATATCAAAAAAGTGCCATTTTTGTTTTATAGGGTTCTTTATATTTGTGTTCCACTGTGCGGTGAAGGAAAATGTGAGGAGGCAGTGGAGGACGTACCTCTGCTGTGGCAAGATGAGACTCGCAGCCAACTCAGGTTAGAACAAATCTGGCTAGCGAACTATCCTTGGGCCTTCCTGTACCCCTAAAAGATCTGGGTATAACGGATGCTTGATAATTGTAATTGACAGCATAAAACCTTGAGTCACTCTATGTTTTACCTCATAAATATTTCTTTTCATAGAATGGAGTCGTACAGCAACACAGAAGACTGTCAAGAAGTTATCAGTGATCAGAGTAACATCTCTTCAGTCTTTCAAGTCCTCCCAGTCCAACAACTCCAGCGCCTCCTCTTTCCTTGCCAGTGACCCTTCTTCTGAGCAGCTCAGTGGCATCGGTGAGCAAGGAAATCTGGTTATGTAAAGAGTCTGCACACATAGCGAGGTGCAGACCTGTGCTAGGTCTAGGCTTCAAACCTATGAGGAATACCTCTGTAATGACTTGCATTAAGGAGGGCAGTGACTCTGATGTCCCATTGCAGGCAGTCCATTTGAAGACAGAGCAATCACAGCTGATGAAGACCCCAGCTCAGACGTGGTCCTCAATGCGATCAACAGGCAATACAGAGACCAACGAGGACCCTTACCCAACACACACCCACACTAAGGACGGCCAGTTTGATATGTATTGATATGTATTGCGTTTTATATTAAAATATGTGTATATGTATGCCACAACCCTCTGCAGGTCAGATCTATAATGACGACTTGGCATGGGCCACGGAGAACCTGCTCTAGTGTGCTTGATTTGTATACGCTGTTCTATACATTTTATAAGACATTTCCAAGAGGAACCCTCAACAAGCTACGCCACTGTGCTGTGATGTCGTGTAATCATGTTCCAACTGTATTTAACAAATATATTATTAAAAGAAAGGTTTGTTAAAACTATCATGGCCACATAGGAGAGTCACACAATGTTTTGGCTCCATGCCGTCAATATACAGTAAATGCTTTACTGTGTTATGGCACAACTTTAACATGCCTTTTTCACAAATATTCTGATTGAGACCAGGGAAGGTGTTGTATCGTTTTACTTTTGTGAAATACAGCATTTCATCAAATTAATATGAATATGTAATCTCAAAATGTTATGTGAGACGTGATGGTGACATAACTAATGTAATGTAATGTTTAAGTCATTTCCCCGAGTAGCTGATATACTGGTAAGGGTTCTGCTATTGCAGTTTTAAATGACGGTCACGTTAGCTCCATAATCCTGCCCTACGGCTGGGGCTTTTTCTACAGAGCAATGGATTCAGCAGCTTCCCCTCACATTCAAGAGGAACCACTCATGTTCGAGCAAGTCAAATCGCAAATGAGAAATGTGCTCATCTGTGAAGTGAAACCCACTTCATTTCACACCCAAGTACATTTGAGTACACGCTACCAATGTTTGGGTAACACTTTTTATTACATGGTGTTTAATAAATTTAGACCGTCTGATCACCCTAACAACTACATATCACATTCATAAATACCAATGAAAACCTTATGGCAATGTTATATTTCATAAGGCGTTGATGTAATGTGATTTGTGGCACAGCAGTGACTCCTGTTTTTGTTTTGTTCTAGCATCACACCATTCACATGTTGTCTAGAGAGAGAAGTTCACATTTACCAATCTCAGACATGAAGACAACATAAGAAGGAATTTGCTCTTCTGATGACCCCTGATGAGCCCCCACTCACCTGGGGGCCCAATGTACCAAACTGAAACAAACGGCTCCTACAGCCAGTCAGCCTCAGAGGCAAACACCTGTAACTGGAATGCGAGAGTGTGTTACAAAATGGGTTTTCAGTTTGTGCAAACCCCCGCCACCCATCACCCCCTTTTATTTTTTAACCCACTTATCCTCATACTCAAAAATGGACTGTTTCGTTGTCACAAATGATTCAAGCACTGACATATATCATTATCCAGTGATGTGACATAGTTGTTCAGGTGTTCTCAATGTGCCACAAACCTGTTACCTATCTGGGTATGGTCCCCGTTTGGGTAGTCAGAACTCAACATCCAGCACTAGATTCATGTTTGGGGTTTTTTATGCCAACTTAACTCTTGTCATCCCCAAGTACTGTATGAATACTACCTGACCATGAGCATGCTCTGTCCTGAAGCCCCCCACATTCATATTGCTATAGTTGACATAAATATTGCAAAGGGCGTTCTTGATTATCATTAGCCAATTAATTTTGCTATTGGAAAAAAGACAAAAGACATTTTTTTTCCCCCCCCAACTCACTTTAGTTGCAGGCGGCCATTGCTTGACAAAAAAAAAAATACTTTTCTCAAGCGGGATAGAACATAATTTGGTGAAATAATATTGAATAAATAAATGTAACAAAGCCCCACAATACTATCCAACGCATGAATGTGCTCTGTAGGTGCAAGCTACATTCACTTTCTTTCACCGGCACCCAATACAATTTCAAAAAACCCAATATATAAAAATAAAACACATCAGGAGGATAAAGGTGCTAATAAAACATCACATAAAACCAATACAAGTAAAAAGGCTTCGTTCTAGAGGAGGATGTTTTCCCTTTTAAAATACATTTGGACTTAAGCACTTCTGTCTCATTGGGCAGGGTCACATTGCCTTGATACATCCTGGAAGAATCAAATCACACTTAAGTGGCAGTAACGAAAATAGAATTAACAAAACAAAACAATGAATTTCAACTGGGCTGAGAATATACATTTTGCTTATCACACAACATGAGATTATAACTCAGATTTGAAGAATAAAAAAAAATGATCAAGAGAACAAACGCTAGAGCAAGATGAATGTTACTCCACATTTCAGTGTATCATATCAGTGTGGTGACACCGCACAGTTCCTGCTTGAGAGCACATGCAAACCAACAATTCAAACCAAAAATCAGACAATCAAAAATACAACCTAGTAAGCTTTGACATATCATGGTAAAACCCAACATCTAAAATAGGAAGAGAGGGTAAGATAGGGTAGGAAGTGTAGTGCGGGGAGGGTTTGACACAGAGAGATCATAAAACAGTGCCGTCTCCCCCCCCCTTTATGCATTACAGCATGTAAGGGAAGAATCTTCACATTCCAGCAGGCAGATTGAAGTGGAGGAAAGGAGGCCTTTACTTCTTCCACACCGTGTAGAAAACCCATCTGACACAGATCATTAAGAAATGTGAACGGCAAAACATTACAGCAGGCATGTTCGTATTCCCCATTCCCCTGCTCTTGTACGGTGGAAGCAAAATAGCTTGATTGTATGAACAGACAATCCCATCTCATCTCAGTGATTTTCTGGTAAAATTTTGTATTGGTTGTGTTTTTATTCTTTGTGATTTAAATATTAAGCGTCTATTTTATTGTAATAAGCGTCTTTGGGTACTCAGAAAAGCGCTATATAAAATAAATGTATTATATATGTATTATATGTATTGTATTATATATGTATGTATTATAAAATAAATATAATATATTATAAAGGACTGTTAATTTTAAAAAAAAAAACCCATCACAGTTCTGTATAAACTACTAGACTCTGGTTTGTTTTTGAGCATCAGTACAACATTAATGTGTCAAAATGTGCAGAACCTATGAAAGGATACAGCTCCAAGTAAGAGGGCACACACACCGCCTCCTTGGAGAAGTCCACGGGACACGAGAGCCGTCCCAGCTGTTCCTCATATAGACTCAACGCCTCAGTTAGATTCGCACCGTTACCCTGACGACCAACGGCAGAGAAAGAGTATTATGAACTACATACATGTAATACTTTGTGAGGCAACATCCGTCTACTGTATCAGACAGAAACATGGTTGAAAATAAGAGAAATAAACATTGGACAAAGCATGGCTGCACCACCATTATAAATGATCACATAATACCTATTGTTCAGATTTGGATTTCATGAGAATAAAAACAAAACAAAACATATCAGTCAGTGCCTGAATGAATACGTGGCTCAATACAAGTATTAATAATAATAGTGAAACAGTTTTAATTACCAACTAAACATGTTCAGCAGTTACTAAAGGGAACAGGCTCACCTGTGTGAAGTATTTCCCACTGGGACGCAGTACTTTGATTGACAGATCTAAGATGAGACGCAGGAACTCCCATGTAGAGTCTATATGTGACCAATTACACAGGTTGAGACATACATGAACACAACTGCTACATGTATGGCAAAGCGATAAACATCAATGAGGATAGTAGTACACCGACCTTCTTCTGGTCTTGTGGATATGGGGACCGCAGTGAGGTCATTTATGACGTAATCAAACATCCTCCCTTCCTGGACATACTTCTTCAGCACAGGGACACAGTCTTCAACTAGTATCTGAAACAGAGACAGATCAGTCAACTTCAAAGTTTCAGTTACAAGATTTTGAATTATTATTCTTATGTTGAATTATTATTTATTATATTTAGTTATTATGGTTATGATCCCAATTCACACAATGGTTAAATAATAAGAAATATCCTACACAGGGTACCTTTAAGACAAGAATATCCAAGTTCCATGTTTTAGAAATGTAATTTGTATAGCCTTAACATTAGAATATTTCATTTCCTTTTGAATATCCATATTCTAAGCTTACTTGGTAACAGTCTCCTTTCAGGTTGTCCAGGATATTGCCACAAGTCTTCCTCATGTGCACTCTGCAGCCATCTATCACCATTTGGTCAATGTACACACGGTCAAGGCATGACAGATCAAGTACAGTCGCATAGGAATTGACACAGACTCAAATAAATTAGCAAAATTGGGCCACAGAAAACGAGAGGCACTTGAGCTGCTTAATGTCCTGCCATAATCACTATGATATATTAAACATAACCAGTTATCCTAATGATGGCATTAATTAAGTTAATGAATGCATTCGTTCGCAAAAAAGTATTCCAGCATTAAGGAATTACAGTATTTTCAAGAAAATCATTGTTCCTCATTACCAAAATTGCAAAATGTATGCAGCAAGGTGCTCCAAAATCGAATCAGATCATCTACTCTATAAGGGGTACCTGTGGTATCATGCATCGTTCTTGAGTTATTGTGTTCACAAGAATGCGCCTACACACAGTCAGCCAGACAGACGCCACTGCGACGACATAAACAAACCATGTGCCATGGTGGCGGGACACAAGGAAGATCAGTAGGTGAAAGAGAAGGGTCAACAGTACAGAGCTGCTGAAAGGATATCTCCACCATGGTGATCATCTTTGGCTTGAGTTTAACCGCCTCAGCAAGGATCCCTCCATCGCCACCCCCCAATATCAGCACTTCTTTTCCAGCATAATTCTCTTGTCCACTACCCATGATGGCGTGGGTGTAGGGCAAATCACTCTCTGCCAAGTCTGTAAGGTAAACACAGAATTTAGGGATATAATTGACTGGTACATAGCATAACACACCAATTTAACAGTAAATCAGCTAGAAACCACAACTGCCATCTGTACTACTTACCGATTATCTAAATTACTTTCATGTCATTTTAACACATTTTTAACAATGTACTCTACAAGCACAGTAATCCAATGAGTAGCACCTTCTTAGTTAGCGAAATCATATACTGCATTTGAGTCTCCTGTTACCTTCACTCATTGAACAACATATACAAGAAGGAATAATAACAGGTTGACCTGAAACACTATTTAGACACATCAGTAAACAAGTTGGTGAACATTGCATTGACTGTTGGTTTGTCTATTGCTTGTGATTATTGTTGAAATGACAAATAATAAACCATGTAGTGTAGTGTCGTGTATACTTACTAATATCTCCATTGAGGACTAGGATATTTCCAAACTGCTGAGAGTGCAAAATTTTTATGTTTTGGTATGCAGAGTCTTCGTCATACACCACCCGGTCTATGTCGTACTCAATAATTCTGCCATCAGCAGTGGGCCAATATCGGTCAACAGGTGCACCTCGGGTGAGAGCTGGGAGCCTTAGGGGGAAACGGTGAAATGTACAGTACACCAGATTTATTGCATCAAGTAGGCTTGGGCATAAGCTATCAAGATGAGCATCAGCAACATGAATAAAGCCATGCACTCTCCAGATACTCACCGTTTGATCCTCGTAATAGTGCCTTGTAGGAGGGTTTCTAACTTTTTCTCCAGTGCATTTAAAAGCTGTGGAGATACAATTGACTCTTGAACACCATGAAAGCTATGTTTATGCACACAACAATGTTTTTTCAGGCAGGGAGACAACTCATAGTGCTGACTAGGCAGCATTGTGCTACCGAGGTAGGACAGACCCTATTCTTAGTAAACGGATAAATTGTGCTTCTTTCATCACCTACACTGTCTACTTGTGCAGTGTTGTCGTCGTCATAACACTGCAGATCAATGGTGACCAGCCCATGGGAGTGCACACGCAGAACAACAAACCTGAATGACAAAGAGAAAGGAGGGACAGAGAGATAAAGAGAGAGAGAGAAAATAATAACAGGGGCAGCACATTTTATTTCCTTAAGTCATATCAAGTTACGATAGGTAATATCATACCAGAAAAAAGTATACATTTTTGGGGTTTATACTCATGAAATCTGTATTCCTGAACAAAAGAGATATGAGACAAAAGAACAAAAGCTAACTGAGACCAAAATTCAGACAGTCAACTATTGATTCTGACTACATGTTTGATAATGTTAACACATCTCAGAAACAGTGGTTGTTGGGGACAACTAATTTCAGTTGATCCCATGTGTTGGAAAAAATGTTTTTTAGGTAGTTTAAAGTAATATATTCTGTATATAAAACTGCATGACATTTGTGGCATAACCCAGCAAGAACCAAATTTGGGTACCATCAAAGAAGAGAATGATTAGAAACAAATACAAGTCTAATCAGAGAAAGCAAAGTTAGAAGTAAAAATCATAGACTCACAAAGTAACAATCCCTAAATGGTAAAAATATATTTATCATTTATATTCTGTTCCAGAAACCACACTAACAGTTGATACATTAAGAGAGGAGCTTTGTTAACTGAATCTAACTTATTTAGGCCAGTAGGGATGTAGTCAGGGCGGCAATAGGGAAGGCTTCAGGACAGTAGACGGTTAGGCAGCTGGACAAGTACCTACAGGTATAGGCCTGTAGGCTACAGGCAGGCTAGTTATCGACCACCTTAGTTTGAGGTCTGGTCTGGTCTGTGACGAGCTGCCAGGTAACATTATGCACATGAAATCCCACTGAACTCTGCAGTTCAGATGCCCTGAAGTAGGCCTCCCAATAACATTCCTCCATCTATTTTAGAGAATCTAGGTTTCTCTCGCACTCTGTTCCAGCATTTTCTCTTCCCCCAACCCCCGATCCAGTGTTACAAGGTTACCCCACACAACTTTCAAAGAGGTCTGGGACCCGTTCCTCTTTACTCAGAACTTTGCCAGGTCCTTTGTATAACCTTGATTGTAAATCAACCAGCACACCCTATTCAGAGAGGTGAGTTCCCACTAGTAAGTCCCACCTGACACTACTTCTGACCTGTGCTTCCTGTAAAAAACAATCCAGAACCCAAAGCAAAGTTTGCTACCACATCCCATGATACTGTATCTCACCTTGTTGCAACCTAGTCATAAATTCAAGTCAATGAGGAGCACATTTTGAGAGCATCACATTGTGTTTTGTGGATAGTCTATGAAAGCTAAAGGTAGAGCAATTATTAATAGCTGTAAGAGGCCATATTCATGTAGGACCAGGGAACCACCAACTGTGTATATTTGTAACGCTTTATCTTTCATTACATACAAAACTGGAACTGCTAAAGCGCTTAAATGCACAAAGCCTCTGTAGAGCAATCTGCTCATCTGAACTCAGCAGCCACTGCTGACGAGATGTTACAATACATTTAAGGGTGTCTGAATATAGTAACACACCTATATATTCATGGGGGGGCCTACAGGCAATGTACTTTGTCTCCAGTGTTGCCAACTCTGTTTCAAAGAAAGGAGCTGTTGGCTGCTCAAAAAGTCACTAGAAGTCATCAAATGACACCATGCATCAGTTTGCATAATGCGTGACGTTACTTGTCTTAAAATAATTTTGGCATATAATCCCAAAGGATTTGCAGGTTTTGAATTAGTTTTTTTTTTTTTTTTTAGGGGGCCAATGAAAGGGGAGATTATCAAACTATTAGAAACTATTAGACAGAATCAAACTACTTTTCACATATTTACAAGGTTGAGCCAGAAATTTAATGTTTTTTTTAGGGCAAACAGGGAGAATGAGAAAACTGAAAACACCACCACTTTGGTGATCGTCTCTCTCGGCTTAATTGCTCTCATATCACGCATATTATCTGACCTGACCTCTGAAGATTTAAAGAGCACAAAAGTTCTGGGAATTCTGATGTCCATGTCATCCCTAATTTACCTTTTGACCATGCTGTGGTTGAAAATCAAAGCATTTAGCAGTAATGAACATTTGACAAACAAAGGAACTAGTTCTTACCTGCCCTTCTTGCCAACAAAAGTAGCAAGGTATCCATGGCCCTCTGTGTCATGAACAGTCTCTGTCATTTCCTGCTCCTGAAATATGGATTGTAGACCACGAACTGTCGAAGGACAGTCAGCTGGAGAAAATGACATGGAAGAAACAGAATCAGACCATAGTAAATGAAGATTGTAAGTGATATCAACACCCCCATTCTCTGTATTTAAGAAAAATGTCCCCTAAAATAAACAGTTATGACACATTCTAGACAGATAAGTATCAGAATTGTCCTTGCTCTTTTGTTGAAGGGGAAAAGTCCATGCCAAGATTTCATGACAAATTTCTTTTGTTGCAACCTGTAAATGTCATTTGGCCAGCAAGGTATTTTTTTGTGCATTGTAGTAACCGCGCCCTTGGTAAATACAGCCCTCAGCAAGCAGCTATTGTTTTCTTCTGTATCTTTTCAACGTTGAAAGACACTTTGATAGAATAGAGTGCTTTACATAGAACTCAGACAAAATCCCAAATAAATATAACTGAATAGCATAACAAAATGTGCAAAAAGTCAAGAGGTTTGAATACTTTTGCAAGGCACTGTAATCAATATGATTTTACTTGTGTACAGACTGTACGTGCTAGATTGTAATTTGTATCAAGTCATGATTGTGTGTGATGAATAAAAAGCGACAGACCCAAGTCAAAATATGTTTTGCATCAGGTGTTTATTTCATATGTAAAAAAACAAACACATTTCAACATATTTAAAGTCAAAATACTAATTTCAAGTATAAATAGTTGAGGGTGACAACATCATTCAATACAGATAATATAAAAAAATAATTCAGATAGTAAAGAAAAACATTCCATAAGTAAATAAGAAATAAATCAGTAGGGTAACCAGTCTCTTAACATGAGCCTAAGAGATCTGAATGTATGAATGTTTGTCATTACCCTCAGAAGCGGCTGTTAGTGACTCATAACCACTACTAAAAACAGACATATTCTTATATCCTGTAATAGGGTGCCTGGCCCATGTGCTGGGGATGGAGGCTAGAGGCACAGTTAGAACAAACAGACCTTTTAAAAATGCCACCCTAAAAAAGGTCTGGAAGAGCCACTAACTTTATAGGGAACAAATCATACATGTGTGACCCTCTTATAACACTCCCATAAACAATGAGTTCATCTTGATCTGACCAGGATAAAACATCTTTTGATTTTTTCATCGAAAATGTTTGCCTCTAGACAATCTAGAATCTAGACACATCAGAAAAGCCGATCTTGCAATCAGGTGTATACCCTAACTCTTTGTGTAATCTTTCTGCATAAGCCATATGCTCATGGTCATTTGTACTAGGCCATTGTACAAACACATACTTATGATGGTCCGCATTGCAGTTCTGAGATCTTGGCGCAGACATATTTTAAATTGACCATCGATGAGGGGTTCATTGCCGCTAAAAGAATACACGATTTTGTCAAGGTAATAAAAGGCCACGAACCTAGGCTATTAGAAAAGCAATCGCAGTCTACCTTTCGACCACCAGAGGCAGCAGCGTGCATATAGCTAGGAAGCAGAGTATTAATTTCAATGATTTCATTACAATGGAGCTGTTGGAGTATACCTGTCTTTAACAAAGTCTAAAAGTGTATAGGAGGTGTAGCGCGTACCACCATGGTGAAAGTAGACAAGTGAAGGATTACGGACATCTGTTAGGGTAAGTGAAATTCAATGTCGTTTTTTTTCCCCATTGTAGGGCACTCCAACCTTCGTAGGTCAAAAATAAATAAATCTTCATTCAAGAATCAGAATGTAGACCTAGTTAGAGAATACAACGTGGTTGATGCTGATGTATTCTGATGGTAAGACCATAAGGTACCATGACTCATAGAAGTCACTGGATTGTCTTCGATTGTGTTGATTTTCCCCCCTAATCTTGATCAAAATCAAAAAAGAAAAAAACATTTCAGTGTTTATTTTCATTTAACTATGGGTTGGTGTTTGAATATATGATAGAATATGATATAGACTAGCATACTTACAGAATACAAAAAAATCTTGTAGCCTGGGCCGCTTCCACTGCGGTGTATAGATGCACAAAGCCTGACTTGTTCTTTTCCAAAATAGATTGATACTTTATTGATCCCCTGGGGGGAAATTCTTGAAAAACCTGTGGCTTAAATCCCCAAGAGACTCTCTCGGGAATTACACCTTCCCCGGAAAAGACACACACCCCTAAATCAATAGAATCAAACAACCTGGCCACCTGGCAAGAGCATTTCCCTAGCCATATTTATTTAAAACACACCTGTTCAACATTACCATAACCAAGCTGACAGACAGGGGCTGTGCATAAAGAACATAAAATAAAACTCCCTTTACACACCTTCTAACTTGTGGTTATATAATTTACTCTGTGAAATACAGGAGCAAGCACCAGACCTAGCTTAAAGTTTTTACATTAGTCAGTATGTTGTCTGTGTCCGGACTAACTGAAATTTCAATCTAGTCTAGCTATAATATTTATTCAGACGTCTTAATGTTAAACGTACATACAATTAACCATTTAATGTATATGTTAAATAGACGTTTATTTAGTCCCATAGACAAATATAATAGACTTTATAACGTTGACAACACCTACACTGATACGTTTCTCTAAAGTAATAGAGATTCATAGACAGAGGTACATTTACTTACAGTCCCACGGAAAAAGACACTCGCAACTAATCAATCGGATCAAACAAAGCCCCCCCCCCCCCGGGCAGTCCCCATCCAACAGTTTCCTTCATAAGTTACACACGCATACACCTGATCAACAGGATCATAAAAAATAAAGTACCGCTATCAAACATTTGCGTTTTTCCCGGACAAGACCTACAACCAGAAACACGTTAACACGAAAAGGTCATGGCTAGGTTCTGAGGTTGACCTGCTAGTATGCCCATGTGTCAATCTTGCTAAAGCATTTGTTACACCACTGCCTGTCAAAATTAGCCCCAATGCCTCAATGTCTGCTTCGCTTCATCCGAATGTATATAATGATGCCATTTTGAAGTGGTGTTATATATTCGGCAGACAAACTAGCAGATTAACCTAAGCTAGCAAGCTAGCTAGCATTCTGCCCTGCTGCAATCACTATGACCATGTTGTGTTCAATATCTTCTGTCGCAGCACAGTCCATTCGTGATCAACTTACCTGCCGCAGAGAGGCTGAAGTCGAGAGTATGATGTCGCAATGCCATATCTGAGTAACAACCGTTAGCCATGCCTGGAATAGGCAGGGGGCGAGAAAAACGGTGCTTGTCTGCAGAGGCAGTGTGCAGTGTCCTAACACCACTGACTTTTAATGGTTTGCTGTAATGGCTGTGCTAGTGCGACCACTTCTAACTTGCTCTACAGAAGAAGCTAGCTCGTTGAAAAGGGGGACAAGAGGGGGGTGGAGGGGGCGTGGTGTGTGCGGCCACTAGAGAGGTTTTTGAAGCGAGAGAGAAATCCTCCAACTCTTTCAAACCCAATAAATAGCTTTTATGATGCTTAAATACATGCATTGTGGCCTTGTATTTCAGCATGTTTTTTGGTCCGCGTACCACTCTCATTATTTATTATTTATTACTAATTAGCCTACTAATTATTACTCTTACTTATCTAAATTTGACTGTCTATTTTTCACGTCTATCTGTTGTGTATACAATGAGGATAAAGCTACACATAAGATCCCGTCTTCAACCAGAGCACTGTCGATCAAATTTGGTTTCATTGCATCTCACGCATGCGAAAACCTTCCTTCCAGCAGACACGTGTTTCTGTAGGGATGAGACAGATCATATCTTTTTATTTTAATCATCTCTGGTGATACCGCCACTTCTTTCAGCAAGAATCACCTATCGCGATGCTTACAAGGTGGCGACCACACCAATCCTGGTATTTGGTGACATGTTGCCGTGACGCCCGCAGGTCCAATGAAGTTTTTCCATTCAGTATTTCAATTTTATTTATATATATATATATATAAACATACACATACGAGATAACAGACAAAACAATACATAATAATCTAACACAGGACATGTGTGGGGGGTATTACAAAAATTATGGTGAAAATGATGTTTGCTAAGACACTAATGCGCGTGCTTCCCTGGGCCACACAACACGGAAGCAAACCAGGAAGCGATGTATTTTGGCGCAACTTGCGTTTGAATGAATGGGTGGCCATTTTACCGTGAATTCTCTAGATCTATCGCCTTTGATGGCCTTTATCGCGTTTTTTCTGTTGGTAATGGTGGACGTTTCAAACCGGAGGTACAAACTGCTTTTCAAGAGTATGAAATAAACAGCACGTGCCTTATTAGTAGGGTCATTCCTAGCATTCGGTGCCATTTGAGTCCCCAAGACAGGTATATTTTGTGTAAAAATGGGCTAATACTTATTTCTAAAAGCTTGTCTTACATGGTTAACCCCCCTCTACCATAGAACACAATGATATTAGGTACCCAGGATTAATTACATTTAAAATAATTACTCTAATTTTAGCACAAGTAGGCTAAACTGCCATGTCCCCAATCATGTTTGCTCAACTTCAGTTACAAATATAATAGAAATCAAACAAATTCTACATTTTTAATTATTGTTGTATAGCCTTATTTATAATATTCCTTACCAAATGTTATTTTTTGTACATTTGTAATGCTTAAAGTTTTTAAAATATGTTGTGTCCCTGAGTCGACTGTCCCCCCTGTTACTCTGATGTAAGTCCCCCTGAAGACGCCCACTGACTATTCCACTAGTCACATGACTCAGGAAGTAGCATACATTTTTGGCGGGAAAATCATCTACAAGAAGCAGAGTAAGTATCACTCTTTAATAAACCTTTTTTTCAATGTTTTAGAATGCTTGACTGATGCGGTAAAGCATAACATGCCCACCCTGTTATGCTTATTTATAGTGAAGACCGATCATTTTTTGTAATTTTGAAAATATGGTTAATAAATATGTTACAAATCTTCCTCGCTTGTCACCAAGTGCTAGCTTGTTTTTCATCACATGAGTAGTAGTGGCCAACTTTAGCATAAAATGTCCCCCCTGTTACCGTCCACCCTGTTATTGTGCAAAACAGTAACAGGGTGGACACACAGTAACAGGGTGGATGTAAGAGAGCTAGATGAATAAGTGTTTCCAGCATGTGTTGGTATTTATTATTAATTTATTTGTTATATACTTTTATAAGATTTGTTAAAATGGTATGCATGTATTTGTCAGGGAATGGCGCCGTTGAAAAGCAGAAAAGCAGCGGCGCTACAGGGCACGTCGGGATGCAGACCCTGAAAGAAGGCAGCAATACCTGAATAAAGAGAAGGATAGGTGGAGAAAGGACAGAGAAGAAGGAAGAAAAAAAGAGACCTCAGTGAAAGAGAGAAGAGAGCAGAGAGAAAGAAATGGCGAGAAAGGAAGAAAAGCTTAGGGATAGTGCCAGAGCCAGGACAATGACCACTCCTCCTCCAAGTCCAGACAGTCCCCAAGAGCCAGAAAATGCCCCACAACCAGGGCCCTCAAGGTTAGAAGAAAGTTGATGGTTAAATGCTTTGTGGATTAGGTAGAATCTGGATTTGAATTATTTTAGATGATTTTGCCCTTACTGTGTGTGTGTGTGTGTGTGTGTGTGTGTGTGTGTGTGTGTGCACTGCTGCGCAATCAAACAGTTAACAACACCATTAGGAGAAGATTGTTATTGCAGGAATCAATACTTGAGGACATCAGAAATAAATACAAAAACTCCCAGAAGGAACGGGAAAAACAAATTATTGCAAAAATAACAATTGGAAAAATTATAAAGAAATATAGGCTTCAGAGGGCTGCACAGGCGACTCTGGGCTTTTCAAAGAAGCGAGGTCAAAGACCAGATGGAGGGCTCATGACCTTTGAAAGAAAGGCGAGCAACAGATTACCTGCTGAATGCAAACAGAAAGTAAAGGCTTTCTTTTTAAGAGACAATGTCAGCCAGATGACAACAGGACGAAAGCAAACTCACTCAGAAGAAGAAGAAAAAACAGAAACGTTTGCTAACCGACACGATGAAGAATCTGCACCAGAAGTTCCTTTCAGAAAATGAACATCAGGTCTCTTACTCTTGTTTCTGCACCTTAAGACCATTTTGGGTTGTGGTGCCCACAGAGGCTGATCGCGAAACCTGTCAGTGTAGAACTCATGAGAACTTACAGTTCATGGTCAACACCTTATACAGCCAAGGTCTGTCAGCAACGAAAAACCTTGAGGAAATGGTAGATGCAACAATGTGCGATCCCAAATCCAAACTCTGCGCATATGGCGAGTGTAAAGACTGTGTCTGCTCAACACATACAATGCTGAGAGCTCCTGCAAACACAGAGGTAGCCCTTACCCAATGGTCTCTGGAAGACAATGCCAAAGTGAACAATGGAGAGGAGTCTGGGAAACGGTCAACAATCACTGTGAAGAAAAATGTGATGACAACAGAGGATGCACTTGCAAGTGAATTCCATGACAGACTGTTCAGATTTAGGCGGCACATCTTTAATATCCGATGGCAGTATGGGGCCTACAGACAGCTGAAAGAAAACTTGAGGAACAACGAATGTCTACTACATGTAGATTTCAGTGAGAACTACTCCTGTAAGTATTCTCAAGAAATTCAATCGGTCCATTTCGGAGGGTCACACCAGCAAGCAACCCTACATACTGGAGTGCTGTACACTGCAGCTGAACCGTCCCCAGTGACTTTCTGCTCCATCTCACCTTCCAGGCGGCACGATCCCCCAGCTATCTGGGCCCACCTCGACCCTGTGTTAGATATGGTGAGGGAGAGATACCCTCTGATCAATCGCCTCCATGTCTTCAGTGACGGCCCAGCTACTCAATACAAACAGAAGGGCAACTTTTACCTACTCTCAAAAGAGCCTTTCAAGAAAGGCTTCAAAGACATCAGCTGGAACTTCTTTGAGGCCAGCCATGGAAAGGGGGCTCCAGATGGTGTTGGGGGTACCCTTAAAAGATCAGCTGACAAAATTGTACGCCATGGAGGAGATATTCCCAACGCATGTTCCACCAGTTGAGGAACTTGGGCACTTTGGTGGAACTTTTTCTTGTGGGAGAAGGAGATGTTGAGAGGAAAGTGCAGGAAATGATGGATGCGCCCCCGCTTGTGCCTGTCAAAGGAACAATGAAAATCCACCAAGTCATCAGTTTCTCTCCAGGAAAAATTAAATACCGGGACATAACTTGCCTTTGCCAGGCAGACAAAGGTGTACTGGATTGTGCCTGCTATGGGCTGAAGGAGGTGAGCCTGGGAGAAGAGGCAAGCCCACATTGCACCGAAGAACCATCCCGGCCTGAGGTCATCATAAAAGAAAACATTGGGCAGTGGTGCATTGTGAACTATGATGGTGAACCCTACCCAGGAATCATCCTGGAGGTTGAAGATGATGTGAGAGTAAAGTGCATGCACAAGAATGGGACCAACAAGTTCTACTGGCCAGGTCCACGAGAGGATATTAGTTGGTACAGGGATGACCAGATTGTGTGCTTGATGAGACAGCCACAATCTTTAAATAAGAGGTCCGTCCAGCTGGAGAAGACAGTGTGGAATTTCTTAGAAAAACACCTGGGTTGCTGGTTTGTTAAATAGTTTGCTGTTGCTGAAACATCTGTGAGGTCAGAGACTGAAAAATGTTCCTGATGTTTCTTTTGGGTGTGCAGTACATTTGATGGTTGAAGTTTGGTGTGAGTATATGTCTTTCTGTGTGTGTGTGTGTGTGTGTGTGTGTGTGTGTGTGTGTGTGTGTGTGTCGAGGGGGGGAGGGGGGGGGGGGGTTTAATGGTTAATGGTTGTTAATGGAAATAATGTTTACATTATTAATGTTCATGTGAATGTTGAATGCTTAGACCTTACCAATTGTTCCGTTCCATTCAGGTCAAATAGAGTCAGGGTGCTGCTATTGTGCATGTTGGCTCACTGGAAAGGCTCTGCTACACTAAATGGAACGGAACCTTAATTCATTTCATTCATTTACCTGCTATTTCATGTCAATATGGCTGCCGTGAAAAAGGTCTATAGCCTTTCTTTAATGAAATGTGTTGTTGTTCACTGGTGTGAGGTCCACCCTGTCGAGGGGGGGGGGGGGGGGGATTTAATGGTTAATGGTTGTTAATGGAAATAATGTTTACATTATTAATGTTCATGTGAATGTTGAATGCTTAGACCTTACCAATTGTTCCGTTCCATTCAGGTCAAATAGAGTCAGGGTGCTGCTATTGTGCATGTTGGCTCACTGGAAAGGCTCTGCTACACTAAATGGAACAGAACCTTAATTCATTTAATTAATTTACCTGCTATTTCATGTCAATATGGCTGCCGTGAAAAAGGTCTATAGCCTTTCTTTAATGAAATGTGTTGTTGTTCACTGGTGTGAGGTCCACCCTGTTACGTCCTGTACACCCTGTTTCTCTTCTGTCCACCCTGTTACCTATGTGTTTTTTTGATAATAATTAAATAAAATCAACAAATATTAAGCATGTCTTTGTGGTTACTTGCAGGGAATAAATTAGCAAAATGAAATCACTTAAAAATGGAGCCAAATTCCATTGAAATTCCTTTTTATTCTAAAAGAAATGTGTTGAAATTACATTGTGCCTTAAAATAGAACAAGTCTTTTTTCAAGATAATGCTTGTTTATGAATACTTTGTTAAAATATATTTGAGGGATAAAGTAAAGGACATTTTAGCTCTGAGAAAATGTAAATATTACAATAACTGTGCATTCATAACACTTATTAATAGAGATGAGAATGTCCTGTAACAGGGTGGACATTTGGCCTATGTCACGTGAAGAATTTGGTCAAAATTATTAGACCATAATATCATGAGCTGGACCAATATATTTTTCTTGTAGTTTAACAAGCCCTCCTTCAGATGAAATAATACAATCATGGAAAATTTTACATTTTTTGATAGAAAGTATACCACGCTGAAATGGCACCGAATAGTAGGAATGACCCAGTAATGAAAGTTTCCTAGTTCCTATGTTCAAGATATAAACATAAAAATTACACAAACATAACTTCTAAAATGGAGTATTTAATGCTACTACTACTATATCATATATCATAATATTTCCTTACATTCAGAACTATCTAGATGTAGCTATCTAAATTGAGAAATTGATCATGATAATCTGTAAAATCTACAATAGGTAATTACTCCTATTGTGTATTTCAGCTCTCAAATCTTGTTTATGTACCAGGGTGAATGCAGTAGAAGTGGAGACGCAATCCATACTTGACTCCATGGTGTAGTCTTATAACAAACCTGACTGACAACACAGAGGTATGCACAAGTGTGTTAGGCCCGCAGGCATTAGATAGCAGGGGTAAAGTTGTGTTGAGTCTGATGGGAGTTGCTATAGAGGGAGGTGGTTCCTGGACACTGGAACACACTGTTGAGCCTTCTTGAGGTGTCGTGGGCCCGACTCAACGAAACATCGGTGAAGGAAGGTTCACACTTGATAACCCCAATGACATGCCCACTCTCACGCACTCGACCTATAACATCTAGAGTGGGTAGGCTAGTGAACGTGCTGCCTCCGCCATGGGCCATTAGACTTATGACGGGATAGCCTGATATCCTCTATGGCAGTGGTTCCCAAAGTGGGTGCCGTAATGACTGGCCAGGGGTGCCGCAAGATCTGTTAATTTCCATATTTTATTGTGTCTATTTAATAACGTTTCATCACATAAAAATCCGCTCGCAAGACAGCATCCCTATTCAAAGGGATAGCGGCGCATCTGAAAACGCTGGATGAAAGGTTTGAGTGTTATTTCCCCGCTTCGAAGAATGAAGACTATGACTGGATCTGCGATCCTTTCAACTCCGATCATCAGAATCAGCAAAGAAGTTGACAATCAAAGCCCAGGAAGAACTTGCAGAACTGAAAATGGATCGCACCTTGAAATTGAAGTTTGGAGAAATGTCGTCGGACAAGTTTTGGCTGCTTGTGGGACACGAATATCCATCTCTGGCAAACTGCGCAATCAGTGTGCTATTGCCGTTCCCAACATCATACTTGTGTGAGCTGGCTTTCTCATCCCTGACATACGTGAAAAGCAAGAGAAGGCATCGCCTGTCAGTGGAGTCAGATCTACGCGTTGCGCTCTCTTCAATCTCTCCCTGCATCAAGAGACTGTGCTCTCAACAGCAGGCTCACACGTCCCACTAAAATGCCTGATAGCTCCATACGCAGAGTTATTTTTAGGGTTCAAACCCCGGAGGGGTAGAACCCTATTGTTTTTCACCTAGGTTTATTATTCTTTGTTGTCTTATGCCGCGTCGCAAATTCCCGTGAGCTGGAATGAGCTAAAACCATGAAACTTGGCCCAATAACTGGAAATGATGTGCAAATGCTTCCCAAGAAACATGAGCCCAATCGGCCAGATGGTGGCGCTGTAATTAAGGCCCAAAAGCAAAATATTGGAAAGGCCACGCCCCTCACACCGTGCGTCCGATTGACTTGAAATTTGACACAAAAGTCCAGCTCAACATGTTCTACAAAAAAGCCTCAAGAACCACTAAAGTCCGCCTGACTAGATTTTCCGCCATTTTGAATTTTTTGAAAAACACATTTTTGACATCTCCTCCTAGACCATAGGTCCGATTGCTACCAAATTTTCTGTGGATCATTATTGGACCAAGCTTATCAAAAGTTATATAAAGCTTTTCAAGATATTGACCAATGAACTTCAAAAGGGCGTGGCTCAGCACATAAATAGACCAAAGTCAACAACGGTTCAGCCAATCATCACAAAACTTGCAGGATATGTCCACATAAGTACGTGAAACACACCCCGAAAGTTTCATTGAAATCGACCACTAGGGGGCGCTATAAATGCAAACAATGGGCGTAGCATAACATAAGTCTGACAATAAATCAGTAATTGTTTGTCCAATCATTACCAAACTCGCACGATATGTCCACATAAGTACGTGAAACATACCCTGAAAGTTTAATTGAAATCGACCACTAGGGGGCGCTACAAATGCCAAAGAATGTGCGTGGCATAACACAAATCTGACTATAAATCAGAAATGTTTTGTCCAATCATTACAAAACTTGCAGGATATGTTTGATAACAATGTTGAACCACGTGTGTAAAATTATTTTGAAATCGCTCAATACGGGGCGCCACCAGTTCCAAACATGTGCAAATTTGGCCTTAAATCAATGACAGTTTGTCCAAACATCGCCAAACTTGGTGGACATTTTTAATTAAGCTGTTGAAACTTAATTATAAATTAAGTTACAAATAAATTAGGCTACAATTAAAAATGTTGACACTAAATAATTTGTAAGAAGAAACAATTAAAACGTATGCCTATACAAATTCATAGTGAAACATTCCCCTTTAATTGGTGAATATCCCTTTAAGAAAGACGTTGTTTTTTTTCCTCTCGAAAAAAGTTACAGCACAGGTGCAGAGTTAGAACCGTGCACTGCAAAGAGAGAAATGGAGAGAGATCCAAGATTCAAGATTCAAGAAGTTTAATTGTCACATACACACACGAGGTGTGCAGTGAAATGCAAAGTGGCAATGCTCAGCAGAAATGTGCAAAATAACAGGTTCACACTATTTACAATAACCAACACAATATTTACAATGTCACAGTTTTTAAGCGCTCTATATAAAAAACAACACAATATTTACAATAAGAGCACTTTATAAAAAAATATAGTAAAAAAGGGGAAAATTGTATGTATAATATAATATAAATTATAAATTATGTGTAGTCTTTACCTAAGTGTGTGTGTGTGTGCATAAGAGGGGCAGTGTGTGTGTCTTGGTGGGGGCCCTGGTGAAGTCAGAGTTCACAGTCCTGATGGCCTGAGGAAAGAAACTCCTTCTCAGTCTCTCTGTTTTGGCAGCGTGACTACGGAGGCGCTTGCCTGACCGCAGCAGCTGAAACAGACCGTTGTTAGGGTGGTGAGGATCCTTCATGATCCTGCAGGCTCTGGTTCTGCAAGTCCTGCAGGGTGGGGAGTGTAGTTCATTGATAGATAATTTACTTTGTAAAAGACATGAATAACTACTTTTTTACCATTTAATGCAAGCCTGCAAATACCTTAACACACAAACTGAGACAGGATGGCGAGCTACCCACGGATCTGAGAGCTGAACACAAGTGCCAGTGTGAGAATCTAATGTACACGTCTGATGACTGCTATCGCTGCCAGTGTGGTAGTTGTGTTGTGGATCTGAAAACAACTACAATACAAAGAACTAGAACTGAGTTTGAAAAGAACTGAAAAGAATATACCACTTTGGTACTACATTACATTTATTTCAAGAATTTCCAATGTTTTGTTGTTGTGACGATGTAATGTTCGTTTGATGTTTAGATTGAAGAAAGGTGAATTTTATTGTATCTTACCTGTTGGGGAAGAAAGGAAAAGAGTTAAACCCAAAAGGTTATATCTCTGATTTACCTGTCATGGATGTTAAGGTTTACTTACCTGTTTACCTGTGAAGGAAAAATAATGAGACTTAACTCAGGGAATAAAATAAGACATAACCTATTAAGCTAAAATAGGCATAACCTACTAACCTAAAATAAGTTGTTAGAAACCTGACTAAGCTGACTAAACTGACTTAAACTAACTAGACTAACTAATCTATAGGAAATTTAAAACAGAAACAAAAAAGGTTTGGTTATACTTACCTGTGATTTAGGCCTATAAGAAGATTGACTTATTGTATGATAAGTGTTATTTTTGTTTGTTTGTTACCTTTCCAATCACTAAATTGCCGGCTGTTATATTTAAAGCTGTGTGTCTCTGGTCTGATTTATTATATTATCATCACCACTCCTACGAACCTAGAACTAGTCCAGTCGTATACTTACGCTGTGGATACAGTGACACAAGTGCTACATGGGCTTACAGTATAGTATTTTTCTGGGGCTTTTATGTTTAAACTGGTCTTTGTTGTTTGAGAATGGAAGCCTCTGTCCTAGTGGCCTTGCTTACTTAAACATAAAGTTAACTGCATATATTTTTTTGTGGAATTTATCTTCTTCTGTCACTCTGCATGCAGTTTGCCGTAACAAAATGGTTTGAACCCACGAATCGCCGCTTGCGGCTATATTCTTTCTTTGTTTTTCTTATTAACCTAAAAAGTAGGCTTATTTTACGTTTTGAACAAAGCAAAATAAATGCACTTTTTTCTATTTTTTTTTTTTTTTTTTTTACCAATTAACATAATTATTTATTATTATTATTTTAAATTAAACATTGATCTGTAAATCTGCATAAATCACACACAGCAACAAATATAGCCTTAGTTCAAACAAGTCAATCAAAATGGTTGACATCTATTTTTTCTTATCATTAGCTGAGTGGTTGAGAATAATGTTTCATTTTAAGAAGTTATTTTATTTCACTTCATATTGATGCCAGTTCATTAAAATACATTCTTATAACATATTCATGGTGTCATTTTTAGCTTAAAGGGGGTGGGGGGGGTGGGGGGTGCCGTGAAAAGAAATTGACTATGAAGGGGTGCCTTGGTTTGAAAAAGTTTGGGAACCACTGCTCTATGGTACGCATCAGTAGGGTAGGTATTAGGTATGAATTGGACTTCTGTCAATGTGTGTAAATGAGTGTGTATTGTTAAATGCCTGGAGGCAGCATCGAGGCTGAGGAGCCAGGATTACGAAACTGGTGTTGTAGGGCTGAGCCTGTACACCCTGGAGGCAATAGCAGAGGGAAGGATGAGAACTAAACTCCACTCTAAAAACTCCATCCTGGAGGGCACTGTGCATTCCATGACGCTGGGCTGTAGGCATTTGCTACACATTATCTGCACAAGTCAACACACTAAGATAGCCATCTGCTGCACTGTTTTCCCCTCTGGACATAAAGTGGGGCCCAAATGTGTGAGTCCACTACCAAGAACTGTTTGTTTTCATAAGAGAAGAAGCCGACAGGGACGTATCACCAAAAGTCCACCAAACAGGATTAGCCAGTTTAATGAGTAGCTATATTGTCCTACAAGTTCCTATTTCACTTGTTCAGAACTGTAGGATTTCTCTGAAAAGGAGGTGATGTTAGGGTTGCCAAAGGGCTGATTGCACAGGCAATCTTTAGCCCAATGGCCAAACTGCCCACACACAAAGCATGCACCTGAAATCCCACCTGGCTGTTGTTGCTGTTGTGGTTGAAAAGGAGCAGCAGCATGATTGTAGAAACCACAGCCTCTACCTCTTCCACCTCCTCCTCTAAAGGCACCTCAGTGTGTCTAACCTGTGGCCTCTTCCCCATCCTCGTCGTCCTGTATAGTGAGACACTTGGGCAAGCATCAATGTTTTAGAATCTTTCTGCCATCTTTGTTCATAGTGGTGCTGAGCAATGGCCATTAACTCAGGTAGGGTTTTATCTTCCCATGCTATTGTTAGGATCACCATTTCCCTTAAGGTAACAGTGCTTGCACGATCCATTCCCCTTAAGAGCACCAGCTATGCCAATCATCGTTGTTCAGCACACTGTCTACACATCAAATCTTCAGGACACTCATCTGCCTTTTGTTTGAGAGAATTCAGGGGAGATCATTTTGCTAGGGACTACAACAGGGACTACCTCAGCTGTCCAGCCAGCGAATTTAAACTGGTCTGCATAATCCATACCATGTATCTCTTCCATAGCAGGCCACTTCCCTTGATCCAGTAGTTTATCCGTCACACACTTCATTCCAAGTCTCAGTCTATGCTGTGCGATTCTTTTTAATGTCAGGGAATTCAATTTTCATTTGGCGTAATTCAGACTTTTGCCACGGGACATGAGAATGGATTTTGCCATACATTCGTACCGGGACAATCTTAATAGGTCTTAATAGGCATATTCACACTATGTGAGCTGTGAACCCTGGGGTACCAAGTTAATGATAGGGTTCAGAAAGTTCAAAGAAACATATGTGGTTAATACACTGAGTTACTGGAACAACTTGTTAAGCAAAGACCAAATAGCAGACAGAGTGTGACAAAGTTCATTGAGGGCATTTATTAGTGTGAGGACAAGATAATTACAAACAGTTGAACTATATTGACTTGCTTGGTAGTGTGAAACCGTATGGTTCTGCTTAACCCTCCATAAAACATGTCTCAGTCGCAAATCACAGCCTGATCAATAGCAGCTCAGTCAACATCACAAGGACACCAACACTTCCCAGATGCAGCCGCAGCCACAGCCGCAGCCATAGCCACAGCCGCAGCCGTAGCCATAGCCGCAGCCGCAGCCATAGCCGCAGCCACAGCCACAGCCGCAGCCATGAAATAGATAGGAGACACACACATATACACTGCAGACTCATTCACATACTCTCACTCACACAAACACATACATTACATAAAATACATAAGTATACATAACCCCATCAATTGTAATTTTTTTGTTATACCTTTTGTTTTCTTATTTTTACTTTTCTTTTTGTTTCTTCAGGTGTTTTTGTTATTCTCTGCTTTATATTCAATGTGCTTATAATATAGTTTATTTTTCCCTGCTAAATCTTGCTTTTGCTGCTGCAACGACAACAGTATTTCTCCATGGGGATCATTAAAGTTTCCTCTTATTGTATTGCAAAGGAATGCTGGGTAATCCACAGCAGAGCTGTGAATCAGAGGGGCAGGGATTGGCACGTGACCTCCGAATGTGGAACCCAAGTGGGTGGTCGCAGTACTGCAGTCCTGCAGTATATCCAGCTGCGGCCTTGCAGACCCTACAAACCACGCCTCCAACAAACCACGCCCCTCCAAACCACCAAACAAATGCTGCCCGCTTAGCATTTATAAGTGGCACTTACCATTTGTAAGCGGCCAGCCGCAGCACAAACGTGAAGGAAGTTGAACTTCCAAATATGGTTCGTGGGCTGGTTAGGTCACAGAAGAGACCACACCCAAAACGTGAAGACATTTATCTCAGCCGCTCGGCCGGTGTTGACTGCAGAAAAAGAAAAGATGGCACACGGAGCTCAGGTGAGAATGCCAAACTTCGACAAAATATGGTTAATTAACAGCTTATAGTTTTATGTATATTTATATATTATTTAGGTTGTTGGATGTATTACTGATTTGGCTGTCTGTCCCATTGTAAATGGTGTTCATTTTGTTCATTTTTGTGCATTTTAATCTATTAAATTAGATTTGCTAACCGGTAATCCCGTGTGCTTTAGCTAACAATCTAGCAAGCCATAGCATAGCGAAACCCCAGGAGTAACTTGAGGAATACTTTTACTCAGGAATGCATTATGAGCATGGCATGATAAGTGCATTAAAAATATATTATAAGTACATTATAACATTAAAAGGCATGTCTAAAGTAACAAAACCTACTAACCTGCTACTATAGGGCTACCATGGAACAAAAAATTATAGCATTTTGCATTAATCATTAATCCTCTAGTATTTGGTTCTGTAATCTTGAGAATAATGCATAACTAATATAAATTGAAATAACAATTAATACATTTTCAAAAGGATTTCCGTGTCAGTAATGCTGTCCATATCATAGGTTACTAGAAAGCAAATGCACCACAATCAAAAGCATCAAAGTTTGAGTCTGCCACTTCAAAGTAGAGCCCGACCAATATATCGGTTTGGCCGATATATCGGCCATTTTTTGACTTTTTTGACGACATCGGGATCGGTAGTTATACAACCGATGTGTCCCGATTTTTAAATAAGTATAATAAACAAAAAAACATTGATAATTTATCCTGTACTTATCTGTTTGAACGTTGTAATTGCTATTTACTAGAATTATCCAGTAGAGGGAGCGCTAATACAAGTGTGAGCAGCTGACGCGCTACTTCTGTAATACGATCTTTTACATTTTTATCTATCAAAAAGTTCTTTCTGTGTTTATTTTTATTTATTTGTTTGCTTATAAGTTCAATGTTCTCAAATATAGAAAATTTAATTGATTTGAAAATTTTGCACTTTTTGACAAAATATCAGTCAAATCATCAGTAATCGGTGGGCTAGGACTCTCCTAAATTGGGATCGGCATTGGACCCAAAACTCTGGCATCGGTCGGGCTCTACTTCAAAGTCAAAGTTGTGGAAGTGAGTCGAGTCAAGTGCATGGCTGCCGGAGTGGTGCGTTCGTGCTGGCCCCATGTCAAAGAAATCTGTGTTTGGTGGCAGGTCAGGAGCTTTGGCTGCTAGGTTAGAGGGAGAGCATGCTCTTAGGTAACCCATTGCAGAGGAAGCAGCAGCCCCTCCCATTAGCAGATAAACCGCCCTCACTGCTTGGGCATTATTGGTAGTGCCATGGCGTAGACACCCTGCTGAACGTGCACTCTGCTTTGTACCTGGAGATTTCCTGCCTGTTGGAGTGGGTGGATTGAAATAAAATACAAGCAGTGTGTTATTAAGACCATTCACAAAAGTCCTCCTTTGGCTAAACTGAACATGTATCTTGGTTTGGTTTGATACAGTAGACAAGACTTGTACAGAGAAACAAAGACACACCCTCAACTCACTTTTCTCCCTTTGAGAGCCATCTGCACCAGGCCCTGGAGATGATGCCTCCTCATCACTGACTGGTGGAGTTGGGGGATCTTTGTCCATGATTTGTTCTGGCACCAGATCTTTGAGAGTAATGCATGGGGTTGGAAAATGATGACGCTTACAGGAGCGCAGAGGTGACGAGACACTCTGTAGGGAAAAATAATACTGTTAAGGAAAGATATGGGTTTGTTCAAAAGTAAGTGTCAGGATTACAAGGATTAATCTGACACTGAATTACTGAATGGCAAATCTGTAAATTAGCTCCTCCCACATTATCGTTCTCTTGCAAGTAAATATAAACATACAAATAGACCAAATCAAGATCAAATTTAAGTGTGTACTTGTAAATATGGTTTTGACACGACAAACAAGCCTGTATTTTTCAAAGAAATAATTCCTACAACATCAAAACAGAAACAATTTATCTTCAGAAATTCCCTACCGATAGGCGCCACATGAATAAGTGGGCAGCCTATGAAATTATTCTGCATTCAGGAGTGGCAAACTGACTGACCTCTTTAGAAATGCCTCTATTATCACTTCCATCAAAATCACACAAGTGCACAAGTGCATATCTGTGTAATGAATGGTTGCGTGAATGAAACTTGCAATATTTCTGCCTTGGAGGCACCGAAGAGATGTCAACCCTCGGTTGCATACATCCCCCAACAAAATGCTGAATAGGGCTGCAGGGGGAGAGTGGGGTGGTGATGGGCTATACAACATGAGTTGATGGAAGAAGAGGTAAGCAGGAGTTTATATATTGAATGGAGATAATGTAATTGGAATTAAGAATGAGAAATTGATGAAGGATTGGGCTTGTCTTGCCATACATATCAGAGGGGGCATGGGGACAGACTTAATAGTAATGAGCTTATGAGCAATTTGAGTGGAATGAAGTAACTGATAACACATTTGTGAAATCTGGATCTACCTAGACAAGGAAGTGGATAATTTGTTGAGATTGTATTGTGCCAATATGATAAATCATAATCCCAGCAATTCAAATTCCAGCCAGACCTCAAGTCTGAAGGGGTGTCAGCCAGCAGCAGCAGGTACTTTTTCTGGGGCAGCATCAGAGCAAAACAGCAATCCCTGCATCCATCAGAGGGTAACCTGGGCAGATCTAGGATCTGCTTGCCTTCCACAATTGCCTCACAGCTGCTCTGCAACACTACCACCTGGTCAGGTAGAGATAATGCATCATGGCACACGAGGAGACTGCCTTCATCTGTCAGCAGGAGAAACCTCTTCTTCCACTGCTTAAAAATAAATCCTCCTGGATAGGAGAAGTGGATAGGAAGTACAGGGAGTAGAGGGAGAAGTAAGTGCTTATTGGAAACAGAACAAATCAGAGGACAAAGGACGGCTTGTTGGAGACAACAATGATGCTGTGATAAACACTAAACACCCCAAGCATGTTGACAGGATTAAGCATTGTCACGGTGATCATGACAGCAATGGGAGCAGTGTGCCACTGGATTAAAACATGAACACTTTTCTCATCCCTTCCGATTAGAGTGGGTCAGATGGTTGGAGGATCATGGGGCTGTGGATGCGGGACTGGACCAATCGGATGATGTTGACCAATGTGAACATGAACATAATCACAAGCCACACATCTGGATCCACTCACCCCATATACACATGGAAAACACAGATGTACTTCATTTCAGCGCACAACAGAATCACAACAACCCAGTGACGTAACAGAATATAGGAAGAGGTGGTCTGCCCTGCCCAGCACACAATCTGTACTGCTTTCACTGTGTCACCACTCACTGTGCCAGTTAAGTGGTGAAAAATGTTTGAACACCCACTGACAGCTGGGATTTAGTCTGGACTACTAATCTATTTGTTGTAGTTTGTACCCATTGCCACTACAGCCTGTGGCAGGCATTCAGATCACATGTTTTTATCAGGGTTTGCCACACTTAATAGATGTGAATGATGCAATTAATTCCAAAATGCTCTAAAATTTAAGTCCAATATTTAAGTATTTCAAATATTTAGTAAGTAGTAATTATGTCAAAAACACTGGTGATTTTCTTCTCAAAAACTATTTTGAAGACAAAGGTCTCAAGATGCCTCATCACTATTAATAACCCAAAATGTGCTTTACTCTGGTGCCAGCAATCGTTTTGTCAGAGTAGCCATCAGTTTTTTCTTATTACACAGGACAAGACACCATTATACAGGACAGAGCACTGCACAGAAAAGGACACAAAACGTACCCCTAGAGCACACTATGGTGTTATATAACATAATAGACACAATGCTAATAAATACAAGATCAAATCAGCGTCACATTATTATAAGGTTTATTCTCGTACAGATTATACTACATATTATTGATGATTTTCGCAGACTCAAATCTGTATTGAAGAACAGGACATTAAATAAAATCAAAATAATTTAAAAGCAAACACAAGCTCCACTATTAAAACTAAATGGAACAAAAAAAAAAACTCACTGGAGAAGCATCGCAGTGAGACCCCTGTTCATTTTGTCGTAGAAATACGGTAGTTTCTCAGCAATATAGATCATAATGCTTCTGCGTGAAATGAATGATTACTTATAAAGGCAGAAAGGCCAACTGTAATGCTTACTGTACATCACTACCTATGTTATAGTTGATGTAGCTTGTGTTGTTTCACAGGAACTTTATATTACCACATTCTCACACAAACAATGGTCTTATCCTCTTCACCTCAGTGAAAGTTATGGGGAGGGAATCATGTCGCTCACTGGTGCTTGTGTTACGAGTTCAGTGAGAAAGGCTCAATGTCTCCATAATCTGATATAACATCATAGGAGAGTACATTGAATTAAGCATGGCAGGTACTCCATGTCCGTATAAAAACAATCCTCTCTTATTCATTGTAATTGCTTGCCATCTGCTAAAGTTTTTCACATTGTTCCATTGCAATGAAAATGTTTGTATTACTATTACTAGACTGTCTGGTAATGTTCATGAAGTCAATTATTCACGAGAAATAGCAAAATCTATAGGGATATTTTCAGGAATGAACACAAGTAGCAGATCACTAGTTGCCACTTTCCCTCCCCCCATCTTGTAAGGTGTGATGTTTGGCTAGGAGAGTTGATCCTCGTATTGCTTCCTGAAACAGTCTCCAGCAGGGAAGAAGTCCCAGCATCGCTCCTGGTACATCTTCCACACATACGACTCCTAAAACAGGGGATGGTAGGATTGATAGGAATTCAAGGAGGGAGGTAGCGGGAGACAATACACTGGCCTACACTCTCAGAAAAAAAGGTACAGGCCCAGTGACAAAAGGTACAACTTAATAATAATCTTAAAGGAAGTCTATGTAAGATTTTCACTTTAATTTCACCTACAATCTTCACAGTAGGTCAAAAGATATGGTGTATGGGATGGATGTCTCATCTATGCATTCCCCATTTGGTGTGTTGTTGTCTCCTGTATTCAGCTCAATGTATTGTTTTGTGGGCCTTAAAAAAGCCCCTCCCCTATAGTTGTAGCCCCTCCCACCCCTTATAACATCCAGGCTCAACCAGCTCTTCCTCCCCAATGACAGGTGCATGGTGCAAAATATGGTGGAGGAGGGGGTGCTATTTTACCTAAATCGTACATGGTGTACCTTTAATAAAACAGTACATGTAATGCAACTAAAAGAAAACAGACTGACCTGGCCAGTGTGCTCTGTGTCATCTTTGTTGATGAGGTACATTAAGAAGAACCTGAAAAGGACACACAAGTTAATGTTTGCTCATTTGTACTCTCTATCACACACACACACACACACACACACACACACACACAGAGAGAAAGAGTAAACTGACATGTAATTGGCCAGGTTGTGTTCATCAAAGGTGTGGGTCTCGAAGCCATGTGGTGTAGTATCAAAGTAGTCACTTCCAATGCCACATATGAAGCATTTTGTCTGCACAAAATCAATGAATAGAGTCAGAACATTGAGCCACACTTAAAACTATAGACAAAATTGGGATAAAGACACAGCAATTAGTGCTATACCTCCATGTCTTCCTTGACTTGCTCTTGTTGGTCTCTGAGTTCTCCAAAGGCATCAATGATCAGACCTGTATACAACAATATCATTAGAGGCGTTCCTGTCTTCATACTGTTATGGATATCTTGAAATCAATTTTCTGTATCATCATGGATTCAAGTAGGTCCTTGAAAACCCTTCACAATGCGCATTGGGGTTTTTTCCACTAAATTCACAGTTAACCACTTACTATCCATGGAGTTACTATCTACTACTATGCTACAAGAACCCATATAGCTTTTAGCAAATGAGCTCTTACATCAACTTACTGTTATGCTATGAGAGAATTGGTAACAGTTTCACCTCTGTGTCCAGTATTTACTTAAATTGCTTCAGTACATGTCTTACTGACAATGGGAGGAATGTTGCTCATGGTAGGGTAGAAAATGTAAGCCCAAATCCGCCTTCATATGCCGACTTCAAGGCCCTACCCAAACCAGCCCAACAGGTCTTTCCAAATTTGAGACCGGAGGCCGATCGGAAACAGACACCTGTGCCAAATGTTGCAGTATAATTAAATGTTGTCTCTCTCTGTCTCCCTTCAACCTCAAGTGGCTTAGCTTGCATAGGCTACACACAACTTGAGGGAGAGAGAAGAGCGCGAAGACCGGGAATGCAATATAATGATAATAATTTATATAATATACAATAATAACAAAAATAAATACGTTTGGAGCTGGAAGTTGCTGGGGAAAAGGCGGCCGGGGGTGCACTGCTTGCTGCGTTGCCACTGCAACCCTGACCCATAAGTGGCAAGAAAATGGATACACTGCATGCCAATGTTTTAGCAGACTGTCAAAATGGTATATGGATCAATGCCCCATGTCAAGTTTGGCAGCTGGCTGTAGCTGGATATGCACACATTGATTTGTGTCAAAATGAGTTATTGCCTTTTGATGTTTTTAACTCAATAATGGCACCCTCATTTGGCCAACTGGTGTCATATTTTACAAGAACTTTGGAGGTGCCATCATCTATCATTTTAAAAAACTACATGTCTCTAGCACTAAATCGCGGTTCCAAGTACCACAGCCCTGCTGGTTTTCATTCTGTCCATCTAATAATAGAAATGTCCATAGAAAACCAGCAGGACTGTGGCATTCGAGGACCAGGATTGAGAACCTGCATGTATCATCTTACATGAAAGTGAGCAACGAGCATGTAGATGAGATATTTCAGTTTTTTAGTTGTGAGACATTTGCAAAAAATGTTCTAAAAACAAAGTGTGGAAAAAGCGAAGGGGTCTGAATACTTCCCAAAGCCACTGTATGCCCAATTGCCTTACCCTGAATAATGGCCAGCAGGATGACAATGACAAAAAAGAAGAATGTTATATCAAAGACCACTCTGTAGAGCTCGTATTCGTCTCCAGCAGGATCCTCAATCTCATCGCCTATGCCACCACCAGCACGCACACCCACGTACATGTGGAACAGGTAACACTGAGGAAAGTGGGGAAGAGAAATAGAGGAAACTTGTGTAGGTGTAGAAATATAGCGGTACTGTCGAACTGCACATTTTTGGCATGAACAGTGACTCACGGTCATCATGTCATCACACTTCATATCTGGTTCGTCTCCATCCTCACTCTTGTTATAAAACTTGCGGAAGAAGTTGAAGGCAACTACAGTGTAGAGGTAAACCACCACAGCCAACAGGCCCACTGTCATCATTAGCTGAAACATGGAAGAACAGAATGAGTACATTCAAACAGTGGCACGCACAGTGCAACATAAAGATTGTTCTGTTTTTTCCTCATGCCTGTTTTCCATTGTGGGTGACTGAGGACAGGATAGTGCGGAGAGTCTTGACACCCATGGCAATATCCAGCAAGTGACAGGCAAAGAAGAAGTTGTTGTAATGTCCCAGCAAAGACATTATCAAGTACCAGCAGAGATAAAGGAAAGTCTAAAAAGAGATCAAGGGGAAAAACAATTATGTGAGACATGAATGTAAACATGGCATACATATTTTCAGCATCAAATCAAATCAAATCAAATCACTAGTCAGTATCAGTGAAAACAGATGCACATTTTAAAAAAAAGCACAAATTTGAACTTCACTAAAAATGGTCACCACAGTTGACTGGTACCATTTTTGCAATGTCTCCAATTCTGGAAATATTCAGGCTATTGGACAGGTAAATGTTGGTGCTTTTACACAGTTCTGAATGACTCATTTACATTACATTTCACCTGGTGTAATACGCAATATATACTGCAATATTATTTTTGAGAGCCATTCTATTATTTGTTACTTGAGTTGGATTTAAGTCCTTGTCCACAACTCTGATGTATACAATATACAGTACATGCATGTTGATATTGTTTTTGCTTACACCGTCTGTGAACACAACACCAAATTTCCAGATCTGGTACTTGATGTCAATGGAAGTAATCCTGAAAAGATACAATACTGATTCAAATTCAGCAAATACAATTCTGTCCATTTTATATATTCTTAAATTATTTTTGCAGAGCAGTGTAGAACATGTCTCTTTGCATGTATTTGCTGGATAAGTCAGTGCTGTACCATGTGAACATGGAGTTGTCTGGCTCCTCCTGTTTCTTCTCATGTTGTTGACTCACATCCAGGGAGGCTAAATCCACTCCCAGGAGCTCTGCAATTCTCTCTCTGCCATAAATATCTCCATACTTATCCAGAACCTGGACACAGATATTACATATCAACATGTAGTCCAGAACCCATTTTAAACCTACCAAAAACATAACAAAAGCAAACACGGCTCACCTTTCGCTTGACAAATTTGTCCCAATAGTTGTTTGGGAAAGAGCTATGAAAAAAGAAAGAAAGTGGGGCTTCATTCAGTAAATATACAATTCTGTATCGTTTTCTCCAAATTTTGCGTGTTGAATAAATGTTGACTGTATTCTGAAGTATTTTATGGGACACAAATATTAGAGTTTCTTTTTACACGTACGGTGTATTCAGGACCAGCCGGTCCCACTGGCCCTTGATGTCATCATCCTCAGGCTGCTCAGTAATGTAGAGGCCATCAAACTCCAGCTTTCTAGCAAGTTCCTTCTCCCTCTTAAAGATCACCAGTGGGATCTGAGAAAAACAATTTCAAGTACTGTACAATTACGGAATGAAATTCTGTGTGATGCCAGAACGCGATTTACATAGCCTGCATCAATTTATTTTTCCAAGTCTGCACTTCTCTCTATGGAAGAGGATTAGGGCCACATGTGAAAAATGTATTTGCGTTCTGAGAATAAAGTCAGAATTCTGAATTCTGACAGAATTCTGACACATGTATTTTTGTGTATTTGTGGCCCTAATCCTCTTCCATATCTCTCTTGTATCCACCAGGGAACATAAGAAACAGGTCTGTGTTGTGAATTGATGTGAACAGGGTGGGGCAGTCACACTGAAGGCTCTGCCCCCAAGTGTGTGGGGGGGTGGTGAGCAGTCCCATGTCAGAGGAACAGAGATTTTCGGGAAGGGGTGTAGGTGTGGAGGAGGTCTGATAGGAGTACTTCTTGTAATAGTACATAACAAAGGACACCACAAACAGGATTTCCAAGACTCCTCTGTTTTTCTGTTTTTATCTGTGAATACTTTGGGTATGACATGTAACAACTTTATTATGGACATGCTAGGCGCAAGCTCCAGGGTACAATATAGGAACTTTCAATGCTCTATGTGAACTGCTGAAGTGACAAGGTAACGTAGCCCAAAATGCTCCTTCACATTTTTCATAGTATAACTGCACATTTCTAAGGACTTCATATTCTTACCTTCAAATGTTTCCTTGTTGAGCCCTTCCACAAAATTAAGAAAGGGTTAATTATAACAATGAATGAATTGTGGGGTATGCTTGTCATACCTTGAGGCAGTTGTATCCAATGATACAGATGAAGGAGATGACTGTGTGCAGGATTGAAAGGAAGGCCATTGTGGGCTGCATGTAGCCAGTGCTCTCCTCTAAAAAGAAATAAACTGGGACGTCTTCCTCATCCTCGTCTCCTCCTTCATTCATTCCAGATCCCTCAACCTCTTCTCCTGAGCCTTCAAATAACCCAGAGCCTTCAAACACCCCACTTCCCTCAAACGCTCCAGACCCTTCCATCTCCTCTCCTTCAGGGGGGCTCTCAGACACCTGCACAGAGCAGATACATGAGAAAGACAATGACTCAGTATAGGGGATCTTTAATTGGCCAAACCTCAGATGTGTTCGACTGACAAGACATAACCCAGCACAAAAAGTCTAGTCACTCTCAAAGAGTTGAGCTTGATTGTTGGCAACTAAAATATTAAAACTGCAAATAAGACTGTACCATGTATTTACGGATGTGTGTGCATGTAACATTCCTATTTCTGAGTGCACATTTCAATGCTCTAAATATCTACACCCGAACAATCCCATAGGTTTGGATATGGTTTGGGAAAACAAGGCACTACTGTATAGCAAAAACATCACAATCACTCAGCACAATGTATAAAAATGATTAAAAAATGAAATCCTTTTTTTGACCCTGTAGAATAGCAGAATGAAGTTCAGGGCAAATGCGATGAAGAGAGCCAGAAAACGCAGATTGTAGAAGTTTCTTGAGAGGTAGTTCTACAAAAGAAAGAAAATATATTTTTCAGATGATTGGTGAGGTGGTAAGTGGACTGCCAGATTGCACTAATGCCAGTGATGCATCATTTATGAAACAAAGTGTCACCATTAATTTATGCCTTTGAATATCCAGCTCAGTCCAGATTTGAAAACCATGCCCTTTTTTCAGTTTCTTTTCTTTCTTGGCTGCAGATTTCTTTGGTCCCACTGGTTGCTCATCCTCTTTGGTCTGAGATTCTTTCTCTACTTTCTCACCATTTTCAACACTGGAAACCAAATAACACAGATTATTGTTTTAGTAGTATATTCCATCAACAGAAACAATTTGAAATGTGTTGAGGGAAAAACAACCAGAAAACTATGGACACGAGAAAACAACCCGAGACTCTTACTCAGCCTTCTCAGGCTCTGGAGGTGGTTCCTCTATGGCAAGAGGTTCAGGAGGTTTCTGGCTAGCTTCAGCTTCTTCTGGTTGCTGAAAACAAAAAAGCTGCATATAAGCACGAGTGAGTACCCTGCATTTATACTGAACAAGCAGTATGAATGAAGCTGAAAACACTGTCCACTGCTTGGCATTTGGAATTTTGAAATTAGAAATTAGTCTATCTAGATTTTTATTCTTTTCTTTATTCATATGCAACACTTCGATCTTAGCTTTTGCAAAAATTGTGACAATGACAAAAAACTTGGTGTAAATCTAAAAACTAGATTACCATTTAAAAAGTCAGATTTACAATGAATATTTAGGTAAATCAAATATACCAGACACTAAAAACGTACCTGTTTTCTCTTTGTTATGGGAGTCCCTTCTGGAGTTGGAGGCTCAACAGCTGCTTCTACACCCATGTCTCCAAGTCCACCTGGAACATCAATACCTGGTATTCTCCCACCCTCCTTTTCTTGGGTATCCTCCTCCTCCTCCTCTCCACTGCCAGTCTCTCCAATTTCAGTTACCCCTCCAGTGTCTTGTTCTTCCCCTGTCCTTGGCTCACCTATCACATCCCCATGCACATCGTCCTGTGTGGGATCTGGCATGCTGGCTAGAATCTCAGTGACAGTGATGTTTTTAGCTCCTTCCACCAGGCCACCTCCAAACAGAGTTTGCCAGAGAAGCATAAAGAAGCCTTTGCATACATTGTAGATGAAGTGTAGTATACTCATCAGGATGGTCCAGAAGAAAGTGGACAAAGCCACCACAATCTCCTTGATAGTCATCTTTCTCACCCTGCGGTATTGTCTGCGAAGGTTACGGAAGGTAAAAATGCTAAAGAAGCTTAACATGCTGTTTATGAAGTCTGCAAATGCAGAGCTTGATTCAGGAGGCCCTTCCTCTCCGTTACTGTCCTCATCTCCTCCACCAGTTGCTCCCCCACCTGGTCCTCCCTCCCCTCCGCCTTCTACTCCCTCATCATCCTCTTCCTCTTTTTCCTCTTCTTCCTGCTCTGAAATCTGTGAGGCTATATTCATCTCAAAGATGGTGTCCTCACAGAAGTTGACAAACATCTCCATCTTCTCAGATTCACCCCCCTCATTGACTACATCAAAGATAAACTGTCGTTTGGACTCTCTGACCTGGGGCATCTCCCACTGTTTACGGTTCACTTCACTGATCTCAAAGTAGATGCGCTCAATCTTTCTGCTGGCACCCATTATTTCAATACGGCCCAGGAAGGGGCGGAAATAGTTCAGCACACTCTCTGCCTGTCCTAGGAAGTTCTTTAGTCTGGTGTCATGCGGGACATGCTCAGACAGGTTGGTGAGCAGCACTGCAATGTTGAAGCCAATGTCCTTGGCAGGTTCCTGGAAGCGGCTGGCAAACTCCACATAGTTGATCATGTCATTCTCATCAGCCTCTGAGCAGGACAACAGAAACTGGATCTCAGATGAGGAATACTGTTTCTGACTGTCCATAGCCTTCTGGAAGTCCTTCTTGGAGATTAATCCTCGAGGGTCAGTGACATAATCACGGAAAGCATCTGAAGCCACAATGTCTTTCAGTTTGAGGAACATGTCAAAAAACTTGAGGATCATCTCCACGTTGCTGGAGGACTCTACCAGCATGTCCACCATCTGACGGGCAATTGTACCATTCACCACATTTCCTGAATCATATGGAGCAAAATTATTACAACGGTTTGAAATGGACAAGACAGGAGCAGATGAAAACTATTAGATCATCAGAAAATGCTCTTTTACCCTCCAACAATGAGAGCAACATAACAACCATGTCTTTCTGAAGGTCAAGAAGCTCCTTTAGCAGACCAATCTGGCTGGAATCCTATGACAATACAAAGACACACAGGATCTTACAATAATAACAGCAGATTTAACATAGCACAGAGGTAGACTCGGTGATGTTGCTTATAATTAGAGATGCAATGGTAACCAGTGGACTGGTAAACAAAACTGAAGAGTACGAACATCCCATGACTGAAACCATTTACTTGTTATAATACGAGGCCTGCATTAAAGATGCTGTGTTATGCATAAACTCACATTCACAACAAAGACAGTGCTGCCAAAAAAGTTATTTCACCAAAGCCGCATGCTCAGAGAATTTGTCATGGCTTTTTGCAAAGCCACTACAAAAACACTTAACAGAACACAACGGTTTAGAAAGGCTTGAATGTCAAAATATAAACTATAAATATGAACCTATTTACTTTGGGTTTACATAAACTCTGGTTTATAACACATTTCATGACAGCTACATGGCACCTTTAATACTGATTCTATCCACATGTCAGCTTTCATTAGGTGTTCATGTAATGCTAAAGTCATTTGTGACACAGCACTGACCTCCTGACTTGAAACAGCCACTGAACACCGCAGAAACTGCATTGTACCAACAATCAATGTTCTATGCCAGGTGTCCAGTACTCTTGCAGCCATGCAAGAGTACTCAGGTTTACATTATAACCAAACACTACACCAGCTAATTTCACCAATTAGCACAGCTTCAACCAGAGAAGGAAGAACTATAAGTGAAATAAACAGGTGTGGTGTTTGTTTGGAATGAAAATCCTTGTACTCTTCCATTCTACTGTCTGGAAGAACATAGAAGTGACATTGGTGGGATTTTTAGTATGCTAGTAAAGAGCATGTAGTCTGTGACGCCAATCAGAAGTAAATTCACCTATATGTGCCAAGGATAGCAATGGCTCATAGTAACAGGGGTTACGTTGGAAGATGGTGCTTTTATGAAATACATATTCAAATATCATATATAAGATCAGCCAAAATAGAGTTAATCAGAAAGTAACACACCACAAATGGAGGGCATATTCCCTCAGGTTAAGTATTAATGAAAATGGCACAATCAAAATAATTCTAACCCCTGTTAAATGTGTACACACAGAGTGGACGTCAGATTAAAAGATATATTCCAGCACAAAATAGTGTCATATTAAAGTGTATATTCCAACAGCGAGGGTTAAAAGTCAGTTCCTTTTCTCAGAAAGTCTTGTAGTCACCTGCTTTTAAGTTACGTGCCAAAATCGATCTCTAAATTGAATAGCAAGGTCTGCAAAAAAAATATTTATTATTGTTAATTAAGATGTTTTGATCTTAAAGATTATCAAATCCCAGAGAGAGTACATTTATTAATCTTTCGGAAAAAAATTTTTGATTGGTAAAATTTTAAATTCTTGGTACATGGTAATTGCTTAACAAGGGAAATCATGTTGCAGGAGAGTACAAAGTCATACAGTATGTGTTAATCCTAATGTGGTTTGATCCAGTGGTCCTAAGCAAGCTCAGGTGTGTGATCATACCTTTGCAAACTACTGCCATTGGAGCATTGACTATATGTGTTTTTTGGCAATCTTGAATGATGACACCAGCCTTTTGATTGCCACATATCTAATCAATATTTTTCTGCATGAACAACTTTCTCCTAAATTTACAAATCAGAGAAACACAAGTCTGCAATACAGACAATGGGGGGAGTGATTTTGTGGACTGTGAACACTTAACTACAGAACTACAGTTTTATTCTCCTTAAATGCTTTTTTTTTTTGCAGCACAGCTGAAATTTTCAACTGAAGGAGGGCGAGACAAATACATTTTTGGCCCTGAAAGCGACCTGCTGAAATTATATCTGCAATGTTGAGTTGATGTCCAGTATTGTTAGGTTTCACCATAAAGAAGTCATACAAATATGTTTACAGCTCAAAAAACTCTTTTTCTCTTTCTCTTTTTTTCATTAAGGCATATTAAGTGCTGTTTTAGCTTCATCTTGGAATTTGCTGATTGAAAAAAATGGATACTTTTTTTTTTTTTTACTGTTTTTTGTTGTACCTAGTATCTGTCCCATAGTGAGGACCTATGGTTATGAATAACTGTCTTAATTTTGATAGTATTTTATTCAATTTTAGTTTATTATGCCATTAAGCCCCTGTTTAGCCCATGTTCATAAAATAATATTATGTTTTTTTCTTCTAACAATTGTAACTATTGCTAGCGCTCAATGAGCCCTACAGATGCAATATCATATCAACATTTTTCCCCTAATTAAGCAATCATCAAGTATTCTTATTTGATCTTTAAAGGCAGGTGAGTATAAAACAAACTGATGAGGGAAACTAACTTTGAATAAAGTACAAACTGGTAAACACAATATCACATCAATAGATAAATAAAATGAATACATACTTTACCCTGCATTGACCATGTGAAAGACAGTTTAAATGATCAATATATTATACAGCGTGTGAACAGGAAACAACACTATTACATTTCAAAATAGTCTTGCTTACGTCAAGCTTTTTTCTTTTGCAGTAAAACACTGAAGTTGGGACACATATCTCCTGACATTGCCTCCATTATTTGACTTACACACTGTGATACAGCACATCATAAGGATGTTTACTTTTACAGAATACAATCAGAGGCATACACATATTTACCCCCTGGAATTAAACAGATTCCCTGTTCAGTGGTGTACCACAGTATTTGAAATAGTATGCTTGCAAACCAGTTGATAATTGTGTGATAATGTAAATTTGTGTGTGTAAATATGTGAAAGGGTATGTTGAGCAGGTAAATTGTTAATTTCACTTGAGTCTATCCTTAACTGGACACTTAACAGGTTATGCATGCCAAACTTGGGCTAATAAAGAGGATGCCATCTGCCTCACTCCCTCAAATCACCCCCTAGAAGTAAGAGAAGATGATGAGGATGTTCATGAAACATCTTTTAAAGTTGTAAAAAGTTACTAACTTTATCACTCAAACAGTGAAAAATAGTGTTTAACTGATGGCTTGAAAACAACATATTCTATAGTGTGGAGTCATGTGATTTCCATGACAGTATTTTGACCATTCATTTATAGCATGGATCAACGTGAATCCACACCTTCAATCAGTAATACTGATGGTCAAATGACACAAGTGCATTTCAAATTGTAAAATTGAATTACGTCAATTATCAATTGGTGTATCACTGTGCACCAGGTGTATACTGGTGACCAGTTAGACAAATGTTTGTGAGCATGTTTATTATTATTATACTGTCTTGTGTACACAGTATAGGAAAACTCAAGTAAACACCAACATAAACACATTCCTGGTGGCTCTGCAATGGTGGAGGTGCTTTTTGGCCTGGTTTTGGTTCACTACTGACATAATGCTTCAACGTTTTTAAGAATTTCACAACAAGGCACATTTGGGATCATACATGTCTATTAAGAAGTTTATGCTTTATGGCTAACGTTGTTTTCTTGCCCCTCGAACCATAGGGTGACCACTCATACTTTGTTGGCATTGTCATCCTAGATCCTGCATCATCACATGAAAGTTGTATGTCAAGAATTAATCTGCGATTGAGGGAATGCACCACACACAAATACAGAGTCACCAGAACCAATTGCTGAGGTGCAACATTATGTTTGTGTTTCCTTTAATTTGACATGTTCACAATAGTGTTATTTTTCTACTCGTGAGTATGACTGATTGAATCATATGCTTGTACCTGTGCCAGCTTCATCATCATGTGGGCAAAGACATGGAGGAACCCAACTACAGCATCCCACAGCCTGCTGTGAGCCAAGGACTGCTGGTTGCCTGTGCACGGGCCCTGAGGATAGGGATTGCAAGTTACACATAAAAGTAACACAAAAAAGCAGATACATGTCTGATTTGTTCTTTACCTGAATATATTCAGTCAGACTGTTGAAAATCTGTTTAGCCACTGTCATAGCTTTGGAGAAATTCTTCTTCCCTGGTTCATCAATGATGTCCTTGCCAGAGTAATACCAATAGAAATCACTAATAGACTCCTTAATAGAGAAAGTGAGGAAGAGGACAAGTCAAATTTCATTCCACTGCAAAATATAAATATTGCAATATTCTTTACACAGACAAATTGTGTTGAAAAATGTCATAATTAGTCAACCAGATTAAATTTTTGGTAGCTCTTCAATTTGAAATCAATTTGAAATGGATTTAGATATATAGATGTAAGAGCATTGTGATCATCCTGACTGAATTTCTTCATTGGGTGAACTATCGTGGTGTTCATTGTTAAATGGTCATTAAGTAGTTGTTGTGATTTTGTTTACATAACTTTGATTTACTTCAGGCAAAACATGGCAGAAAATCCCTTATTGTTCACTCTAATGGTCCAAGAGACAAAGTTGTACAGGTTAGCTGGATATGTACACCATGTTTTGTGGCAATATAGTCCACAGTATGCAAGATACAGTACGGCCTTCCAATTCAATTTTGACCTTTACCAATAGCACCCCCATTGGGCCAAATGGGAGGTGCCATGCTTTAACATTGTACCTGCAGTCGGAGGAGGTAATCTACTGTGCAGATGATGATGTTGATGGTAGTTGTGCTGCCTGTCTGTGTGCGCAAGTAGTTCTGAAAATCTGCAGTAAAACAGAAATAGAGGTGAATATTTTAGCAGCATTATAATTTGCCAAGGTTAGTTTGTTTATGTTGCCTTTTGTTGAAACTTTACTCTCGTTTGAGACATTGAGTCATTCTCACCGTTATTGTGACCCTCACAAAGCAGTTGCAAGAAACGGAAGAGGTCGCATGTGAACTCGTCATCTGCCATGACTTTCTCACCTAAAGAAAAACAAGGTGAAAGAAAGCATCAAAAGGCAACATAAGGACGAATAATATTTAATTTCTCAGCTCGCCATCACTTTCCCATGAATTTTAGTTTCAGACATTACAATAACCACCTTGAACAAAAAGTATAATGAAAAACAGAGTGGTGAACTAGTTATGGAAAAGTAAGGAAAAGCAGTAATAAACAGTAACAGAAAAAAACAAATACTTATGGACTGTGCAATGGTCTGACATACAGAAAATTGTACAACTGCATAGACATCATCAGCATCACATGCATACAAATAACACAAAAACTGTCGAGGAAAAATGAACACAATAAGACATAAAACATACAGTCATATCAACAACATGTATAGATCGAACAATAACACTGCACTGTTATTGAACAGACATTAGATAGCATGACAGTTATAACATTGTGGTACTGTACACAGACAGACAAGGAGTCATTCAGCACAGACCAGCTGTGTTTCTCAGAGAGGTTGGGGCATCGTCCAAGAGAGACAATCCTCTCTTGGTGGAGTTTCAGCGTTAAAGAGACAAAAGTGATAAAGCAAGAGGGACAGCGGGGAGAAAGAGAGGGAAGAGACTAGAGAGACAGATGGACAGAAGTATAATTTACCCCGATCTAGATTCGTGTCTGAGGACCATGAAAGGAGGGACAAGGGAGAGGAGGCAGTGATCGTGGGGAAGGGAGAGAGGATCAGTGTGTTGACAACAGTAGACGACTAAGAGATGAGGAGGGGGAGATTAACAACATTCCATGGCAAATTCATTCAGGTACAATTTACTATTAATCTCCAGAATTAGATGATAAAAACGCAATAGGTAGAACAATAGGTGAAAAAAACAGACATACTGAAAAAAAACAACAATAAAAAATGTAATCCCTAAACGGTTATCCAAGTGTTAATAATCTATTAGGTTAGGATTACTCATCCAACTAAATTCAAGAATTCAGTAAATGTCACAAATGGAGAACATTTAGATGAAGATGAATAGAATTAATAGATGCCTATTAATTTGATCACTTTGATTAATTAATGAGCTTCTGTGTGTCAGTGATGATGTGGCAAAAACCTTCTCCAGGTCACATAAACATCACTGGACCAGCCATTACTTTACATCTGTAGTTTTCATTTGGACAATAACAAAACATCCATACCATACCAACAACCATAACATCAGGTGCTGAATAGAGCAGGGCTTTCTCTTTATTTATTTTGGATACTTTTGTCTGAGCTCATTGAGTACTCTATTATGTCAAAGTGTCAAACTAAACATTTTCAGCAAGCCTGATTTTGATTTGATTTTAGATCAGTTCATTTTGACCCACTGCCGCTCCGTGACGATGCATTGTTTTTTTTCATTGCTATTGGTGTCATATGGTTTGGTCCAGAGTGATTTTTGTGTTACTGCAAATGATTTATATAATCTCAGATGTGGTGTGAGTTTACTCTGTTATTGTGGTATAGATAGAATAGAAAAGTCTATGTGCATTTGATTCCTACTCTTACATCTCATTGTTAGTGAATTTATTTAGTATTTATTATCCCTGCAGATACTGAGGTAGGTAGGGAAACCTACACAAAGTGTATTACGGGGGCCTTTCAACAATTGAATCTGCAACTGCAACATATGCAAGTCAAATATTAAAATATGATATTAATATCAAACAGTGGCTGCAGAGTGATGTTTTCGCCTGCTGCTGTAGCTCCTATTGAGTATACAAAAGTGACGTTGATAAGCATTTCGGAGACTTACTGGTGCCCTCCTCTGAAACCATGCCCAGCCCCTCTGCCTTGTTCTGCCTCTCAAAGGCATTGAGATCCAGGACACTGCAGAAGACATAACCCATTTGTTAGATGTACAGTCCCCACTGTTGAAATACATGTCTCTACTTTATTCTATCAATCAGAAGCTGAACATTTTTAAGAGTGAAAACTGACCTGCATGTCTGCATCAGTGCCTGGACACTCAGAAAGAAGCCGACATCCTTCTTATCCTTCAGGTACTCCAGCATTTTCTGCCAAAAGAAAGCGGGGACAATCCATAAATAATGTTTCTTTAAAGATAACTTCACATTTAAAATCACATAATCCAACGACCTTGCTTTCACAAGACATACCTGTTGAACCTCACTGTTTCCACCGTTTAGGATAGAGATACCCAACTTGAGGGTTGAGTACACCATGGGGCCCGTCTCACCTATATACAGGAAAAGAGGCAATTTCCAGAGGTGGAGAGGATTTGTAAGACAATAAATTCCACCACATGCAGGTTTGCACGGTAAAAGCTTACACAGAACATAATAAAGAAGACTACCTTTGCAGGCACTGATCATTTGCAGGACCATCTCCGCAGCAACGCGGTTATGAAGTCTGGACTGCTGGTACAGCAGCCTTTGTTTCTCCATTTCTTTTTCCTGTGATAAACACAAATACTATGACTGTGTCCTGCTGTTTTATATCCTACACATAGAATTTGAATGGATACAATAGACACTTCCTGGTGTAACATTCTTTGGCAGCCATCTGTTCCAAGAAAATGTGGATTGTGAATTTGGCTCCAGGAGTGAAGATGTGGAAATGATTGCCTGTTCGATCCATTCACATTCTATGATCCCACCCTGCATTCACTCTCCAATCACTCGTGTCCCTGACTTTGCACCTTTAACATCTAATCAACTTACCAGTCTTGTTTTCCAAACTGTAAAAAGTAGCTTCATGCATCTGTACATAAAAGGATTTGTAAAGAAATTGTTGATAACTTCTGTGAATGACTTGAAATGTCAGGTAATGCATGTTCTCTTTCTTTCTCGTCCAGATATTCTGACACGCTGCTCAACTCACTCTTGCCTCTCTCTTTTTTGTTGTGGTTGTTACTGTCCATTAATTGATGTATCTGTCTGTCTCTTGCACACATTCTCTCATCCCACTTTATTAGTCATGGTTGTTGTTACTACTTCTTCACGTTTGCTGGCTGGAGCAAGCGTTGGACTACAGCAAATAGCCCTGATGGCCTTGCATTTTGCAGTGGTAGCGATTGCAAATGACCATGCAGCTTACCAAAAGTGTCTTCATTGATGCTTCAGGAAATGCTTTGACATATTTATACACAATAGAAAAAGCCAAAACATTCCTTGGGCTCTGAGCGACTTTTACTTTAAATCTGCAAAATGTATAGTTCTGTATGTATAGTATTCAACCTATTAAACACAAATGTCATTTCTAACCACTATTAAAAGGGTTGAAGAATGAATATCACCAATCTTCAGAGGACAAGTGAAATTCCTCTGTTCAGCCACAATACAGACCCACAGCATCCCACCCCCCTGACCCTCCCAAAGCTACCCCAAGCACCACCCAACCCACCCATCCACCCGCCCACCCACATATGCCTGGCCACGGTCTACCCACTATGTGTGGTGCAGTTGGACCTCATTCTTACAGTACAGTGAGCAATTACGTTACGAAAACTGGTTCTAAACAATGGACTATGTGATTTAGGCAAATTGCTGATATCTTTTTAATTGTCACTCTATGTGTATGAAAACGATCACGGCTGTCACCGTTATGTGTCCTACACTGGCTTTCACTGTAGTCTGTCAGTAAGCTAGTTAAGTTGGGAAAAGGACATTGATTAGTAGCATTCGGTTAATAAAAATGAAAGTGTTATGAAGGTGAGAGGGGTTATATGGAGACAGGGAGGGAGAGAGAGAACATGGAACAGATATATATAAACAGAGACGAGTATTAGGACTAGTCAGTGTTAAATTACATTCACAATCAATTCTGTTAGATTTAAATGATTTGAATGGTGTTTGACAACACTTCCAATGGCACTATCTGGCCTTCTGCCCAGACTTTTAGCAGGTTCAAACTCCAATACAGATCAAATAAATATATTAGGCATCACACGCTTTTTAAAAGCTTTCCTTTTAGAAATGTTTTATGTTCTTCAATTTTCCATTGACAATACATGTTCACAAGCCACGAAAAGTTCTCTAGATTCTCTAACACACTGAAGTGGTTGATGTAGCATTGCTCCCTCCATGTGAGGAGGTGACAATTTCATTATTATTATTGTTATTATTATTATTATTGTTGTTGTTATTATTATCACTTTTGTTGTTATTATAATGAAGGCCCAATCCAGATTTGGAGGAGGAGCTACTGCTGACTAATAATAAACTAACTAACTTTAAGCACTAACTGTATTTTGAAATGTTTGTATTGTTTGCAAACATTGAACAGAACAAAAATGTCCTGTTTTAGAGTTTTGTAATAGATTTTGAATAGAACAATATCTGTGAGCAAGAAGTATCTAAACTGATATAGCAAAACAAATCTGGATTGGGGCTTTAAGAAAAGCAAGGCTCAATTCAAGCAACTCACAAGTATGAAGCACAACATAGAAATAGAAGAGACAGAACACAGACAAGGGTGATGGGACAAAAAAAAGAGAAAGAGATTTGGGTGTGGAGTAATGTTCGGTGAATGATGAGGTCACTCGATGCGTTGAGAGCTACCGCTCCATTGTGTTCCCGGTCCCCATCCCCTGGCCGCCCATTACCAGTTCTGACTGTCGCACCTCAAAGGACATCTCATCCTCAGCACCTTCCACCACCTCCTCTCCTCCTTCTTCCTCCTCACCAATATGGCAACTCTAAAACACGAAAAAACACAGAGGAAAGGAATAAAAAAATAGAAGCATTGTAAATTATTGTCATGCACTACTTCAGAGCTGGACTGATAACGGAAATCAAATGCATTTCAAAGAGAGCTAATGGACTCACCTTTGCCATAATATCTGCATATGCCATATAAAGATGATCTGTATCAAGTTTACTGTAACGGGGACAAGAGAGGACAAGTGCAACATGATAAGAGCTGTATTTAATAGTGTTGAACTGTGAAATGTGCAGGAGTCTCATGGCGTATTTATACTACGATACCTCTTTTCGGTTAGAGCAGTACGGCTGAAATGCAGAATGAGCTGGTGAAGAGGATCTGGCTTGGTTTCGGTCTCCTCCTCTTCATCCCCCTCCTCTTGCTCCATGGCTTTCTGGGATACAGAGAGAGAGAAGGATGAGTGACAGCACGGGAAAAAAAACATCCACGGAGGAAACGGCAGACACTCACAGACAAGTCATCGATCATCCTGTCTTCAAAGGAGTAACCCTCAGTTAGGATCCAGTTGCGTTTGTATCCCTCAAGGAACATGTTTGAAGCTCTGTGCCTGCAATGCAAACAAGCTCATAGCAGCATGTTGAAGCAGCTGGTACAGTTATATCATGACCATCCCGTACCATACCACGGTAAGTGTCTCACCTTGGAAGGTTGTAGAGGGGCGTCATCCTGAAGCAAGCGACCACAGCCCTGCGTCTCTGCTTGGACAGCAGTTTGTGCCACACCATCTTCTTGGATTTAAACGGGTGCTCCGTCTATACCAGATAAGACATTGGAAAAATGAGATTCCTCTGAAACCTACAGAAATAAAACCATTTCACCTTTTCAAGTGTTGAATTTGTTTGTCGCCAATGGCTGGACAGTATGGGTCAAATATTCCTAATGATGTTGAAAACTGCAGTCAAGATTTGAACTCATCCTTTTATTTTGAGTGTGTTTGCAAAGCAACATACTTCTGTTCTTCCTCATATTGGTGCTATCTATTCTTCTTCCAACCAACTCTACTCTGCCAATTCTTAGGGATATGCCTGCTCGTAGTTCTCTCTTCAATATGCTCTATACTTTTAAGATATTTTGCATTTTGTTCATTATTTTCACAAACACAGATGAACGGTAGAAGGTTCAGGACTATAGTGAGGATTAATCTTATCTTTTATGTTCAAGCACTACTCACTTTCACTCCATTTAACACTGTAACAATGTAGCGCTCCCTGATTTTCTCTGTTCTCCTTATCATTCTGCTCACACCCACTCTATACTAGCACACTGGATCATTTCATTGACAATGCTTACTGACAGCACTATTTTTCAACTAATACAAAAGGTACAACCATACTGCAAACACAGGTGTGTGCACACACCCATACACACACACACACACACACACACACACACACACACATAAAATGTAAATGTACACGCCTTTTTTTCTATTATGCTGTTGCAATTTTAAAGGCATCCATTAAATAATAGTCTGGTAAAGTCAAAGGCTTGTTTTATGTAATTTTGAATTTTCTGCTGCAAAATGCAGTCGTTCAACCCCAAAATAATTCATCCTCACATTGTATGCATGGAGATACAGTATGTGGCCAGTAAGAGTGCAGTGGCTCACCACTTCAATGTGATAGAGGACAGCAGAAACCTCCTGCACTCTCTTCACAACTTTTTCTGGGGCATCAGCGTCCTCAGCCTTCCCTGACATCTCCTTGTACAGGGCCATCTGCCAGCGCATAGACGGGTTGTCCACCTTTCACAAACAGGGAACACAGAGCAAAGCTGTCTAAAAAGTATGGTAACTGGGGGTCTGATGTGATCAACCTAGGCTATACTACACAACAGACAGCTAAAGATACCACTTACAGACCCAACCAATTACCTTGCCCTGAAGATTAAGGTTGTTTTGCAGGAACTCTCTAACTTCTTCATCAGTGTCTCTCTGTAAGGGAAACAACCTTTTATCATATATCATCCCCTGGTCATTCATTTTTGACACGGTTTGGGAGATCACCGACTACCAAACAAACACATCGGGTATTGTATCACCGTACTTGTTTACCAGAATCATGCTCATTCAAAAGGTAGAAAAAACTACCAAAGAGTATCGGATCTTGGCCAAGTTGATGAGCTCCTGATCGGCGGGAGAGCACATGTTGAGGCCAATGGGCAGCATCTTTTTCAAGGCAGCCACAATAAGTGAAGTCTGCACAGAGTAACGATCTCCCCGTCTCTTCTTCTTGGTACGTTCGGCATCTGAGCCCCCACCCTGAGAAAACGATAAGGGACCAAAAAGCATTCATGGTTTCTTATGAAATGCCAGAGCAATAAACGTGCGAGGTGCTATACCAGAATTAACACTGCTTTGCATTGAACACATGGCAGCCTTGATTCAATGCCAGGCACAGTCACTTTCATGGATAGAAGCCCCCATCAATAAAACACCTTTACCATAATGCTAAGCATCACTATGACACTACTACAGCACAAATGCAATGATTCTATATGCTACTGTACATCACACACTAGATAAAGAAATACGAGAAAATACCTGTCCTTTTGACTGCTGTATAAAAATGGAGAACAAAAAAAAGGAGTTTTGAAAATAAATATGTCAGCATGTTCATCATTTCTCAAGATATTCTCTGCAATTCATTCTAAACCTAGGTAATCATTCTAACTATGTTTTGGTAAAGGTGGAGCACTTGATAATGTGATGCCAGCAGATTTGTGTATGACTACATACTCCGCTACACCTCACTGGGGATCCTGATGAACAAACAGAGTGTCACTATAGTTGTAAGTGAAAGGGATGTCCATTTCCTGTGATCCCCAAGATATAAAAATGTTATTATTCCTCTGAGCTCTGGCTGGTGAGGATAGGGTGAAAATGTGAGGGCAAAGTTGGGGAAATGGCTGGCTTTGGGAAAGGGAAGTTGGAAGGAGTGATTCTTAGCTGTAGGAGAGGAAAATGGTGAAATTGCAGTGATAAAACATGCAGTAGAAAACAGATTCCATTCAAGTGACAACCCACTCAGCATTCAATGAAAAAGAAAAATGGTTAAAACTACCAGATCTCTGTACTTGAGTGAGTGAATTATTGCAACAACAGCAGCACCTCATGAAAGATTAAAATGTTACATGATGTTGAAGAGCAAAAACTCCAATAGAAGAGGCACAACACTATTTATGTTTAGCATCACATGGATGGAAATTAGACTTTTAAATCACTCGGCTAACACAGACTGTCTATGGGATATGTCCCTGTGCTCCCCTCCCGCACTCCTGTCCTGTTTCTGTGGGGGTACATTTCTGTCTGTTATCTGCTCTTCCTGGCATCCTCCGTAAGCATGGATGTGAGAGCATGCAAAATGTATACGCACTTTGTAATTTGCGTGTGCAGTCTATTTGGCTGCGTGTTTTGTGTACGAGTCATACAGTATTAACTGATTTCAGCCACGGAAGTGGAGATGACAAGAGGATCACACAGTAATGGTCACCTCACGGAATAGGATGTGATGCAAAGCCAAATAGCTAATCTAACTTGGGATATCTCCAGTGTAGATTTCATGTATATGTCTGTCACATTTAACATGATGACTACGAAATGATGACTTGGAAATGTCAATTGTCAGGGCTGGGAAAAAAAGGGAGTTGCTCATTTTGAAATGACTCATTGGAGTCGATGAGACTATTGTCTATTGAGACAATGTTTCTAGAAGAAGGCTGCAGAGTATCTAAGCTACCTGTTAATAATATGATCACCCAAATATGGTGCTGAATCTGTTGTATTCAGCACCACTCAGCATGTTGCTGCTATGAGGAACTGGAAGCACTTGACATGGTTCACTTGCCTTCACCAGGATTGAAGACTGTATTACAGTGTTATGTACTAGCTTGCCTGGCAGGGACAAAGGCTACATTCATATATAGGGCCTATTCATGAAGGCTGAATTGGAAATACAGGTAAGGAGAGTCCAGATGTCTGGCTTTGGGAGATACGGAACCCCAGCTGTAAGATTTTAAGGGTTTCTTGGGGTGTCTTGGTCAGAACATTGCAAGCCAATCACCAAGCCCGCCATCCGCCCTATCAGTGCCAGAGATAGCTCCAAGCAGGGTCAGCCACTTCTCCAATTCTGTGCTAGTGCAAGTGTGTTAAGTAAGGCTAGTTGAGGGAAACAGGGTGCAAAGCATTTCAGGGAAGATTTTGTGAGAGAGTGTGAGTGTGAGTGTGAGAGTGATTAAACTTACTGGGTAGGGTCAAGGTCATATTGAGCAGATTCTACACCAGGAACCAAATAATGGTTCCAGAAACCTGCTTCGGTTAAGTTAAACACCGGGTCATGTGTTAGCGGGTGTGGGCACTAGGGATGTGTAATGGAAACTAAACCATGGTGTGCCATGGCATTTCCAGGGAGGAATGAAAAAGAGCACAGAGAAGAGGACTAACATCATCCCCTAGTGGCAAAAAGCTGCATCACAAAAGTTACAGATCAACCAACCTTCAACAAAAAGAAACAAAAGACATAGAAGGAAGATTCCAACCCAACTATGATCAACTAAGAGCAAACTCAATGACAGGATGATGGCACTGTGCTCTCACTGCCATCTCAGGCTTGGTGTAAAGCCCAGTGCCATGAGCCCAACTCTACAGCAGAGTACTTTCATCAAGCGCCTCCAGACTCCTCCCCTCACACACTGGCAGGACTGGGGATGGCCCGCAGATAGGGCCCGCCCTATTGTCCAGTGATCCTTTATGTGGAAAATATAAATGTCTCTCCCTGCTGTGTATTCATCACATTTTTGCCTTGTGTGGAATGTCACATAAAAAAAAAACATTCCAAAAAGTCTATCTATGTGTAAACAAGTAAATCTTTGCTTGAGACAGAAAGTGTGTCAGTGTCCATGTATACAAGCACAGGCTCGTAAATCAGTGTAACACAATGCTGATGACAGTGTAACTGGATCCAAACTGTACATTCTGGACAGGATTTTCGGATTCTATTCCTATAAATAAGCCTGATATTTATAGCAATGACAAATTGTAGCGTGAGTTTTTTTCCCACTGATGATGGATTGCAAAGTATTAGTAACTAAGTGGATACAGCTGCATGTACAGAGAGAGCATCTGTCACTGGTACTGGATTTGGTTTCGTGTTATAGCTCTATAACTGGAATGTGCCAATGAGGTGTGTGTGTGTGTGTGTGTGTGTGTGTGTGTGTGTGTGTGTGTGTGTGTCTTAGTGGATGTGTTTGAGTGTATGTGGATCTGATGTGCCAGTGTGCCGGAGAGGTTGATGAAAAGCTCCCCCAAAGTGAGGTGCCATGCGGTCAGCACAGCGGTCGTGCAGGAACAAAGTCTAACCTCTGAGTCCCCGCCCTGGAAACCCAGCCGCAACCCAAAAGAAGAGGACAAGGGACAGCCAAAGAAAGAATATTATTAACACAACTGCTATTGTTCTCAGGCTTAGTAAAACAAAACTCCAATTTATAATAGACTTAGCTGATATTAAGTATAACAGTGCAATAAAGAGGGACATGAAAAAGAACAGAACATAAAAAGGATCCAAGCAATGGAGACCTAAGAAATCATTCAGCTAAGAAAACATTTCAAACACTGTACCTGGTAAAGATGGTGCATAAGTGCCTTTCTGTCTTGGATTGCATTGTTGGATTATTAGCAATGGTACAATATTTGAGCTTCATAGAGCAATACTACTATGTATCCAGTGTAAAGGTTGCAAAATGACCATTTGAAACTGGCTGAACATTCTTGGTAAAATAAGTAAGGTACATTTAAAATCATCACAAAATATTGAGTAGAAAAAAAGGAGTAGAAGCTATAGAACACATACAGTAGAAACACAATATGTCAGTAATATAAGGGAAGCTGCATGATACGCGATATGGCGCTATGCCAGGAGTATTGCAGCAGTGGCTCTGCAGTGAAACAAATGAATATATCCTTTCATCAACTCACCTTGCTCATTTTGCTCTTGCTGTCTGCAGTGAGGAATGACATGTTATTGATCTCATTCATCACCACAAAGTTCTGCTCCTCTCGCTTGAAATTCTGCAGAGATACGAGAAAGAGAGAGAGGAAACGCGGTAAAGCAGGAGTTGTTACAAACCATCATAGGCAAAATTACCATACTTACATGAGATTTGGACCAGAATATAAAGACCTCTCCAACCATTCGGAACAGCTCTTCTGCATCTGGGTCAGGGCATGTCAACCACCGTGCCCTGTAGCAGAACAAATCACGTCAGGGCTCCCTTAGCACAGAACAAGTTTGGCTAATGAACAAGGTAAGAAAAGATAAGAGCATACAATTGCATTGATTCTGTCAGTACCATATTATAAGTGTGATATGGCAGGATTCACGGTTCCAAATTCACAATGATTTGCACTTGTTTGTCACTCTACCTGTTGTTGTCCACATAGCGGATGAGGAGAGGGTAGAGGGCATACAAGTCTCTGCAGAGGACAGCAAACTCATCGCGTATGGTGCCATCCTCCTCATCCCCCTCTGATTTGCCCTCCATGCGCAGATGGTCCTCTTCAGCCACCACCTTTCCTGTGCGCTTCTTCAGCTTCTCCATTGTTGGGATGAAGTGGGACTTGAGCATTTCTGGCTTTGCCCTGCTCACAATAGGCTGTGAGAACACTACGAAGTGAAAGGAAAAAGGGTCAGATCAGTAGTATTGACTCAGGTGTACATTGTGACAGTAGTGTTAAAAGCAGGACTCACCAGCCAACCTCTTCATCCAGGAGGCCTCATCAATACCGAGGTTGTTGACTACGATCTTCATGATGCTGCCCAGCAGCTGGTTGAGGTGCTCTGATGTGACGTCAGTGCAGAGCTGGCCCTCCAGCTCGGGGATGTTCTCAATTCCTTTCTCCCACCAGCGAGGCAGGTAGTTACACAGCATGGGCAAAGTGATTTCAATCACATGTGGCATCTCAGTATAACGGGCCCCTGACTCTGCCAAGTCCCCAATCTCCTTAAGCAGAAGATCCAACTCTGGAATGTCCGGAGATAATTCATGGACCTCACTGGGAAGGCCCAAGACTGTGGCAATCAAAAGAGAAAGAGTGAAAGAAACAAAATTCAGGAACAAAATTTGGTTAGGCAAGAAATAAATCTGAGGAAAGGGTAACACACTCACTGGCTCTCTCCCTGGGTGTCTTCGTAGTGTAGACAGAGAAGGCATTGAACTCATTTAGATTGGGCTCCAAGTAGGCTACTGGCATAGCAGCTGCAAGGTGAGCCAGACACTCTCCAAGAGCTGGCCTCTGTCTGTGAGACAAGTGCAAAGAAACTCTCACAAGCTACCACTTCTAAAATCCTCGACGGTTCATGATATACACCGATTTAGACTCACCTCTCAACATGTGGATTCTTGACGGTGCCAAGGGAGTAAATGCTACACATGATGCGATAGCATGACATCTGCAGATCATCCACTGTATGCAAGCAACAGAGATAGAAAGTGTTAGGGAAACAATGAGACCAAACGGATATCATGTGAAACGTTATAACTGCACTCACACATGACATCATCTCCAAACTGGTGCTGGGCGATGTGGTCAAACAGGGAGGTAAGAACTGGGAGCAGGGCGATGGTGGTGTAGTTAATGTTCTGGGACACACCTTTCACTTGCTTTAAAGGGAACACAAGGTACAAGATCATGGCCCTGAAGATTTAAGGTTCAATGATGAACATATCAACTGCAACAATGAACAATTGGGGACAATTTGATTCTCGTCTGCTCTTCTATAAACACTTACCTGATTGCCTTTAGATACTTTGCCTAGTTTGAGGTTCTCAACCATTTTCTCTATATCATCAGCAGCACTTTCAAAGAATGACCGCAACCCTGCTTTCACAATCTCAGGCCCAGACTTCATCACTGTCCTAATAATGAAAATTAGGACAATGAAAAGAGTAACAGAGTATAGTGGAAAACCAGAGAAAATAAAAACTTTTCATATCATTTCTCATTCATTTTAATGGCATTGTGCATCTTGTAAAGAAAGAAGTACTGCACCTTGCATCCAATGATCGTGCCAGAATGTGAAGACAGTTAACAATTGCTGGAGCATCCGTTCCTGCAAAGGTTACATAATACAGTTCTGTTGTTATGAGGTTCCTTTAAGAATTTAGACCACCAGATATATGTGTCTTAGGAAAGAGTGAAAAAGTTTTTAAAAGGTTGTTGTTGAGAAACTACAGACTTCTTACCAAAAAGAGAAACTCTGTGTCTCACCAGAGCAGACATTTTACAGAAGATACTATAATGGGAGGGGAAATCGGAAAGGAAAGGAAAGGAAAGGAAAGGAAAGGAAAGGACAGGAAAGGAAAAGGAAAGGAAAAGAAAGGAAAGCAATGGAATAAAGGAAAAGAAAAAGGGAAAGTTGATAAAATGGGCAAAAGTGAAATGAGAGGAATATAGAATTTCATGTATTCATGTATGTATGTGTACACATGTGCATATGTACATTTGTGTATATGTGTAAAAGAGAAAGAGAAGATTACCTCGCAATCATCTCCTTCTCCTTATTAGAAGAATGCCCGCCACTACCCAGAACTTTGGCAGGTGTAGACAAGAAGTAGAGACAGTGGTTTTTGAAGTACTGGTTGATTAGAGGCAACAGGATCTGACAGAGAGAAGAGTTATGACGCTCACTCATGGGAATAAGTTGAATCTTGGAAGTGATGACCAATCCAGACTGACACGATAGCCTTACCTTGGCAAAGAATTTGATTTCCTGCTCATGAGGAGACTTCTCCACTCGTCCACTGCTCACCACAGCCTCTGAAAAACACATTGGAAAGAATGATAGTATCACAATTACCTTGGCCAAAAATACCTACGTTAATTTGCACCGATACAGTTCAATCAGATGTAATTTGTTCTCCACCCAGGCCCCACAATACCAAGATGCGCAATAAATTCCTGGGCAATTTCCATCCATTTCAACAGCTTCTGCAGGAAACCATAAGCAAATCTCTTCTCGATAGATGAGATGTCAGACTCCATATCTTTCAGGCCCCTGAAGTAAAATAGAGATAAACTCTGTTACTGTACCTGCACAACTTAAAGCTATTGGAAACAAAATGTCCCTCTTTTCAAGGTGCACTTCTTGCGTACATTGCTGGGAACTACACATTATGTAAGATGGATGGATCTAAAGAGGACTTTAGAGAGACTTTAGCCTCTGCTCTTTTTCTTTGTCTTACAAATTTCCCAACCTAGAATGTGATCATTTATATATTTTTGTATTAACATTTTTCCCCTCATCTCCCACTGAAATAGAACAAGATAGTCATAAAAAGGTTCATGTATAAAACAGGCAATTGTATATAAATCCACAAAAAGCTCACATTTCACTTTGCAAAAACTAAAATAGGAGACAGTTGTCACGGCTGTAGATAAGTGGTAAGCAGGTAATGTAGACTTTTGTTTAGGAAACTTGATGACATGAGCACATTCATCCAATCAACTACAGATTAATTTTATTGCTTACAGGCTGTAATCATGTTTGCATCTTTTAAATGACCGGCACAATCTGCCAGAGTGCACACTCACACACTCACAATGTTCCAGTTTCTTGCTGAATATTGTGATTGTGATATAAACATTAATACAGGTACACTGCTTTTTTTCTTTTTTTTTTCAGCTCTAAAACATTGTCCCAAAAATTCATTTTGTGAGCCAGGCTTAGGAGTGGCCTGTTTGAATTTAGCAAAAGATTTACCACACCTACTCTGCTATTAGAAGGAAACCTAATATTTATTTTATTTATTCCCAAAAACAGAAACGTAGAGCACTATAATGTTATCTAGTGATTTAAGACAAAGTCTAATATAAAAACAAATATTGCTTCCTGAATATTTTTTTTTATCTCATTTGACTTTCCAATCACTTTAATGACTTTAATCTGCTATACAGTGACGTAAGCACATGCATCCAATCTACCACAGTTCCATCAGCTGATTTTAACTGCTTTCAACTTGATCAGCATAGATGTAACCTACTCTAATCATGTTTGCATCGTTTTAATTGGCAGACCGTCTGAGGATACTATACTATCTGCTCGGGCTGCACAATCAAACTATTAACCAGAAATTATTTTTGATGATTTAATGATATTTAAAGTCTAAATAAAAACAAATAAAATGTGATTGTTCACTCTGTTGCATTATCACCTTGTGACAGCATATCCATTGAGCTGGAGGAATTTGAGCAGCTCGTGAGCCTTCTCTCTATCTCGTGCCTTTTCTTTGGCTGTCAGGGTGTCATAGGGCACCAGCAATGGATGTGTGCCCCCTCCTACACAAAATAAAAACACAATGAAAACTCTTAAAGACTTAATAAAAATAGTCAATAGGTGAATTTCTCATGTTCTACATGTTTAGGTTCTCTCCTGAAAAATAATCTCTCACCTTTTGATTGCAGCTCCAATTTCTTCTTCCGCCCCCAGGTGTTGTGGTAATTCTCTGCCAGTTGCTCTGCCATAGACTGGAAACAGAGACAAACTATGAACACTGATCAGATACTAAGATTATAGAACTGAAGATTCAAACATGTACTGCCATACCTGCAGGTCTCTTGAAAGAGCCATGTGTGAGATTTCAATAGGCTGAGGACTGTAACCATGGCTTGGGTCGTACGTTGCCTAAAACACACACAGTTATCATCATATAACTGAGACTGTTGTCATAACTATAAGTAGGTATTAGCGTGTTCATCCTACAGCTATACCTGTGCAGTCTGGGAGATCTTTCGAGATGTTGCCTTCTTCTTCTCTGACTCTTCTTCCTCTCTAGCTTTATCTATGGTCCACTCCCATGCAAGCATGGCTTTGACGGACTCTTTGATGGGCCAACGGTAGATCTCTTTGTCCTAAAAAAGAAAAGTCAGTAAAATCAAGAGAATGAAATCAAGGTAAAGAATCAATGCACAGCACTACTGTGTAGTCTTACCTTCTCTGAGAAAGTTTTGTATGGTCTGAGCATGGGATGAGTTTTTGCATTTTCATCCAGCACCTCACCATATGACCAGTTATTCTGAATCTGAAACATGACACACACACACACACACACACACAAACACACACATATATGTAATACCAGTGTCATTCATGTAACCAAGAACAACAGCTTCCTCTTGTGGTGAGTCTTTACCCATGTTAAAACCCAAGAGTCCTGTGCTTGCCAGTATTACAGCTGTTCTACCAATCAAGCCAATTCAAAACTTTGCCCTTGAATGAGCTGAAGTAGAGTATTCCTGCAAGATGAGAGAGTACATCTGACTTCTTCAAGTCTGTTACACTAGCTGCCTTAAGCTCACCCCACACATCAGAAGGATGACCCTAACTTGAGATTAGCTCACCCAGGCCAACAGGCACCAATGTTGGGTTGCCGTCACTCATGTCTGGGTTCCCAAATGATTATCAATGGACTAACTATTGCGATTCAATATTACAAATTCAGTTACTAGAGTAATTTAAGGCTTTTCTTTAGGCAAACTTTCTTAAGATAAAATAAATCCTTATATGGCCTCAACATATCACTACAACACAATTAAAAGACATACCTTCTCAAAAGCCCACTTATCATGTGTATATTCAGCATACTTGTTGATAAAGGGATCGAGCCTCTCAGGGATGATAGTGCTGTAGTTGAAGAATGAATGTAGATTTAATGCCAACCATGTAATACACGTACGACTGTAAGGCATATTGATGAAAGTCAAACCTCTGTGACATTAAGTTCTCACTTTGTGGTCTCTACTGGTTTAGGATCAAAGTTTCCTTCTGCGTCTACTGAAGCCTTTTTCTCTGTTTTAGAGGAGTAGCTGGCATCCACATAGTCAGGCGGTATGGCTCCAGCTATGGAGCAGATGCACGGCATGGCTATTTTGAAAATCTCAGCATCAAATTTCTGAAATCACAATAAGGCAACTGTTAAAATATGCCCAGACACCATCTAATTTGTTTCATATTGCAAGAGCTTCACCTTGTGTGCCAGCGACTCAAAGATCCCCCAGAACAGCTTGCGGGTCAGGTGCAGCTCCTCCTCTGACGAGGCTCCGAAGTTGGCCCAGCCATTAGGCAGGCAATAATACTTCCAACAGCGTTCATAGTGATTGGTCAAAAGCTGCAGGACACAAGATAATAAAATCATGAAGTCAACTAGTGAAAAACTAACATCAGACCATTTTGATGACACGTCTCAAGGGCAGTTTTATTTTAAACAATTTTAGATATTGTTTCAAACGGTTAAAAAGTCATCATACCTTCAGTGGCATTTTGGCATACTCATTGAGAATGGGCACGTCAAATACAAGCCGTCTTAGCAGGTGCTGGAGCATGGAGGGACGCAGATGTCTGAGAAATAAAGACAAATGAAAACACTTCCTCTATCAAATCCACCTGGTGCCATAAAATGTATTAAAGGTTGCAAAGAAGCCAAACTCACTTGCACAAGGCCATGAGGCACTCCTCAATGATGTCTCTTTGGGCCTTTGTGAAGGCTCGTCCACGAGACAGCCGGTAGATTGTATGCAACATGGAGTCAATCATTATGGCTCGGTGGTCACTGCCAGCGAAGAGTGGGGCACACTTGGTGATGAGTGGTAATACAGCAGAACACAGGTAGCGATTGAGAGCAAGGGCCATCTCTGTGGTACTGAAAGCAACCTGTTGGAAAGAGAGAAAATCTAAAGGTGAATTTAATGTAGTAACAAGATTGTTACAATGGTTACAATCCTGCTCTTCTCTCTAAGGACCAGGAAGGCCTGTAGCACATGGACCACAAGGAGATGAGAAACTGGTCAAGGCTCACCGTGTCCAGAGAGGCAGCGGCCCTCATGTCAGGCAGAAAGCCCACCTCCAGCACATGGAGCAGGAAATCTTGGTTGTCAATACCGTACACTCTGTCCAGAAACAGCACCATGGGAGCCTTGTGGTCCGGCCCAAAACTGGCTGACATCTTTGGTTCTATTATGCTGTTGTCTAAGCATCACATGAGGAAGATATAAAGAAAAATAATCAGAATAATACAGGTAGAGCTACAAAGCACTGTAGAGAGGAACTATCAGATACCAGGTCTGTCACAAACATCTAATCTAATCTATTGACTGGCAGGGGTTTCCAAATGCTTATTTTCATTTACTTTTTTAATTAACGGATGAAATGACCATGAAACATTCAACACAATTTATTTGATAAATGCAAGAGCACAAACACAGACACAGGATCATTTTCCTGAACTTGTTTCCAAAATGTCCTGGGTAAATAATGAACATTTTGCCAGGTGAAATTCCTAACTTTTGCCCCATACCAACTCAATTTAAGAAGATGCAGTATGATAAGCTTATCATGCATTAATGGAGCAGAAATTGTGTACGTTATGATAATATATGTGTGTTCTTTTTCAAATCGACTGCCTTTAACTGAGCACGTGATTCAGAATATAATTGCATTTTCAAACAAAAAGTGTATTATTCCAAAATAATCAGTGTTTACCTTTTCCAAAAGAAGGAATCTGAACAGGAAGGCTGATGACGCCTACCAGATCCTCAAGAGGAACCAGAGACCTCAGGATGGCCCTGATCCTCAGAGCCTCACCCTTACCAGCCTCAATCAACTGGAGAAGAAAAAGAAGATTTCTCGATAAAAAACATTTTCTACTACATTTCCTATCTGACATGTTTGATAAGCGGTAAAAAATCCACTATAGTTAGCTGCTAAGCCACTTACGTGCATCTCTGGAGCACAGCGTCCCAGCAAGTCAATAAGAGTAGAGTAGAAGGACATGATGGCATTTCCCAGGTGCACTTTGTTCTCCTCATGCTGCTCTTCTCCTCCAAACCTACCAGGGAACAGATGCTGGCTAATAAACCTTTCTACCTTTCTATATAGACCTTCAAAACCAAAGCTTGAGGGCTCTTACATGGGGAAGCGTCTGTCTTTCTTCACAGTGGGGCCATCCCTTGCGGGGTCCTCTGATATTTTGATGGCCTCTTCTATGGCGGCCAGCAGACCGTTACCACCTTCCCCTCTCAGGGCCGGGCCAAAGCACTCAGGCCTACGAATGAGGAGACGCACCACTACGTTGGCATTCTCTTCTACGCTCTCACCTACATGGGGCAAAGAACCAACCTTTGTTATTATTAAACACAAAGAATACAGACATGAGGGTTAAATATTCCATAGTGTAGAAAATAAAGGCCAGACCATTGACAAACACAGCAAAACGAAGGAAGTCAAGGTATTTCTCTCCACCACAAGGGTTCCAGGCAATGTCAGGGTAGCCCTTAGACAGGAGCATTGGACAGCTCTGAAGTCCACATCCAGCCAAATACTTCACCACCTAGAGAGGCATCAGTGAACACGTTAGTAGTGAACAATTTTGTAGAGAACTTACTTGTACATGTTGACTGAGTTTTACCATCTCTAGGTCCTGCTCTTGCAGAGCCAATGCCAGCTCATTGTTGTCGATGCAAGAGGCTGCAGCCACATCCAGGGGGGTGGAGCCCCGCATGCCTTAAGAAAATTGCATGTAATGTCCAGTTTACCCACAGTTCACAGACATTGTTCTCAAACATTTGCAGATCCTCAAGACAAAATGTTGGAGCTGAATTAAAACCCTCACCGAGGCCAATGCCACTGTTCTGGAGAAGGTAGCTGAGGTGGTCAAACATAGAACGTTGATTCTGACGACTGATGCGACAGAAATAGCACAGAAAACGACAACAGTTTGTCACCATCCGAGGGAATCTGATCTCCTGCAAATGGAAAAAAATGTTACAATTACTAAGTAATGTCAAGTAACATTGGTTTTCAACCACCTCCCTCTACATAATAACACAGTATGGTGAATTAAGAAGTATACCTTTGAGTCCCCGCCACCCAGTACATTGACCATGACCTCCATGACAGTTTCATGCATGCCTAGGGCTCGCATCAAGTTTGGGTGCTGGTAGAACACTTTGTTACTCATGATGTTCCTAACAACAACAAAGGTTCATGTTGACATGTAGTTTCTGTGACATACATTTATTCAGTCTTTGGATTCAAAGCAACATATACAGTATATAATCAAGTTGATACCAACCCAATGCTTTGAATCATCAGCCTCTCCTCCTCTGGGCCCATCTGCACAATAAGCAGTGAGCGGATCTGGCCCAAGCACTCCAGCAGATCCATAGTGTCCTGGATGGACACCGCGTTGATGGTGTAGGCCTTGGGCAGAGCACGGATGAGCTCCCCCAGCCCATCATACTGTCTGTGCAGTAAGCTGAACATCATACGCACAAGCTCGGGATTCTGGATGAACGACTCCTGAGCCCAGTGGATCGTAGTATGGGAAATAAGCTCCTGCAAGGTGTCTGGTAAAAATTAAGGAATAACCCACAAGAAGCTGTGATTCACAGTGATTGTGGGACAGTTAAGAGGGGTTGTTAGGCATGACACAAAGTGCAGTGCTGGTTGCGAAGCCACAAATAAGTACTGGTATGATGATGTGTTCATCAGGTCAACTTCAAACTTGACTGCACCATTCAGAACTCAGAACTGGGGCTATCTGTTGTATAATGTGAGAGTATTGTGTTTCATTGTGTAACATGAACTGCATTGATATTATTTCAATTAAATAAGAATTAAGAATAACTGGTATTGCCATAATTAAATGGCATACATAGCAAGGGAGACTCACCAGGTTTTTTCTCTTCCTTTGGCTCAGCTTCCACCTCTACTTCCTTCCGGCGGAATTTCTTCACCTTTACCAGCAAACGGAGCAGTCGTCCACGGAGAGAGTTATCCATCTCTTCCTCCTGCCCTTCTTCTTGAATATGTACACCTGAGAGCGAGGTGTAAAAAGAGATCAGCTTTTACCTCAACCTGCCAACCATAATATTATGGGGCTGTGAATGCTGATGGAGGTTGCTGATGCTTGCTGACGAGGACTGACCACAGTGTGCCAGTAGGTCATTGTGAAAACCCAGCATAGAATCGCGGACCTCTTCAGGAACAGGGCACTCCTCGTCCTCAGCGCAGTTCTTGAAGTTCATAAGCATGTAGACCTGCACAATGGTAAATGAAAGACCAACCCAGAATGTTTTACCTTAATATGAAACACACATTTGGCCATTTATCTGGCAGAATAAGAAAAATACACCACCAAGAATATGCCCACAAATGCAAGCTACATCACCAATAGCTGTTTTTAACAGTGTTGTAGCGTTGTAGCATGGATTTTCCCTTTAACATTACTCTGCTTGTACTTTTCATATCCACTGGTTTGAGTGTACCTGCTCCTGCGGTGGGGAACGGAATTCACGGGTCTTGCGGGCGGTCTCAGCAGCAGACATGGTGAATGCCAACATTAATTCATTGTAGCGTTGCCTCTGGTTAGTCTGTATCTGGTTGACAAACTGGTCTGAAAAGGCAATAATGGCCTCCACTCTGTGGCGCAGCTCGCAGTCACAGAAATACTGCAGAAGAGTGCACATCTGATGGACAGAAGGAGGATTTTACTAGTATTTACAATAAAAAGGACATTGACAGTATCATTTAAAAGATGAATGTAATGTAATTAGATTGCATCCTCTCAAGTGAACATCCACACCTGCAATTTGACCGACTCTGGTAGCTTCATCTGGAAAAGTCCTTCCAGATGTTTTTTTGCCTCACCACCTGTCTCTCCAGATTTTGTCTCTTTCTCTGTCTCGTCAGCTCCCTTCTCTCCATTTACTTGCTCTGTCTCATCCACCATTTCTTCATCTGGCTCGATGGATTCTGTCTCATCCGCTTCTTCCTCTGCCTCTAAGTCATCCTCCTCGTCCTCACACATGCCTTCATCCTCAAATTCCTCTTCATTGCCTTCCTCCGCTACTCCCTGCTCTTCTCCCTTCACCCCTCCTTGTATTATGGCTACTTTTTGTTCTTTCTCTGCTTTTGACTTCACATTGTCCTCAGCAGGGGCCTCTGCTTTCGTGCCACTGAAGACTGTTGGCTCAATCATCTTCAGGATATGCTTGACATCTTCATCGTCAAACACACCCATGATGAGGAGGGTACTGATGAGCTTGAGGATCGGAACAAAGTGGAACTCAACACTGCCACCTACAGGATCTCTCATGGCCTGACCTCCATCCTGCACAGCCTCAGTCAGCATGTTCAGGGCCTTGGACTTCAATACCTGGAAACACAAGCAAACGTGTGATTATTAGTGACACCAGAGGTCCCTGAATTCACTCAGCATGGTCCATCTTACCTGTAGGGGGATGACTGGACTCAGAGTGTAGATGTCTGGGTTTGTTCCCACGAACCCAGTGGGGGAGAAATGGATTTTGGGACGCAGACATGTGGTGAGGCCCACCCCGGGTAAAGCATGAGACTTGTCGTGGTCGGAGTACAGGGTGATGCTGCGCGTCTCGTCCGTCATGGGAACAATGAATTCCTTGTTGGTGCCCAGGCGGTTCCTCTTGGCAGACTCCAGGTGCATGCTGATGAGCAGGTCGTAGAAGCCGCTCCTCATCGGTCCGGGTAGGTAGGTGTTCTCTATGGCGTAGAACAGCTGGGACTCATCCACGTGGCTGCACAGAGCGTGAGCCACGCGGTTGTTTCCCAGAGCGCATACCGAGCCGTACAACTTCAGAGTGTGGTAGTGGAACTTCAGCAAGTCCATACGCTCAGACAGCTCCAGGATGTCAACACACCTAGATGAGGCGAAGGGTTTAAAATTGGCAAAACAAAAAAGGAAAATTGTCAAACACAGAGAAAGACAGTTCTGACCTGTTCTCCTCTGGGATGTGCAGGGCCATCATGGTGAGGGGCTCCTTACACTCCACCATCCAGCCCAATCTCTCATTGACACGCCCTGTATCTGGGCTCAGGAAGTGGTTGGGCATGCGGCTCCAGATGACCGGGGTCAACATCTGGACATCCAGTCTAGGGGGACATTGGGGGACAGGGTTCTTGCGCTCACTCCTAAACATGGCTGCTGAGATCGGCATGATGTTCTGGGAATACACGAAAAAAGAATGAAAAAAAACTGCATCAGAGAAGAGGGCTAAATAATTATGGTTGAAATCAGGTAGTATTCTTGATTTGAGGGATGGGGGTAGACACTGTGGAGCGATTCTTTATGACTGACCTTGAGCTTGCCTAGGTCAACTTGAATAATATTCTGACTGGAGGGTAGTACAAACACAGCTGGGAAGAGTTTTGTGTTGGGCTCCACCTGAAGGAAAGGATGATTGTATGTTTGTATTAAATAGTTGAAGCTTTTTAAAGCATTTAAGAGATTTACACACCACATTTAACAGCTTTCCTGACCTGGTAAAAGGTGTTGATCTCTTTCCCATTGGCAGTGAAAGTCATGAGTCCTGTGTCCAAGTCAATGAGACAGCCAATCACAAAATCCTCCTGACTGATCCGAGTCTGCTGGGAGCTGCTGAACTCCCCTCCCCATACCATGTAGCAGTTACTGCGTTTTATACTGAAGAAGGTAGGAAAAGAAACGAGCCAATACTCAACGTTTGATTGCTGATATGTGTCTGACAGTATTTATGTTTTCTGTCTACGGGAGTAACCTACCTGTCGTGAATGTTGCCTTTGTCATCGCCTACAGTGACTGTTACATTTCTGACTTTGTTGAGGTCAAAGTGAAGGTCATACTGGTGGTAGTCGGGTGTGATCCAACCAACCCACACACCACCGGGCTCTTGCCCAGCAAACACTCGCACGGAATAATAGTACTGGTAAAGAAAGGAGGTGGGTGGAAAAAGTTATTAGTCCAGTAACTAAATTACTAAAATTCCATACAATTTTGGAATCCATAAAGATATTGGGAGAGAGAGAAATTTAAAATAAAAAAAAAATAAAAAAAGCCATTTATTATATATAGTATATGTTAATTCTACGTATAGAGTCTACCGATGAAGTTATATGACTATAATAAACACAGTATAAAAATAAAAATATCAGTGACAGTCATACTGTAGTGGTGTTGAGGATTATGTCAACGTCATCACGGTCATCTGGCACCACATCCTCTACTAAGCGGGGCATGGTGGGAACAACAGGGGCTTGATTTATCAATGCAGCCTTCTTAGCCTTGAAAAGGAACCTGTAGAAAACAGGGACAGTTAGACACACTCTATAAGAAACTGTAGATATACCTTGTCAAAGCCTACTCTACATTAATCCATACAAACCCTTTCTTTTTGCTCTTCTCAGTTGAGGCATCCTTCTCATTTTCTCCATTTTTGATTGCAGGGATCTCCTTAGGTACAGAGGTTTCTTTCTTCTCCTCCTCCTGCTCCTTGCGAGTAGCCGACTTCTTGAGCACCTCAAAGTCGGAGGTCGGGTCCACTTCTACCACCTCATCCTCAGGGATGGTCAGGACACGAGTGAGGGGGGTGGCTCCTGCTGTGACTTTGAAGGTCTCGTGGAACTCGACTGGCATGCTGAGTCTGAAGAACAGCAGATCTGTGTTGGCGTTCTGAGAACCAAAGGTCTTGTGGGTCACTTTCAGACAGGGGGCGCAGTCCACTGTCCCATCCACACGGGACACCTGCAGCACAAAGGAAAGGGGGGCGGTGTTGTAGAGAATATAACTCATCCGTAATGGGGGGAAAAACACTGAGTCAACTAATGCAAAATATATTCTACCTCAATGTGAGGATGGTCAGTGGGCACAGGGATGAACTGGGGCAGGCTCTTGCTGAACCACATGGTGATGTCTCTTTTCATGTTGATAGCAAAGGGTTCAAATCCCTCCTGCAGGCCACAGATGGTAAAGTAACGCAGGCTGCTGACGTTCTGGCCCAGGTTGATCCTGCCGATTTGAGACATGCCAAGACTGCACACTGGAATGAAGCCTAAGGAATGGTGGGGATATGAACATACATCACCAACACCAAAAGGTACTCATGTCCATTCTGAGAGAGATTCATTTCATGAGCCACAGCTGTCCTTACTTACCCTCTCCTATCTCTATATCCTTAAAGGCCATCTCTGAGCCTGAGTCACTGATCAGCATCTCTCCGTTGAGGGTAAACATGATGTCCATCTCAGTGAGGTCAATCATGCAGCCCACCACGTCACCAGATTGCCATTGGCGACCAAATGGCTCATTTCCCACATGCCAGCGTTGTGCCTGAAGTAGACAAATATTGATTTTAGATGACGTAACACAAAGTGCCTGGCAAGCTTCGCAACCATGCAAACCAGGCCTTGCTCACACCTTGAAGCCATTGAAGACATAGGCCAACTCATCTCCGCCAAGCTCAGTGTCAGCACGGACACTGGGTCTGGCCCAGCCCACTCTCATCTCCCCGACTGTCACAGCCTCAAACTCAAAGTACCACTTCCCCTGGGTGACAGCGTAAGACTTCTCCGCTCTGAACACTCGGATCTTGTCTCCACGGGAACTGCCTACCCCGTCCCCACCTACTTTGACACAAACACAGTAGCAATCGAGATTTAATAACAAAGCTTTAGAGTTGTATAGAGACAAATTCATTTCAGATATTAAATATTATTATTCCTGCCAACTGGCTGACAGACAGCAATGCAAACTTACTGCTCTCCTGGTCAGGTGGCTCTATGTTGTAACCATAGCCGATGAGAGTGCGGACAGCTGCACAAACAGTGTCTCTATTAGTCTTCTTGGTCTTTTCATCTAGCAGGTTGTAAGGAACCAGACGGGGATTGCGCTTGTTCATTATATCCTATACAAGAAAAGCGGTCATATACTGTAAACAATGCCATATATACAAATGCAATGCCATGGATCCAGAAAACACTTTAGCACAGCCTGTCAGGTTTCACCTGACAAGAATATGACTTGTTGGATGCAGGATGGATGGAAGATACCTGCATAATACTGTATGTCCAGCCTTGGCGGACCCGGTCTCTTGCCCACACATTGTGTCCGTTTTCTGCCAGTCTCTCCACCAGAGTGTTCTGATTAGGGGTCAGCTTGACATGGTTGAGGTCCAGAGGGGCTGGCTTATACCCGCTGCTCTGCATGTAACTGAGGAAGAAACATCACCATGCAATAAAAGAGGGTCCAAGAACGCCACTACAACTGGTGAAAGCCAGCATGATACAAGAGAAACAATGTTAAAATTGAACCAAAATAGATCAATGCTGCAGTGACTCGCGTTTTGGGGAGCTTGATCCTTTTCAGATTCTCCTCTGCTTTCTCATCTCCCATTCCCACATGACAGCCCAGTGCCAGCAGAGTCCTTTAAAATGAATGACACAACAGAGTTGAGAAATTCAAAGAGTAGAAAGCACAGTGCTGCCAAGTTAGTGAATACCTTGACTTACTTGAGCGTCTCTCCTGACATTGCCAAGTTGTAATTCCTCTCTGGTTCAGGCAGACTCTGGAAATCTACCAGGCAGGGGTGCAGCTTCTTGTTGTCGTCACGAAACTTGACGTGGGTGTAAAAAAAACAGGAAAGTGCCAACATTGTTTTAGGAGGGTGGAAATTGGTGGTTATTGCAGATGACCATCTTTTCAGTGGGTAAAGATGAGCGACATTAAAAACACTCACTGTTCCATAGGTCCATCCTTGTTCAATGCGAGTAACAGCCCATAACTCATGGCTATTTTCTGCTAGCTTCTCCCGGATGCGCTCCAAATGAGGAGGAAGTACAATCTGAAAGGATAATAAATTCATTGCAGTGGACAGGAGGAAGATTTGAGAAAGAAAAGGCTTGCATAGGGTTTTACCTGTACTGTGTCCACAGGGTAAGGAGTGAAGGCAGTATGTGAGAGGGACTGTGTGGGACCCAACAGGTTACGGACATCATCAAAATCATGCTTATACTCCTTGATGGGCTCAATCCGCAAACGATCCCTGGGCAGCACTGCTTCATAGCATGGAGCATAGCCTGGGGGTGGCAGGAACTTAAAATCCCCATGACGCCCTCCAAGAAGAAATCGCACCCTAGTTGGTAGAGAGTGGAAAATGAACATTAATGAACAGATCCATTCATAATATCTCATCTTCTAATTTACAATGTTCCTACTTCACGCCTGCAGAGAAGCTGACAACAGGGAAGAAAAGCCCGTCCAGGTTGAAGTTCTCAAACATGCCCTGTACGGGATGCCCATTGATGCGGAAGGAAATACTGGGCACGCTCAGATCCAGGCAGCAGCTGACCACATCCTCTGCTGCCAGGATGTGCGCACTGGGAGTGGCAACGTGACGGGGAACACGCCCTGTGGACACAAACAGGAAAGTATTCTACTTTTTGGAACATTTTGTCTATAAAAATTTAAGTTAATCTGTATAACATTTGGCCATATGTGAGCAAAAATAAATGCTGTCAGTACAAAACAAAAAAAAAGATCAAATCCATGACAAAGGTACAATAATAAAAACAAGTCCTAATATTGAGCATGTTGACATTGTTGGCCAGCAAGACTACTTCTAAATGACACCTTGTTTATTCTACCTGACCAGAGGTGAAGTCCATCAAAGCCGTAGGAGTAGAGGTCATCCCCAACCCCATTGGCCCCCCAGCCTTCCCCTCCCCCAGGGTAGGGGCTGTAGCCCTCAGTCAGAGCCCAACCCACACGCAGGTGAAAGGGCTGAGCTGTCAGGAAGGGCTCTATTTGGTCCACCATCACCTCAAAATACCACTTCCTGTACTGGGTGGATCCTTCACATGTTCCAAGGAAGATGTTGGGCCTCATGCTAAGGAAAAAAAAATAAGAGGATAGAAATAAGAGCAGTTATATAGAATCAGTTAGATTGTTTTTCCTGTCTGTACAGGAGTTTGCTATTTTAAATTGACCTACCTGGTTACGTAATTGATAATGTTGGTTTGAAGTAGAAGGTCACGACCTGGAAGCAGATTCTCTGTGATGAGATTCTGATTGGACCTCACAGCCACCCCGTTACACACACAGAGGGAGCACAGCACATCCAACACCTAAAGAAAACAGGAAGCAGAGTTAGATTTGATTTGTTCTGAAAACTTTATATTGTGTATAACAATATATTGTAGCTATTAAAATACATATTCATATATAATTCTATGTATTTAATAACTCTATATGAATAACTAATTTCATATATTAGAAATATTAGATATACAAGGAAGTGGAATGTGGAACGTCCCACACAGTGACAAATATGAGAGGTCCTTACACAACATCCCAAGCTCCACTTCTAAGATTAGCAAACTAACACTGGGAACTTCAAGATATTAAATGCAACATAAACAATTTATTTATTTTGCAATTATTTTATCAATCAGCCAGAATATATGATTAAATATAGGATTAATTACAAGTTGAAGTGAGTACAAAGTTGTTAGTTTTACTATGTGTGCCATGTACTACTAAGTTCCTGACCTTATGATTGCGTCCATGCTTATCCAGAAGAGAGATAATTGATTTGATATGATTCTCCTGGATAATATTCAGGACTTCTGGACTTTCAATCAGAACACAATACAACACCTCCAGGATTCCTGTGGTGACACAGAATGACACAACTTGTACCTAAACAGTACATAAGTACATAAACAGTTCAGGTGTACAATGGGGTACGATACAATATGATATCATATAATACAATACAATACACAATGCAATATCCTTTATTGGCACAAAGGCCAGAAAAAACTACAAAATGTACGTCAATCACAATAGTGAGCAGCATACAAGCCAACACATGCACAACGGAAACAATGGAACAATGGAAGAGGAACCACTACACATCTTAAGGCCACCGGGAAGGCAAAAGAGTTGTACCTGATGATGCCTCCAAACGGTCCAGTTTGCTGACCAGCCAGTCGAGGTTATCACAGAACAGGGCACAGTTGGCACGGTTACCTCTGATCAACGAAGCTTCATAAGAGGAGATAGACAGAAAACAGGATTAAAAGGATCCTAAAAAATAAGGGCTCTTCAATCTGAAATCACCAACAATGTATGGAACAAATCATTGCAGTGACATACCTAGCAATTCATACAGTAAATTGACTATCTCCTTCCATGATTCTGCAGCTTCCTCCCCAGCAAATTCTGAGAAGTGGGCCGCTGTGTTGTAGACATTGAGCCGATCGACACAGTCCAGAACAAGAGTAATCATGCCCTGTTTGGAATGGAAGAAGACAGAGTATATATAACTCTAGATATCCAATACAAACCATTCAATGTAAATAAAATCTATCAAACAGAATTCATATCCAAGATCTTATGAATTTTTGCAGGACCATTCATTCCCTAAGTAAGTGGCTGACCTCCTCTTGGAAGAGGTTCTGTCTGTTCCTGATGGAGCGGAGCTTGGACTGTTTCTCCTCATGCTCCAACTCCTCCTCAGGGGGTCGGAAGTAGAAGATGAGGTCCTGCAGGGAGAGCACCACTGCATCCATCGGCAGGGGTGGGGGGCTGGGAGACTTGTTTTTCGCATTCAGAGCATCTAGACCTCTGCGGACACACAAAGATGCTGAGAATGCAATTTGATTTTCGTGAAAAAGAAATGCCATTTAACAAAACATCAAGGAAAATATAACTGAAGTGTAGTGCTACTTTATGAACTGGTTGAAGAGGCCTGTCGTGCTGTAAATCATTCTAGCAGCCTGGGACTCTTCTATCTGGGAACGAGCCACTGTCAGGGCATCATCCATGTGGCCTTCTTTGTGGAGGATGGCCTGATAAGTGAACAAAAGAGCGCTTAAATTGTTTCCATACTCAGACAAGCTGACTTTTAATAGAAGTTGTAATTGTTGCTCTAGCGGTCATGAGTCATTTGGCGTTTTGTGGACACCTTCCTACACCATTCCACCTTACCTTCCTCTTCAGAGGCCCGAGACGTGCAGATTTGGCATCAACAGCAGCATATGTCAGCCAGAGGCCAGTTGAAACGTGCTGTACAAAACACATAGACTCCCCATACTTAATCTCAGGCGTGCCCATGCCTTCCACATCTCGCTTCTGAGCCACTTCAATCTTCTCCTGCAGTTTGGAAAATGATGCAAAGGAAAGAAAATGAAAAAGTGTGCTCTTTGTAAATGTTCTTTGTACATCAGGGTTTTCTGGCACAGCTGGATTTGCCATGGCACTGACCTTTGAAATTCTGAAGCAGAAGGCAGACATCTTGGAGTTTGCTTTCTCTGGGTCCACCACCAGGAGTCCTTTTTCTTCATCTAGACAAATGTATCTGCCTGTTGTTATGTGGCGTATCCGGAACGACTGGCCCCACTTAATGTGACCGCCACTCCACCTGCACAGAGTAGCAAACAACCGTGAGTGAATAAGCATCACAGTAGTGCAATGTCAGTAAAAGCGAATGTTTCTAATGCACAAGCTGTTAAATACAAGGAAATCAATCAATACACTCACCCGATACGGAGTGGTTCAAGTCTCCATAAGGATCGGGCATGACTGCATACAGCCCCTCCTTCATAGTGAGCAATTCTGAGCAAAACAAAAATGGGCTTGTCAGTGAGTGTGGCATGGATTTGGACGATAATAATATTTAATGGCATGTATGAAAAGCAATCAAAGATTTTGGTCACCTGCGTTGGTCATCCCCTTGGTCAGCTGGGATGGCCAAACACTCATCCATGTGACCGTGGAAGAGCCTGAGCACGTAACCTCCAGTCAGAAACCCTATTGGAGAAGGGTCACATTGCTAAGAGAGAGTTGGTGGACTAAAGAGATTTTTTTTTAGTGAGTGAAGGAGGGAAAAAAGACAGACCTTCAGCCAGCTCACATCCAGACATCACAGGGTTCATAGTCCACAGTGTTTGCATGAAGGAAGCGTCCACCATCAGGTCACCACTGGCATAGGACAGATGCTGAAAAGAGAGGAGGTGGCAATGTTGGTAAGTTGAAGCAACAAGAAACTGCCAGTTAAGTTGCACTAATGAAATGAATGAAAAGTAATGAAAATGAAAAGTAAATGAAACCGGGGTTACCAGGTATCTCTCTGAGGACACGCTGACAAGAATGAGGTCATCTCCCACCCTGACCTTCTCGCCTTCAGACCTTTGCTTGGAGGCCGGATGGATGGTCCACCAGCACGCCTCTCCTGTAAAAAAAACAAAACGCGTTTAGAGTGCAGACACCCACCTCTGTTGTGCGTGGGATATAGTGGGACAGTAAGATCATAGCCACCTGTAGAGTCCTCCTGCAAGCCCACATCAAAAGCCAGTTTGTCTGTCAGCGAACGGGAAGTAGTCAAACAGCATAAGTACTGCAGCGTGGAGAGAGAAATTACAAAGGAATGCCTTAAAGTGACAAGCACAACATAATTTAGAGCATAATAGCGTTGCTGTGGGGTGAAAACCTCATATGTACAACTTTTCAGGAACTAACAACTTTGTTTTTAGCTTGATGACAATGCATGTTTTTATTTATCCAATAGGTTTTGAAAGGATTTCATAAGGTTGGAGAATTTTGTCAACTCATACAGGACCGTGTAATCCTTCAATTAAAGCAACTATATATATCAACATATACTTAAAATATATCAACAGCGATATATCTTATGGCGTAACCAGTGTGATGTGAAGTGAGAACAGAGAGTAGGATAGAGTAACAGAGCCAAATGTGAAAGTGCTCACCATGCTGGAGTGAGTGTGTTTCAGGAGGATGGCATGTCCATACAGCAGGGTCCGGTGGCCCCCGCCTTGCGATGACTGGCAGAGGACGACAAACACAGAGGTACAATTACACAGCGCCTTCCTCCCTTCTCTCTTATACACTTAAGGACGAGAGTGAGAACTTATTAATACATCAGCATGTGCTGTGATATGAGGAATAAGGGGAATAAACAACAACGTCTTGTAATGTGAACACAAGCAAGGGATGAAAGGAAGGACATTAAATGATCTCAGAGCATCCAAGTCAAATGGACAAGACGCATGACTGAGCTACACCATTAAAGACTGACAGTTATGATGGGGAGAGAAATTAATATAAAACGTATCACAATAACTGTTACTTCAAATCTTATTTTATTATTGTGTTATTATGTCATTATTAGTTACACTGTTATTGTTCTTTTTTTTTTGCATTGAACATAAAAACATTTTTCCTTGGGGAGTTTTGAGGTTAGGTAAACAGAGCAGAGAACTCGACAAGATTCCCATCAAGATGTCTGTGCAAATGTGTGTGTGAGTGTGTGTGTGTGGTATTAGACACAAAAACTGAAAACCACAACAAAACCAAAAAAAACAGTAAAAGATAAATTGATTACATCAGAGATTTACAGGACACGGCGGATAGGGGAGTAGGAGTGATGAGGTAACCCAGGCAGGACATTTTCCCAAAGGCAGGGCTGAGGTTGCTCTACCCTGATATCTGATAACTGATACCTGATATCTGATAATTCAGTGGGCGCAACGTTAAGATGTGGGGTGCAGCGTGGATACCAGCAGTCAACACATTACTGCAGAGGGATTCATAGCTGCACCTGCGCTTACGTCTTAGTTGCCCACTTCTAACATCTGTAATGTTACTTGGTATTCCCACTATAAAAACACCATGGGAGGTGTGAAAGATGAGTGAAATGCAGTTATGACAGCGACATTCAAAGAGAGGGTGAGGACTCTCAGGCTGAAAACGAGTGAGGAAAGAAAGCGAAATTTTAGGGGTTATGACAGGGATGAATGAGCAGACATACCCATTTGTCCAAATCGACTGCCTACGGTTGGCAGGTGAGGGAGTGAAGGTGCATGGAGTCAGAAAAGAAAGGAAGTTCAGTTGCTAAATGAACAAGACACCTCAGAAGAAAAAGAGCTGGTATTTACAGAGACAGTATGATATTTTATGAACTCTGATTTGGTGCCTGCTTGTCTCCTACCTCATCCAGAGAACTGTTGGACAGCATCTCTTGTAACGCCCGCACAGACAGGGACTGCTCCAAAATGAAGCAGCAGATCGCCAAGTCTGGAGGAACATTCTGAAACACAGGACAGCCGTCAAATGAACCTGGCGACGAGTGAAAATCACATCCTTCGAGTTACTAGGTATGAGGCACAGTATCACCGTGGTACCTGAGCGTTGGAGGTGGTCTCAAGGAAACAGAGACGATTTCCAAAGCCTTCACAAGACAGGCACAGCTTGATCTGTTCTTTTAGAATGGAGGCAGTGCACTGTAGCACAACCTGGTCATCCTGCAAACACAAAAGATGTCAAAAATGAAGAAACAGAGGTTGTTGTTTTTTTTCAAGCATCAGTCTTTACTCAATTTTTTAAGTTTGTGTGGGAATTACCAGAAAACCAAACCAGGCATTCTAGTTTCAAGTCAAAGAACCGTCTAAATATCGCTTGAAAAACAGGAATTATAATTGAACAATATACTATACCAACACTGAGTGTGCACATTCTTCTTTTCAAAAAGAAAATAGCACAATTGCAATTTTATCCCAATGTTAATCTAAGCACATTCTGCGCAGCTTCAATTACAATTTCATAGTTTGGCACGTTTAACCTGCCAGTCATGACTTTGATAGGTCAAACCCTTATGACAAATACTTGCGAGGGGTAGGGTTACAAAACTAATTCAGAGGGAGCTAACAAGCATTTCATTGGAGTAGTAAACAAATGAATACAAACAGTGCATCTAATATTGTTTGACAGTGTGATTGATCACCAGATAACCAAGTATTTTGAGTTAGGCCACTAAAATACATGATGACAACATCTTGGCCAATGGGAAGAACAGCAACTGGGGATATTGATAGTGTGGGATATAAGTTAAAGAACCGGCAACAAACAGCTGCTCCTCCTCGTTTTAACTGCTCTCATTCCTAACCTTCACTGCCATTTCTTCTTTGTTAGTTCTCTGTGCCTGTCAGTGGCCTAACACTAATCTCCCTGCCTCTCTGGCTCCGGGTCGCCAGCCACTCCTCCCTGGCCCTCTATTTCAGGCCCCTGCACCTGCTGTTCACACATTCTCCTGTGGAAAGCACCAGATATTTGAGATTGGATCCAGAGAGACTGCACAGCTTCAATAACCCAATTAGTCGACTCACTGACAAAAGGGAATATTCACAACTCAGCTAGTTGTGTTTTTATCCTGGTTGATTCATAACCTTATTCAAGCCACATCCCAGTAAGTAACTTAGACCATACAGTACCAGGATTCACATAACAAGATTAGACACATTAGGGCTTAAATGGGGAGAAGACCAAAGTGAATCTCATTTGAGATTTTGTCAATAAAATATTTTGAAACATGAAACTGTTTAATTTAGCAACTGATACCCCATTCTACCACATTATGTAATACTGTTAGAGGACATGACAATACTCATTTAATACTAGCATTTACATTGAAAAGTGTCATTTCAGGTATCAAAATCGCCACATTTCGCATTATATCTTGATGACATTTTCACAGATCAACTGATGAACGAACTGGCTCAGGTGTAGTGGCCATTTTGAAAATACAGGAGCTATACCATGAAACAGTTCAACCGTTATGAGATCAAGTCAACAGATCAGCAACGACTAAGTACAACCATTAAACTTCTGGCTCATTAGTCAGTCCAGCAATTCAGCAAAATTCAGAAACCATAGTGAAGACCATCAAACAAATGAACGATACCACTATAGCATCAGGACAGAAATACCTTTTCAATTGTGTCTTAACGCGTCCATTTTTTTCACAACTCAATAAAGGAATCTGAAAAGAAATGTGTCCATACAGTTGATTCATGTGCACTGAGTTGTTACAGTATGCACCTCTTCATCAGGGGTGTGAATGAGTTGTGGACACACACAGACAGTGGGACAGACAGTCAGAGCAAGAGCAGCTTTCAAGGTCAGCTGTAGAGCCAAAAACTCATTTTGTTCTTGACAGACAACATAAGAAACGTTGATGAACGTGTCGGTAGTGTGCATGGTACTCCGTGTGACTGGCAGGTCAAATAAACACAGGCGTTTCCAAAAGCCTTGCCGTGGAAGAACTACTGTAGGAACAGTCCGGGCAAAATCTTACAAACATGGCATCTCGTTATAAATGTGGTCACTAGTATACTTTAGGACTAAAGTTCCCACATGGACTGAAGTAAGCAGGTGCTAAAATGGGCCACACTTTGAACTTGCTAATCCCCACACTGTAAATATAGAACTCAGCAGTGTCTTTCTGACACCTTGACTTTCAGATGAACAATGTTTTGATTGAGTTTCCTTTTGAATGAGAGCAATATATCTCATTTTCTCTACACACATACTATCACATCTACAGTTACACTAGCATACGGTCCTGCTGTATATGAATGTGGCAGTATTGTTTTACAGTAATACAGTGTACTTCCACTTGAGACGATTCTACTTGAAAACACGTATTTCCTGGACTGATGCACCTGCTGGACTGAAAATGTAGAAAGACGCACATTCCACTCAGCCAATGCTCATCTAAGTAAAAGTGACCCGGCAACGCTGGGGGGCTCTGTGTGTTTCTTTTAGCACAAAGACTGACCGCTTTCAAGGCCTCAGTGCTCATCTGCAGCCTTTGGCACAGAGCTATAAAAAGGAAGTGCTATTGCTCAGTAGTGAGTAATACAACTAAAAATACATGAGTATAAATGTAATATTTAACACCCCTCGGAATAAAATGTGATATGACTTAACGCATAAAATCAGTCCAGTGAAATATGACTTCAAATTCTACTGGGTCTCCCAGAGTTGCATTATGTTTGTATTTATTTCTTATGTATGTTTGTATGTATGTATTAAGATATTATTAATAGATTAATATATCAATAAAACATATATATTATTATATCACTTCCAATCCAGAGTTGTTACATCCATGGAAACTGAGAACAACTTGTTTTTGTGATTCAACATAACTGATGTTCAGTTATGTTGGTTCAATACCAGTGTGTTTGATGGTCCTATGCCTCTTGATAGAAGTTAGTCCCTCAGACTGTCGCCTGGCATCTTTATCCACTATTGAGATATTTGGTAACCAATTTGTGCTGATTCATGACTGCCTAAGGCCTCAAGTGTATCTTAGGGCAAGATTTTCTATATAAAAAGATATCCATTTTATTAGCTTAAATCAAATTTGGGGCTGCAACAGAGAAGAGCGTCCCGCCCCTAGTAATTGAAACCCTGTAACTTTGTCATATTTGTCTGAAGGAAATCTCCGCACACAGGAAGTGACGAATTGAAATACAAAACCTTCTCATTAACGACACCGTTAAGAAAGCTGGACTCACCAACGATGGTTGCTGCCAAACGATTCCCCCCCATCCCCCCATCCCCCCATCCCCCCATCCCCCCCTCCCACCAGCCATTAAGAAGAAGAAATGTAGTTCCAAGGAGCGTGCAGTGTTACATGATTTCTTGGTAATGGAGTCCTTCACAATTTCAGAAATGTAATCAGTTATCCCTCGGTGCCACTTGGGGCCATCAAAGTGTCTAGTGCTGCTTTGAATTGTGCCTTAAATAGTTCAAACCCCATGAAAATCACCACATTTGATGAAAATGACGTGGCAGCCTGTGTGTTTTCTCAAATGTTATTCCATTGCATCTTAATATAGCATCTTTAAAGGTGGAAGGTGTGGGAATCGGTGGTCATTAGTTATGGGGAAAAAAAACAGCCTCAGAGGTCTCCGTGTAATCTTCATCATATGTGGCAATTTGTATGGGCTGTCACTGTGTTTGAGGTCAAATACTGATATCATACTAGTGAAAATCCCCTCAAAATCTAACTTGTTGACGGCATCAGGAGACAAAACATGGAGATGCTGCACCGACACTTGGAGACTGACTTTGTGGACTCTTAGCAGTTTGTTGCAGCTTTTACTTCCATATCAGCTTCATTTCACTGTGGTACTAACAAATACAAACCAGGAAAAATGCATTCACATCCCTGTAATATCACCATGGATGTCCAAAGTTTCCTGTTCGCTATCGTGGATTAGCTCCAGGATTTGTCTCTTTATAATGTGAATCTGGGATGGCTCCATTTTTGCTTTAGAAGTGACTTTAGAAGATTAGAAGTACAAATCTAGCTGTCACACGCTGCCTAAAAAGATCACAGGAACAGATCTGAGCTCTGTTTTCACTGTAAAGGTTTAACCAAGACATGATGAAGGTTTTTCTTTGTGTTCCTGATCTGGTCAGTGCTCGGACCCCAGTCCAACCTCCGCCATTGGCTACAATACTCCTTTAACAGGACCACAGTGACGGGGCCACTAACCACCAACAATCAAGAATGTAATTACTCATTTCAAGGAATGTAAAAATTGCTTCAATCTCATACAATGTGAACAATAAATTCATTGTTTTCTTTCTGCCATCACAATTACAAAGCTGGTGTCAGTGTCAAAATGAGACAAATACTTGTATCTAATTGCTTTTCTAATCTGTCATATGTCTATGTGTTAAGTGATACTTGGCACCAAAGTTTTCTTCTCTGCGACAAAACAGTAACATATCAAATACCCATTGGATATAAATAGATAACAATGCCAATAAAACCAGCCACCTGTCCGTGTCAGTCTGCCCTCCACAGTCTAAAGAGAGTCACTAAAGGTTGTTCTATTATCTACCCACCATGCAACATTAAAAAAGGGTTGTTATTGTACAACCATCAGTCTTACACATAGCTGAAACCAATTTCCAGCGCACTATTTGAGAAAGGAAACATAGCATCACTTACAGTACGCAAGAACTGAATCTCTTCCTCTCCATCTGCACCTTCTGCCATTCTCTCAGGGCATTACAAAGTAAACCTTGACTCGTGGTTTCTCGCTCCTGTGGCTCCTGGTGCCTGTATGTGGGCGTACGGTAGGACAATGTTGGTGTGGATTTCTGAAGGGCAGTGTGGGTCCTGTGCCTCTCTCTCTCTCTCTCTCTCTCTCTCTCTCTGGCTGTGTGTTATGAGGCAGAAGGATTGACAGTTAACCCCTGTCCATTACAACATCAAAAAGAGGTGGGGCAAACGGACAAAGTTGTAGCAGCAGTTACAACGTTACGAGGCTATGGCATCTGGGCACATGGCTTTGCACTACGTGGTAAATAGTTGTACTTAAGTAAAAATGTTATGAAGTGAAAACTCTCACAAAGCTATAACAATCCAAAATAGCTACAATAAAGGTATTGACACTCTAAAAATAGTCCCCAAATGTGAGTTCAACCAAAGGAGTATAAGGATGAATTTAATACTCATAGATCCCCCTTCATGATTGAATTTATTGAGGGGACATGCAATACTGAATACTTGCTACAGAGATGTTTGTTACAAGCTGACTGATTAAATGATTATATTTAGATCTAGACTTAGGGTTATGGTTGGGGCTACAGGGCCATGCCTAGGGCCCAAATACTGTTAGGCGATGTCTTACAAATCATTAGTTACAGTATATCAATATTTGTTAAAGATTTTTAACAACAGTTAAGACATCAAGAGTGAAAGAGCTGGAGGAATTTGAAAGCACCTTAAACCTCTGACAGCTTTGACAATGTAACAGGTGTCTGTGAGGCAAGATAAAAACAGATGATTTTGAAAGTGAGTGTATGAAACTAAATCAGTGCTGTTGTGCCGTGATGGAAAGATTCATTATGTTAGCTACCCAGCTGGGTCATAAGGATGCTCTCCGCTCAGGTGTTTATTTCATCTAAATATGATTATGTCACCTTTGTGTGTAGCGAATATCAATCTCACCAAGGAAGAAGTGGAAAACAAGTGTCCATGCAGGAAACAGTTGAAGAATCATAGTTACGGCAAGTGGGAACAAATTACAGTCAAAGAGCAGAAGAGGACTGGTTTACCAAGAGAAAAACAATGTTTCCTGCTTTGGCTATGGATATAAAATGTGCAGTGGATCTAAAGGGATCTGATGATAGAGATAGTGATATATAGGGCTGGTTAACGTTTGGATATTACATGTAAATATTTGACAGCGAATAGCCTACAAGAAATATATGAGAATTGCAGTCTTCTTAGGCCCAGAATATTTGAAAGTTGATGGTGGATTTAGAAAGTTTGTTTGAAGCAATTGGGATGGGATTTCATGTAGATTTTGCAATGGGCCCTTAAATCTAAACCCTTTTCAAATCAGAAAAAAATAGAAATATGTATGCCTATGAATTTCCTGTAGATGGCAGCAAAAGGCCCGAGATGAGTGTAGTCTACCTCAATTCTCAGTAGAAGAAGAAAGCGGTACGTCGCTGAAACTATTCCTTCTTTTTATTCCGAATTTACACAATGCAATTTCAGGTAAGTTTAGTTCGCTATTTTAATACAGCATTTATATTTTATTTATATTCATTCAGAAATGTATATTTGCTAAAATTTCACATACGTTTGTCCTGAAACCTGTTAAAGGAATCCAAACGCTGTAGTTAACGTTAGCCCTTTTGCTAGCCGTTAGCTAAGCAATGGTATGTTTGTTTACTAGTGATGTTATCTTGCTAAGTTAACGTCAATATCAATTTCCATCGTTAGTAGCAGAGAGCTACCAAGCTTCTCCAAAATCCAGAAGCTGAACTACATTTGTAAATTGAATCACAAGAAGTAAATGAGTTGGCCTCAGTGGCCTCAATAAGAGTAAGACCTTAAGGTTTCATGTGACTTTGTAATGATGTGTAACGTCAATTTTCTTTGTGAAAGACCTTCAGCCTCGTCAGGTTGTAGAAGAGAAGAATGGACGCCCTTACCCACATGCTTACAGACCCTCTTGATCCAAAGGAAGGAAATGATGGGCAAATCACAGAGGAATGCATGCTGGGGAACTGTCGAGTGAGCCTACCAGAGGACCTACTTGAGGATGTGAGTTATGTGGCACTTAGTGATGAAACGCCAGTGTTTGCTTATTTATTGTAAGACAGACATGAAACTGTTACATGTGCATTAATGTCTGTTGTTTGCCTTGGTTACCAACAGCCTGAAATATTCTTCTCTGTGATGAGCGAAAGCACCTGGACCGAAGTGCTGTCAGATTCCCAGAGGCAGCACCTTCGTCAGCTTTTGCCACAGTTCCCTGACAACAATATTGCTGAGCAGAATAGTACCGTCAGTGATTTATTCAACAACAAGAACTTTAGCTTTGGAAATCCACTTCATCTTGCACAAAAACTTTTCAGAGGTGCCTCCTACTTATCCCATACATTCACCCACCAACACACACACACAACCTAATGAAGCAGAGTGAATTTTGTAAGCATTTTCTGAACATGACCCCTCATTATTTCAACCCAGATGGCTACTTCAATCCAGAGGTGGTCAAATACAGACAGCTGTGTGCCAAGTCCCAGAGGAAGCGACAGTTGTACTCCCTTCAGCAGTATTACCACAGACTACTGAAGCAGATCCTTGTCTCCAGAAAGGTATGGCAGGCACACTTGACTGTTTTCTAAAAGTTTGAAGTACAAGGCATATGGCCTCTTGCAATTGGTCTTGGTATGTCTTCTTCATTTTGTAGGAACTACTGGAGTTAGCAGTTCACAGCGGGTTGGACATTCCACCGAAACAAAAATTGCCCACTAAGACTCATATTGAGATGCAGGAACCAAGGGTCAGAAGAAGAATGAGTCGGATACTAAAGGAAGTAAAAATTGAGTGTGGTGATAGTAACGCTTCGTCGGATGATGACGGTGAGTCTGTGCTTATATAATAATAATACAATATATATAATAATACAATTAATAATATACTTTGTTCTTATAGTACTTTTCTAAAATGAGTTTAAGCGCTTTATGGGAAGACATAAAACGAGACTAGTAGAACACATAATGAGAAGTAAAAATAGGAAACACATTCAAGAGAAGAAGAAGAAATAAATATGTAAAATGAGATGAAAAATCATATTAAACAATACAAAATTTAAAGTGGGCAGTAAAAACAGTTACATTAAACAAAGCCTCTACAAGTGCGTTTTTTTAATGATTTAGTGATGATACTGAATTTGCCCCCGTTTAGCTTCCTCAGGCAAGCCGTTCCACAGTCTAGGGCCCCGTTCCAGTTAGCTGGAAGTTTGTTGACAATTTACGACAGGGCGCTGCCTGAGGATCTCAGGCTACACTCACAGGGAACTAAGAGGTCTGCAATGTATCTAGGGGCCAGCCTTAAAACATAAAACTGTAACACATTGATTTGGAGATAGTCAAATAGATAAATTTTAGTTACTGTTATTATTGCATGTGTTTTCAGACTCGTCCTCATGGCCGCCAGCCCCACAATCACCTTCATCTCCTACGCCCACAGTCTCAGTCAGGGTTCTCTCCAGCCTCTGCACCCAAGACATGAAGACTACTGGTCAGTTATGGCAGGATTATGCAGCTGTCACTGTAATGTTTGAGCTCAGTGGATATAATGTTTGAAGACCTATTATATTTCTTCACAGAAAAAATAGAACTAGGAGAGCGGGACTTGAAAACCATGCTGCAAAACCATAGGGAGAAGAGGAAGCGTCAGCCAGTAAGTGGCCTCAAGAAAAAAAGACTCATATGGTTCTTAAATATTGACTATTAAATCATTGTATCCTAATGATTCATCCACTCAGGACCATCCAGACTTGATGACCTCTGATATCCACCTGGGAGACATGATTTCAAGAGTAAATATTGGTCGGAAGGGCTCCGCTATGAGTGAGTGAATGATACAAAAAAAATGTTAAGCCCTGTGAATGTCTTTCTCTCCTTGATTTGAAGTTACAAAGTTTACAGGTCTGTCGCTCTTTACCATGCAGCTGTCTTTGATCTAGCTCTTCCTAAGAAGAAGATTAGAGAAGAGAGGAGAAAGAAGAAAATGAGGACAGTTAAAGTGGAATCTGAGGATCCCTGTGAAACTCTGGCGCCTTCAGAGACCTCGGCTCCATCAGCGAACCTCATGACTTCTCTGCCGGACACCCCATCCACTCCACTGCCCAACATCAAGGAGGAGTGAGTGTAGTCCAGTGCCACATTCCTTTGTCAATAATATCTGCAGCCATATACAGAAGCCAGCTTAACCCAGCTTTGTTAGAGTTAACTCGAATGTTGCCTGGATAATTTAAAGAGCCACCATTATTACAGGGCAATGGAGGAGTCTCAGAGCAGCCCAGTCATGGTTGAGGAGATAGCGGTCAGCTTCTTCAACGTGCTGGAGAACATCTTGAGGGCAGAAAACCTTGCCAGTACTACGATGGTATTACCTCACTGCAGACTCTCACATGCTGTCCATGGCATACAAAGCGGAGCATAATTGTTCTGACTCAAAATTATAATGTCTGAATTTTGTTCTGTCCTTAGTTGGAGGACAAAGTTCAAATGTGGCAGTCCTCTCCAGCCAGCTCCCTCAACCTGTGGTTCTCTTCTGCCTCTTGTTGGTCAGAGCTGGTTCTTCCAGCCCTGCAGTTCCTTGCAGGAGAGGCTAAAGGTAAAGTAGTAGCGATCGCTCACAATGAAATCATCATGCTTTTTAGTTTCTGCCTTTTTATGTTCCTCGTTTATTTCTCCCACTCTTGTCAGATGGTATGATTGCACTCCCCAGTGGCTTCTCTCCATATGTGGAATTTGGAGACCAGTCTCAGCAGTGGAGGTGGATTGGTAAGAGGGCTCGGCTATTAAACTATTAAACTAAACTACTAGTATTCAGACTGATTGTGTCCTTGGAGATTAATGTCCGTCACACATGGTAGGCTCCACTCAGGATGCAGAGAAGGATCTCAGTGCACTCTGTCAGCTGTGGCTGGACTCCAAAGACTTGGTTGTTAAGGTATTACACTACTACTGACACTATGGTACGGAAATGATAAGGTTTTATTTATTGTGATGAATTTCAAAAGGCTTTGTTGTTGTTCTACAGATGGAAAACGAAGAGCTTTCAGAGATGACTTCTCCCACACCTAGAGTGTAAGCTATTCTTCAAGTATTGCACACATGACAGTTAGATCAAATGCAGTGTACATTACATTACAGGCATTTAGCAGACGCTTTTGTCCAAAGCGACTTACAATAAGTGCATTCAACATAGGTAGGCAAGAAAACTACTAGTCACCAGAAATCATAAGTGCTTTTCCTTCCAAAACAAGCATCTAAGAGCATAACCAGTGCTAAGGTATGTCAAAAGGTCGTCATAGTTAACAGTAGTAATGTCGCTGTCATCGTTACATCTCTCTAACCAAGCAGTTGGACCGACTATGTGGTGCGGCCCAGCACTGGAGACGAGAGACACGTGTTTCAAATCCAGGTTAGTTTTTGGTGCTGGGATTACATTCGTGTAACATTTTCATTACAATCTGTTCTGATGTGGTTTTAAATCTTTTGACAGTTTTTTTTTTTTTTATCTTGAACAGGCAAGATGCTTTCACCATTTAAAGTTTGTGTTATTTAGAAATGTAAAATGTGACAGTGGTATTGAGTTACTACTTATTTACTATATTGTTAAGGTAACCCCTCTTCTCCTGTTATACTTTTTCATTTGTTATACTTTTTTTTGGCCATTAGGAACAACAGCGGTATGACCAGCCACATAAAGCCTTCACATTTAGGATGCACGGCTTTGAGTCCGTGGTGGGGCCTGTTAAAGGCGTGTTTGATAAGGAGATGTCTCTCAACAAAGCCAGGGAGCATACGCTGCTTCGCTCAGACCGCCCAGCCTACGTCACCATCCTCTCTCTGGGTAGGATCCTCTCTGTTTTAACCAGAATCCATCGTCAAGCGGTTATTTTTGTGACCCAGTCGAACCAGCGCTTTGTGTGTGTGTGTGTGTGTGTGTGCTATTGAAGCGAGACATTCCCTTCTTTTTCCCTTTCCCTTCAGTGCGAGACGCAGCGGCCAGGTTACCTAACGGAGAGGGAACCAGGGCAGAGATCTGTGAACTGCTGAAGGACTCTCAGTTCCTTGCTCCAGATGTCACCAGTGCTCAGGTCAGATAGATTTCACATTTTTACATTTTAGTCATATAGCTGACACTCTGCAAGTAGGGGTTGAGTGTCTTGCTCAAGGACACTTTGACAGGACACATGGCTGTTATTGGGATTGAGCCTAACCACTAGGCTAGTCTTTTTTTTTCATTACTCATGGTAGACACTTATCTCCTGTAAAGCACCTTACTTGACTATGAGTGAATTTGTATTTTAGCATGGGTAGTTCAAGTGGGAATCCCTCAAACCCCCTCAAACGCTTAACCCTAGCAGTGTTGGTGCCATGCTCTACCCATCGAGCTATACAGACCCACTTTTCAGCTACTAGATACGTGCTGCTCTGATGTTGTTGTTGTTGCAGTCATCTTCAAAATCTCTCAGGAAAGAAAGGATCTTTGTGACAGTTTATATGAGTCAACGGCTTTTTGTGCCATTTAGGTTAACACAGTTGTCAGTGGGGCTCTGGACAGGCTTCACTACGAGAAGGACCCTTGTGTGAAGTACGACATTGGCCGCAAGCTGTGGATTTATCTGCACCGCAGTCGTAGCCAGGAGGAGTTCGGTGAGGAACAATGTGATGACAATTATTTCTATTTCTCAATTAGGAAATTGTTTTTGCATCACTTCATTTGAATGTGATCTCAGCTCTCTGGCTTCCTAGTTGATCAGTTCTTCTAGGGAGAATACTGTAACATTAGGCTACTTGACTTTTTTTAATATAAATTTGGTCTTAGATGTTCATTTTGTGTTTTCTGCATTTGTGTTTTACATTACTAGTCTTTATAGTATTTTTTTGATATTTAGAAACTTTTAATTATTTTTGGAAACAACTTCGCTTTACGGCAGGGGTGTCAAACTGTGTGCCATGGAGGGCCGAGAGTATGCAGGTTTTCATTCCAACCGAACACTACACCAGGTGATTCGACCGGTTATCACACCCTCAACCAGAGAGGAGGGACTAATCAGTGAAATCACCTGGTGTAGTCTTTGGTTGGAATGAAAACCTGCATACACATACCTGGTGTAGTGTTCGGGTGGAACGAAAACCTGCATACTCTCGGCCCTCCATGGCACACAGTTTGACACCCCTGCTTTACGGAATTATTTTACATGTGCCTAAGACTTTTGCACAGTACTGTATATCTACACACATCAATGTATCACAGCAGTCCAAGGGAAATTCTTTTGTTTTAATTTTCACAATAATACAACTTTTACTTCCTTTTATCAATTGGATACTCCTCAATAAAGAATAGAGTTGATGTGTAGAAAATGATTTTTACCATACAGCGATGAAGTTTGATAGACACTGCACTACACCTGTCTGCCTGATTTGAATCTGGCTCTTGGAAGACCACAGTGCTGTGGCAACTGTACTGTGGGGAAAATGCAAAATAGGCTGTTCTCATGTTTTCCGTTTCCACAACCCAGAGAGGATCCACCAGGCTCAAGCTGCTGCTGCCAAAGCAAGAAAAGCTCTGCAGCAGAAACCTAAACCTGCATCTAAGCCTGTGAGTTCACTGCCTCCATTTTGTTGCATAAATGACACAATAATAATATGTCTTTATGTAGCACTAGAAGACGTGTGTAGACAGGAAGACGTGAAAACAAGAAAAGTAAAATACACAATGAGAAGATAAAATAAGAAGCATAAGCAAGAGAAAATACATTAGAATCAGGATAAGTACATAAATGAAATGAGGTGAAATAAAAGCATAAGAACAACACATTATCAAAAGTGAGCACCATTACATAAAAGCAAATGTGCATCTTGTGATTTAAAAGATGATACTCACTTAGTACCCCTAAGCTCCTCTCAGGCAGAGTGCTCCACGGTCTGGGAGCCATGATAGAAAAAGCACAGTCACCTTTAGTCCTGAGACTAGACTGAGGGGCAGTCAAGAGTATCTCAGGCAGTGCTCTGGCTCACAGGGAACCAATAGGTGTGGGATGTATGGTCTCTACGTTTGGTACCAGTTAAGATCCTAGCTGCTGCATTTTGAATGATGTGCAGAGAGTGACTTTTGACTTTTCTACATCTGAGAAGGAAAATAACTTGATTTCTGACATATTTCACAATTGTAGAAAGCAAGCTGCACACTTCCTAAAATACACACCATTTTCATTTTGCTCCTTCGTTGTATGGAGTACACTGTATTTGTGCTTATGTGGTGGAAATTCTTGTTGTACCACCAGAGCCTGAGCACAGCATTTTACCACTGTTATTTTTTCACTGAGGCATAAATCAGGGCTGTCTCATGAGCCTTGTTTATGTTGTAGAAGTCTGGCAGTAAAGAGGGAGGCAGTAAAGCCCCTGGATCTCTGGAGGCAGGACACGATGTAGGCGCCAATCCCATATCGCCAACCCCCACAACCCCCACCCCAAGCACACCTGGAACCCCCAAATCACCCTTGGCTGCTGCAGCCACCACACCGACTAAGACTGGAGTCCCTGATACAATCAAGACCAGTCCAGGGTCAGTATGACACAAACATTGATGTACTTATTGGGATACTACAATATATATGCCCATAATTTGATGATTCTACTCTGATACCCCGTTTTGTCTGCCCCTTCCTCCTAGTGTTCTCCTTGTATCCCCTCCCTCCATGCCCCAGCTGGGAACCATCTTGCCCACCAGCCAGGCTGGTCCACCAGCCACACAGCCAGCCACGTCCCAGCACACGGCTCGGTTAGTGAGTCACCTGTCGGCTGGCTCTCTGCCTCAGGTGCGGGTGGTTTCAGCTCAGCCTGGTCTGGGTGCAGCAGGAAGTCAGCAGGCCACACTGGTACACCAGACCCCTCACCAGATCAGGGTGCCAGTCTCAATGGGCACGAAGGGCATTTCACAGGTAAGCAAAACAACTGACAGCTAAGGCATGAGCCAAACTGCGTGATTGTTTGTTTGAATATTGTAAACGTGTATTTGTGTTGATTCTGTCTGTAAATAGGCAGTGGTGTCGTTGCCTCTGAGGAGTCAAGCTACTGGTAGTCCAGTCCACGTGTCGACTACCCTGTCTGTCTCTGCTGTAACTGTGGCCAAACCTCAAGCTGGCTCCCCTGGCAGCCCAGCTAACAACCCCGCCTCATCTGCTATCCTACAAGGACTTACCAGCCAGAACATCAAACAGGTGATTCAGTTTGTTTTTATTGAGATATTTGTTCAGTCAGGTTAACTGCACATAAAGCGCAATTTCCAGACAGATAGTAATTTGACTGCAATAATCTCTCTAGGATCCTGCAAAACATTGTGGGGGGGATTCATGATTTTAGGGCTCATCTTTCAATGGGTTGCATTTTTTTCTGTGAAGGTATCCATCACAGGCCAGTTGGGAATGAAGGCTACAGGAGGAGCAGGGATTCCAATAACTGCTACAAACCTCCGAATCCAGGGTAAAGATGTGCTTCGTCTTCCCCCATCCTCAATCACCACGGATGCCAAAGGCCAGACAGTGCTACGGATAACTCCGGACATGATGGCTACCCTTGCCAAGTCTCCAGTTACAACCGTCAAACTCACCCCAGACTTTCTGGGCTCTGCCACCACAGGAGGCAAGAGCATATCAGCCACTCTCCATGTGACTCCGACCTCTTCCTCCAATCAAGCCTCCTGTACGGGGGAAGCCCAGACCAGTAAGGCAGGCACCGGCGTCTCCACCTTGTTGAAAGCCGCAGGAGACACAGCTATACGTTTGATGCCCACGTTGGCTGTCACTGTGACTGACCAGAAAACGAGGACCTTCTCCACTGTCACCTCCCCTGAATCTAAGGGTGGTGCCACCATCCGCATAATGCCAGGCCTCGGTGTTATTCCGCAGAAACAGGGTCAGACCATCACAATGACCACCACCACTGGCAATAAACCTCCCACAGCCTCTACAGGCACAGTCACCTTGGCTACCAGTGGCATGGCTGGAGCCAAGGGGATCACGGTGAGCTCTGCAGCCTCATGCTCACCCCTGACCCTTGGAACAGCTACAGCTACTGTACGCCAGGTCCCTGCTACGGTGGTTACGACACAAACGGTAAGACAATATGTTCAACCCTATTAAATGGCATAGTGAGATATGCTTAAGGTATGTTTCTTAATATAACATAGAAATAAAACTGTAGCGCAGCAGAAATCAACCTCACAGTTTTTGTGACCCTATATTGATCCCTGTAGGGAAATTAGCTTTTCAATACGATACTTCACACTTTATCAAAGCATCCAACCTGCTGAAGTGTCTTTGAGCACGATGCTAAACCTGTAACAGCCCCAGGAGCTTTGTTCTGAAGCTGACCGTGCCCTCGGACCTTCCTGTGGAGGTGAATTTCCTCATATAGGGATCAATATGGTACTACAGTTTCATTCATATTAAGAAACATACCTTGACCATCTCTGATTACTCTACCCCATCTTTTGAAAGTTGTATCACTGAAGATGAATCCTTTCCTTTGACACCGCCTCAGGGTAAGTTACCTGCACGGATCACAGTGCCCCTGTCGGTCCTCAACCAGCCCCTGAAGAGCAAGAGTGTAGTGACCACCCCTATAATGAAGGGCAGCCTTAACACCAAGTGAGTTTCAGCATGTAATCAGTATTTCTCTCAGCAGTCTCATCTCCTCTTTTATAGGAATTCATAAGGCAGTTTAAAGCAGAATACCAATGTCACGTACAGTTATAGTCCATTTACTTCTGTATACATCTAGTTTACATTTTCCCCAATCATTTTGCATTGCATGCAATATGTGATTAGATTTAACAATTACTCTTGTTTTTTTTTTTGTTTTCTTTAAACATTATGGTGTTAAACCCAACTTGAAAGTAACTGCTGTCCTGGCTAACAAAGAAAGTTTGTAAGGTGACATGTTTTTCCTGGCAGAGACTGTGTGTGTCAGGTGATTGACAGTAAGCAGAGCATAATGTAATGCACGCACTGATATATAAAAAAAAAAACTCAAAGTCTGGAAGTTGTTTGTCATACTACTAAAAATGAATGGCAGAGGATGGCTTCTTCTGAAGGTAGGAAAAGGAGCCCTGATATCCCTGTCAAGGAGAGGGGCAACCTAGATGATCGGCACAAACAAAAAAAAAAAAATGGTATCATGCTTTAAATGTTCTTGGCATGAAGAGATGAGCTTTCATTTAAAGTCTTTACCCAAACAGAATGAGTGAAGAATTAAATTTGAAAGATTTCCTCTAGATGTCAGCAGCAACTGTTAGCTTGTCTATGGTGTGGAGGTGGCTATCTTTGATGGTATGGAATATATGTGTAATATATTTATTATCTACTATTCTGTAACCCAGAGGAAAG